>CM069910.1:70439699-70986884 GCA_036172215.1 Camellia granthamiana | reverse complement strand
GGGGGTTGTTTGTGAGAAATTGAGATGTTTGTGTTCAGTTTCAATTTTCTGATTTTATTTATGAGAATTGATCAAATAACTTGTTTCACTGATGGGCCTGTGATTCTAGTTTCTAATTCTAACTCATTGATTTTTAGTTACTTTTTATACAGCTTTCTAGTTTTAATGTTAGTAAGTGTTGATGTAGCTTTCTTGCTTAGTTTCTATATTGCTTTCAATTAATGTTGTTGTTTAAATTTGTGCCTTTGTTATTTCAATTAATATGCTGCTGTTATGCGACTGATCATTGATAGGTCTGTGTTTGTTAATGTGTTATGTTGCTTAAATTTCTTTATCCATTTATGTTATTGTGATAAACTGCATATAGTTAGTGAGGTGTTGATTTGCTAAAATGGTCTTTTTACCAGATGATGGATCCTCCCAATGAAGATTGCCCAGCTGTTGGAGCTCAACCGTCGACTAATGCCCAACCTAATACCCTGACTGAGAGGACTCCAATAGCACCCATAGCTAAGGTGCGTGAAAGGGCTAGTGGGAGTGGGAGAGCAAAATCTAGGGCATGGGATCATTTTGATAAATTAAAGGGTGAGGATGGAAAAACTAGGGCTATTTGCAAATATTGTCAAAAGGAATATTTAGCTGATTCTAAGGGTCATGGGACAAGTAATTTGTTGAGTCATTCGGCAAATTGTCAAAAATATCCTTATAGGGAACTAGAGAGGGGACAACAAACCTCGTCTTTTCAACCTAAAAAAGATGGAGAAGAGGGTGTTGACCTTGAGGCAATGAGCTTCAATGAAGAAGCTAGTAGAAAAGCTCTTGCCGAGATGATCATTCTTGATGAATTGCCCTTTAGATTTGTGGATGGAATTGGTTTTAAAAGATTTTGCAATGTCTTGCAACCTAAGTTCAAAACAATCCCATCTCGTATTACTATTGCTAAAGATGTTGCTGTCATTTTTAACAAGGAGAGAGATAGCTTGAGGAAAGCATTGAAGGGTCGTAGGGTTTGCCTTACCACAGACACATGGACATCAATACAAAACATAAATTATATGTGTCTTGCTGTGCATTTCATTGATGATGATTGGAAATTACAAAAAAGAATTATAAATTTTTGTCAAGTTGAAGATCATAAGGGAGGAACTATTGGTAAAAGAATTGAGATGTGCTTGCTTGAGTGGAACATTGATAGCATTTTTACCTTGACAGTAGATAATGCTAGTTCCAACAACACTATCATTAAGTTCTTGAAGAATAAAACAAAAACTTGGAAGGGACCATCTTCGGGCATGAGTTCTTACATATGCGTTGTTGTGCACATATTTTAAATCTCATAGTGGGTGATAGTTTGAAAGAATTAGATACCTCTATTGGTTCTATACGTGATGCTGTAAGATATGTGAGGTCTTCTCCAAATAGGCTAGAGAATTTCAAAAAGTGTGTAGAGAAAGAAAAAATTGAGTCAAAAAGTCTTTTGTGCCTCGATGTACCAACTAGGTGGAACTCCACCTATTTAATGTTGGAAGCTGCTGAAAAGTTTGAAAAGGCATTTGATAGATTGTTGGAGGAGGACTCCAATTACCAATCTTACTTTGTGGATGATGAGCTTTGTGACGGTGGGGATGAGGGAAGTGGTATGAGGAAGAAGAGATGGGGGCCTCCAACTAAGGATGATTGGAATAAGTGTAGGATGTTTGTGAAATTCCTAAGGCTTTTCTATCATGCAACTAGGCGGTTTTTGGGGTCTTTATATGTTACTTCTAATTGTTTATTTGATGAGATGTTTGTGATTCAAACCAAGATTAGACAATTAGTGAAGAAAGACTCTAAAGAGGATCAACTTTTGTCTTCCATGGCAAAAAGCATGAAAGAAAAATTTGACAAGTATTGGGGAATGGGGATAAAATAAATCTCCTAGTGTATGTTGCTGTGGTGCTTGATCCTCGAAAAAAATTGAAATATGTGAAATTCTGTTTCTCACAATTATTTGGGGCTGGAGTGGTAAATGAGATGACAGGTCGTGTAAAAGATTGTTTAACTCGTTTATACGAGTATTATGGTGCACATGATTCAACAAGTGTGGAAGTGCCTAATGTGAGTGAAGCGTCTGAGATGATGATTGATGATGATTGTGATGATCCGCATTTACTCGTAGCCTCTCAATTCAACTCGTACTTGGAGGAGGAAGATTCCATTTTGTGCAAGTCTGAGGTAGATAAGTACTTAGCGGAGAGTTGTGTTGGTTCAATAGATGAAAATTTTGATATCTTGGGATGGTGGAAGACTAATTCCTCAAAGTATCGAGTCTTGTCCCAAGTAGCACATGACGTGTTGGCGATTCCCGTTTCTACAATTGCTTCTGACTCAGCATTTAGTGTAGGAGGACGTATACTTGATCCATTTCGTAGTTCACTATCTCCCATGATGGTAGAGGTTCTTATATGTGCACAAAATTGGCTTCAAAGCACTATCCCAATCTCTCTTCGCAAAGCAATGGATGATGTTGAGCAATATGAACAGTATAACTCAGGTAATAATATTTTTGATATAGTTATATTGCAAAGTTTGTATAAAATATGAATTAACTCTTACTGTTTTTGTTGACTGTTATGTTATTTTTAGCTTTTTCAAGCTCAAGCTCAAGCCCAAGTCCAGGCCCAAGTTGAAGTACTATTACTATCTAGCATGGCTAATGGCTATTAGCCAGGTAAAGAAACTGTATAGTTTGTTACTTACAAATTTTAGGTTTTTCTTTTTTTTGGCATTGCAAACTTAATTTTAGTTGAATCCTTGCAGGTGTTTTTGGTTCCATCAGCAGAACGACGATAGCTGCATTGGTCCTGGTTCCATTAGGTTTGCAGGGTTAGGTCTCTTCTTTGCAGCCTTGTTTATATTACTGGTTTCTTGTTATTTAGGGTACTGTAGTAATTTCACTGTTTTCTTGTTATGTAAATAATTTTACTTTCTGTGATGCAACTGTGATGAAAGTCGGTGTTGGTATGTTCTGAATTTTCTGATGACAATTGTAGATGATGCTGCTGATTACTGTGATGCTGTAGTGTTCATGAGGAATGAGTTTTTGATAGCATGTGCCTTTTTATTTTTGTGTTTTGACTCTTGATGAATTTTTGTGGCTTATTAGTTATGGTGGATACTGGATGAATGTCAACTTATATCAATGAAGTTTGATAAAATTTTCCTCATAAATTTCTGATGAATGCTACTGACTATTGTGATTCCCATGTAATCCATGTGCTGACGAGTGTTGGAGAACTTTATGAATTTCTTGATGAATTTTGATGCTTTGCGAGTTGGATCTTCGTCCTTACATCTCAAAATATTTACAACTATTGGATTATGTTGGAATTTCAAGGTATAATTCAGCGGCTATGAGTGTTTTTGAACAGAGGGATTTGCAATAGAAGATCTTGTTCCCTTCTGTTTTGGAAAGCGGCATCAAAACTACTTTGAAACATGTGTTCTAAATTTACTGTACATAGGCTGATTTAGGGCATGGAATGCAAACCATTTCGATTCCCAGGAATGCAAACCGCGGCCCCTTACTCCCCTGTCTGAGTCAGTAACTCGGTCCGGAACATATCTTGTCCAGTTCCCAAAGATCAAATTTATTGAGTTCCACGCCCTGAACATGCTTTGATAGCCAAACGGCAGGGCCAGCCACGTCTTCAGCATCATTGTTCTTGCCACTTCTGGTCATCAGCATTGTTGTTCTTGCCGCTTCTGGTGCAGACTCATCCCCATTATCATCAGCATGCGCACATTGTATACAATGGAGGTGGCGATGATTCCCTCTCCTTTCAGAAAACAAGAAATAGCTGTTGGAAAATACCTGACTGTCGATCAAGGCCCCAAGAACTTTGACAGTCTTCAAGATGGTCTTCCATGGATTGAAAATTGCATTACCTTCACAGATTAAGAACGACAGATTAAGAACATGAACTACTCAAAATGGAAAGTGAAGGTCTATCGATGAGCGCTACTATTAAGCTGAAGATTGGGGCATTGAAAACTGTGTGCAAAAATTGTTGTCTCGTGTAATTTGACAGCAGATACGTTAGCGAAGGGTAGCTGTGTCCTGACTCTGGAATGTCATACAAAAAGCTAGCAAAGGTATTAGGGGAATCTGAAACCTGGTTTTGACCATGTTTGTAGGGTTAGTAATGTTGTTGATAATGGTTTAGGAAATGATCAAGGAGCATATCATTGTAGGGCTAGTTTGTCTTTTGATCCTTGTATTGTTTTCCAAGGTGGATCAATCTGGAAGACCGTACTCTCTTTTTTGTTATTTTTTTTGTTGTTGATGTTTTCCTGCTTTCCTTAAGCAGTGTACAAAAACTTCCCATATGTTGTAAATCTTAAAACTCTACCTCTCTCTCTCTCTCTCTCTCTCTCTCTCTCTCTCTCTCTCTCTCTCTCTCATGGAAGGCTTATGAATTGGTATGTTGTTCAGATAAATATGAAAATTTTAAACTTAGTGGATATTTCAATGATCACTTGGATAAAAATTGTACTGGTGCCTTGTTTTGATTATAGCCCCTTGCATCTCTTATGTATACATAGGATTTGACAGAATTACAGAAATGAAAGACTAAACCATTTTTTTATGTACGAATTTTTAGAAATCAGAGTCTAATCTGAGACATGCATTATGGGAAAAAATATTAGAAAAGAAAATAATAAAAAAAGAAAGGCTAGGCTTACTACGGAAAAAGGCTCCCATTTTTTTGGTAAATCAGAGAAAATAACTGTTACGTTACAAGAGTGATCTTGTATTTTAAGCAAGTGTAGTGTTGTCCAGTTAAAAAACACCTGAAAGGAAGGAGGTTATTTTTTCAACGGAATGCAAGTGAGAACTATGTTATTTTTTCATTTATCGGATGTTCTCAGTAATTTAATAGTGACCAAATTGAACTTAGTTACATCATTCTAGTTGTTGATCACATTCAAAGTGGTAAAATAAATCAAATTGTTCGAGCTTGATTTGCCTTCGGTTAGTTAAAAATTTATTTCCACACATTTTAAATCTTTTTAAATTTACAAGTTAAGTTTGAATAAATTACGACATAACTTGATAACTTTATATATATTGTAAAAAAATAAATAAATTCAAGTTACTCAAGTTTCACATGCTAAAAATTTATTTGATATTGACTTATTACGTAAATAAATTAAATTACAATACATATTGAAACTCGTGATTCAAATCAAACTTAAAAAACTTACTAATGGATAGACTCGATTCATTTATATAGATTACAGCCTATTCACATTATAAAATTCTTGCATTGCCAGCTGTTGATCACTTTCTTCTATCCCAGATGTTCTCTTTTGCTGCCATTGGGTACTACCTGAATCTGGAAAAACAGTTATTCTCTCAGACAGAATCATCTGGATCACATCATGATCAATTGGCCAATGTGAAACTCAACCTATCATAGACCAGCACAACATAAACAATTTCTTTATTTCTTAGAAAAATGGACTTTTCTCAGCCATCTAGATGGGGACCAATTTCCTAGAGGGCACACATGTTTTCTGTTGGAATTTATAGTTTTCATAAGCTTATTT
The DNA here is from genome assembly GCA_036172215.1 of Camellia granthamiana. NCBI lineage: Eukaryota > Viridiplantae > Streptophyta > Magnoliopsida > Ericales > Theaceae > Camellia > Camellia granthamiana. The sequence continues at coordinate 70,981,292 of CM069910.1, read as the reverse complement.
TAGGTTAATTTTGAACTCAAATTTGAGTGGGGTTCATATATCTTTTAAGGTGAGTCCAAAGAAGTGACGTGTTCCTTGTCGCGTGACGAGTCACGCGGTAAAGATGGTATATAAAAACCATTTATGAGTGAATAGAAAGTTGACGTCGTTTTCGAGTCCGTGGAATGAACAATTCAAGAAATAAAATGTAGGTTTCCTTGAAATGGTTATCTCACATTAAAAACTTAAGAGAATTTATGTGTGCATATAAGTTCTAGGTGGCAACACTTGGGTTGGGCCCCAAGGGGCACCCCAAGTTTGTAAAAGGACGGAGTTATGGACAAAGTGAACCTTGGCTCAAACCACCACACACACACACCGCCATCCGACAGGCCGTGCCGGGCGCGGGTGCGAATTGGTTCTGATATTAATTATTTCAAATTCTTGTGGAAAAATTATTTGAATTTCTAAACGAAATTAATTTAATTTTTTGCGCCAATGTTTTCAGTCCAAACAGCCCCTTGGTTGGTCCATGCCCAACGGTTATGAACTGCCCAGACAAATTCAAAAATGCCAGCACCGAACAGATTCAATTTTTGTTCAAACAAATTTGAAACTGCTGCAATTATCTGTTCAAATTTTGAACTGCACTTGTTCATTCATTTCATACCTATTCGGACAGATATGAAGGGTCACCTTCTTACCTATAAATAGAGATCATTTTCAGTAGATTTTCACATCCGAAAATATCCAGAAAAAATTCTTTTCTTTCCGGTTTTGCTTTTTGGTTGCATTATTCTTCATATTATTTTTTAGGAAAAATTTTAGAAAATATAGAACACATGTTTGGTTCGCCGTACAAATTGTTTGAAGTGCTACTACAATTTGTGGAAAGATCATTGTATCCTGGGAGATAGACGCCATTAATCCGTAAGGACCGAAGCGGGGTAAATCTGTCTTAAGGACAGAGTGTCACACACTCGACTTGATCTTTTTGTACTAATTCACATCGGTAAATAAATTCTGTAAGTAATTTATTTTATTTGTTTGATTTGGTTTCAAATTATTTATTTTTACCCAAAAGATTGTTCCAACAATCTTAAGACAGATTTGAATTATTCTTTTTATACAGAATTTTTCGTTTATTTTATTTTCTCTTTCTTCTTCTTACAGAAATTATTTTCTGTGGTTTTACAAAATAATATTCTGGTTACAAAAACAAATAGTAGTAATATACTGTTTAACAAATAGTAATAATATACTATTTATTTTCTTTGACAATTAGTAATAATATACTGGTAGTCATTAATAATTCAAAATATTTGTTTGTGAAGTTAGTCAAAAATTAATTTTGATTTTTAGAAATAATTTCTGAGTGTTCATTAATTAAAATTCTGTTTTGAGTATTTTAATTTTTGAAGTGTTACAGAAATATTTTTCTGTGTGAAATTAATTTGTTTAAATAAAATTTTATTTTATTTTCAAATTAATTGGAAATAAAAGTTACAATTCTTGTTTATTTTATTTTTACAGAATTTAATTCTGTGATTTTGGTTTAAATTTTATGTGTAGTATAAAATTTTAATTCTAATTTTGTTTTATAATTTAGAATTCATGGTTACTAAAACTAATGCTCAAATAAGTACTGGTGTGGTGGCTGCAATTGCTCCAACCCCTTCTCTTGTTGTGATTGTGCTAGTCAATCACGGTGAGAAGCCAGAGAAGTTCTTAGGAACTGATTTTAAAAGATGGCAACAGAAAATGCTGTTTTATCTTACTACTTTCAACTTGGCACATTTTCTTCGTGAGGATGCTCTTATTCTGAAAGCGAATGAAACCGATCGGCAAGTGATTGCTGCAGTCGATGCCAAGAAACATGCTAATGTCCTTTACAAGAACTACATCTTGAACGGACTTGACAACACATTATATAACGTCTACAGTCCTATCAAAACGGCAAAGGAACTTGAGGAGTCTCTAGAGGCAAAATACAAAACATAAGATACTGGCTCAAAGAAATTTGTGGTCGGCAAATTCTTGGATTTTGTGATGGTTGATTCTAAGACTGTGATCAGCCAAGTTCAAGATCTTCAACTCATTCTACATGACATTCATACAGAAGGCATGTCTCTTAGTGAATCCTTCCAAGTTGCTGCCTTAATTGAAAAATTACCACAAGGCTGGAAGGAATTCAAGAACTATCTCAAACACAAGTGCAAAGAAATGACTTTGGAAAAATTAATTGTGTGTTTGAGGATTAAGAAGGATAACCGCAATCTAGAAAAGTGGGCTGGTAAGCATCTAATGAAATCAAAGGCAAATGTGGTGAAATATGCTCCAAAAGCCAAGAAACAAAAGTTTTCTGGAGAAAATTCCTCACAAGGCTCTAAAGGAGAAAAAACTAAAAAGTACAAGTTTAATGGCAAATGTTACGTTTGTGACAAAGAGGGATATCAGGCCAAAGATTGCCATAGCAAACGCAAAGGCAGAGGTATGACTGAAATGGACAAAATTTCCAATAGTGTTGAGGACATAAATCTTCCGGTAGTTGTTTCTAAGGCAAACCTTGTCGGAAATCCTAAAGAATGGTGGGTGGACACTGGTGCTACTCGCCACATTTGTGCTGACAAAAAGATGTTCACATCTTATTCTATAGTAGACAACGGTGAACAACTTTTTATGCACAACTCCTCAACCTCCAAAGTTGAAGGATAAAGAAAGATTATTTTAAAGATGACATCTAAAAAGGAACTCACTCTCAACAATGTGCTACATGTATCGGACATTAGCAAGAATTTTGTTTCCGGATTTTTGTTGAGTAAAATTGGGTTTAGGTTAATTTTTGAAAGTTACAAGTTTGTACTTACCAAAAACGGGATGTATGTAGGAAAATGTTACATGTTTGATAGCCTTTTCAAAATGAATGTAATGACTGTTGTACCCTCTGTTATTAATAAAAATACATCTTCTTCTCACTTGCTTGAGTCTTTAAATTTGTAGCATGGTAGACTAGGACATATTAATTATGGATCTTTGCATAGATTAATTAATATGGAATGTTTACCTAAATTTGATATTGATTTAAATCATAAATGTGAAATTTGTGTTGAGACAAAATTGTCTAAAACTCATTTCCATACAATTAAAAGAAGTACGGAACTACTTGAATTAATTTATAGTGACATTTGTGCTTTTAAATCAATTCAAACTAGAGGTGAGAAAAAATATTTTATTACTTTTATAGATGACTATACGAGATATAGTTATGTTTATTTAATTCGAACCAATGATGAAACTTTGGAAACTTTCATTCAATACAAGAAGGAAGTTGAAAATTAACTTGGTAAGAAAATTAAAAAACTTAGAATTGATAGAGGTGGTGAAAATGAATCACCTTTTGGTGAGTTTTGTAAAGAACATGAAATAATTCATCAAACCACCGCTCCTTACTTATTTTAACAAAATGGAATTGCTGAAAGGAAAAATAGGATTTTAAAAGAAATGATGAATGTCATGTTAATAAGTTCTAGATTACCTCAGAGCTTGTAGGGGGAAGCAATACTTTCTGCTAATTATATTTTAAATAAAGTATCCCGAAAGAAAGTGAATCAAACACTTTATGAAATGTGATATGCGAGAATACCATCCTACAAATACTTAAAGTGTGGGGGTGTTTGGCTAAAGTGGCTATTCCTAATCCTAAAAAGACTAAGATAGGTCCTAAAACCGTTGATTATATTTTCATTGGTTATGCTAAGAATAGTAGTGCATATCAGTTTTTAATTCATAAATCAAAACATTACGAAATGCATGTAAATACTAATATTGAATCTCGGAATGCGTCTGTAACAAGCCCGCGAGGGACCTCCACTACAGTTCGGACTCTCCTGCTTTTTTGTTTTGTTGCGGTTCATAATCTGAACCAAAGAGTTCAACTCTGGCAAATCGTTTTGAGAAAACAATTTTTTTGAAAAGTAGTGCCAAACATGGACTGCTTTGCCAGATACAGAGTCGCCACCTAAATATTTTTAAAATGGGGGAATTTAGGAAACCCTGACTCGGTGCCGAAGGCCACGTGTCCGTCATCACCAAAGTGACTTGGCTCGGGAGCTTGGGTACGATCGGGGAAGGTCAGCTATGAGCACCCCCTCTCCCCCGGTCCGAAGACCGGCCTCTACTAACCATGATATCCGTTTTTGAAAACTTTATGCATTCTTATTCCGGTTATTAGCCTAGAATTACTATGTGATGCGCACAACACAAAAGTATAGACTAGATTGCCTAACTTGGAAATAAACATTGCATATCCGTTTTGTCTCGAAAAACGTGTTGGTTTTTGCTACTCGAAAGTAGGCTAAAATACAGATTTCAATGAGTTGTTCCAACTCACGCAATCCAACCTCCACCCACAGGCATTCAAGCAATTTATCATGTAAGCATTTAGCCGCATAGCAAGCATACTGTCATGGCAAACGTTCACACGCATGCGACATGCTAAAGCATAAAAACTTACATCGTACTCCGTGCCAAAAACAAGAGACTGGTTAGCAAAACATGCATGACCTAGTTCATGTTAAGTGGCTAATGCAACACAGACATAGATGCAATCTAGAGTAGGCTCGGCTAACCCTAAACATGGCATATGAAATGCGCGAGTAGCACGTATTCAATTTGGAAATCGAAAGTACGATGCAGTTTGTATGATGTACCGAGCCCGGTGCATGTAAACAAATGCATGAATGCACGCATGCATTGCATAAGGTATGTTAATTTAAATGTGCCCTAATCTACCATCGTAAGCAGGTAAATAAAATGGAAGAAAGAAGTGGGGATTGGAAGACATACATCCACTCACACACACTTATTACAGATACGCCCTCACTCGGAGGGACCGAAAGAATATACAATTTAATTAACTACGCAAGCTAATTAATTATTACAAATTAACTAAATTAATCAGATAAATTAATTAATCTAATTAAACAGTAAACCACCTCGGGATGAGGGCCAAATGCAGCATGCGCTCGGGACTGGCTCGGAACCGCACTGCCATGCACGGATTGCCTCTGTTTCCTCTGCTCTCCTCCTCAGAAAATTGCCAAAGTCCCAGGAGTGCCTCTCAGGGCACTGGGGATCACCACCGGCTGGGGTAGGACACCACCGGCTGAAGGAGGAGGCCACCGGCACAAAAAGAAGCCATCGGCTGTTTGCTGACTGCCGGTCGGCACTAAATAGTGCCGGCCGGCACTGAATGCCTGCAGAACCTGCAACTCACAGCAGCAGAGGGGAAATCTATGCATGACAATATAATTCAAGCCATTTATGCACCAAACACATCCCTTATCATGTTAGTGACTCAAAGGGGCATGTGTCTCGATTCCCGGACCACCAATCACGCATTTCCATGCATGATGGCCCAAGGAACCAAGGATGCAACTTCACTTTCAAATGCATGCAAACCAAATAATCATGAAAGGGTGCCAAACCTCTATCATTTTCAATCTCAAGAGGCCAAGCATGCATGCTTATGCAATGCAACTCTAAGCATGTTATCTAGCATGCAACATGAACAATGCAAGCAAGCTAAATATGTTAGGGATACAACCTAAGCAAAGAGGCATATAAACCAAGCAATGGAGTGGACTAAAACATGAATTAGGATACTCCTAATTGGCCTAAAATCAGTGGCCAAAGTGCCTAGAAATGGAGACTAAACACACACACACACATGCAAGTGTTATGGTCCAAACCCAAGGCATAAACATGGCAACCCCCAATCACACTTGGAGATACCAAACAAGGACAATGAGCACACATTGTAAAGCTTGGAAAATCATGTCAAACATGGTGCCAAACCAAGTCAAAGTAGACCAAACCAAAGCATGCAAATGGCCTAAGGTTCAAAGCAAGTCAATGAGGCATTGAACCATACTTATGCAAGGCAATTATGGCATGCATTGATCAACCCAAAACAGATTTTTAGCATGTCAAATTAGGCCCAAAGGACCACTTAGATGGCATCTAAGAGGCTTGAAATCAAAGGCATGCATTAAGGCCAAAACATGGAGCATTCAACACATGCTTTTAAAGCATTAAAGAGGCCACTAAGGCAAGCATGCAAGCACACCAAAGGGACTGAAATAGCATGCTAGGTGGTTCCAAACTACCAAAATGATGCAAACAAAGGCATGCTACATATTCATGCTCTTAAGGCCAACAAGCCCAATGCAAAGAGGCTATATTAAACATGCTATGGTTGACTCAAACAACATGAGACAGACCTAAAACATGGAAATATGAGCACAAAAACTTCACAAATGCAAGCCTAAAACATACTAGAAACTAAGGCATACAACCTAGGCATGTTAGAGGATCAAAAGGCATTACAAGGCAACTATGCTAAGCATGCATAAGGGACCTAAACCAACTTAGAACCAAGTTAAATCATGGCATAATAAGCATGAAATGCAGCCAAGACATGCTCAAAACACAACCAAACATGGTGCTCCTTTGGAGGCCAAAACTTGCCCTTTTCAAGGACATTAAGGAGAGGGGGTGGCCCTCCCCTTTTGGAGACTTTATGGCACCATCTCCACCACTGAAATCCCTCAAGATTTCAGTGGTGAAGAGGCCCAAGCACAAAAATCTCGGATCTCAACAAAATAGCACAAAAATGAGCCTTTTCAAGGCCTAAGGGTGATCAAACTTACCCAAACCACTAAGCACTCTTAACAAACAATCAAGAGGACTAAAAATCAGAACTTTTATGTGCTAATCACTAATCACAAAAACAATTCTAAAGCAAGTAGAAATGGAGTGCAAGAATGGGGTAAAAAGAGAGTGTAGTGTCTTACCCTTGGAGCCTCTTCAACAAAGATGATGTGTTGGCTTCCTTGAGCACCAAACCAGCTTCAAAGCTTCACAACAGACCTCTGGACCCTCAAGAACCCAAGGAAGGTGAAACACTAGGTGTTGGTGAGCAAAAGTATGACACAAACACCTAGTGTACAAAACAAGAGGGAAGAAGAGAGATAGGATGTGTATCTATCCTAACCCTAAAAACCAGAGCTTGGTTTGTCTAAAATGTCTAAAATTTTGTAACCCTAAGCCAAGAAGAGGAGTGGTCCTCTTATAGGCAAGCAAAGCTTGCAAAGCTTACAAGCTAAGCTAACTCAGAGGGTCATCCCTCCATACACGTGTATGGAGGGGAACCAAAACTATACAGCTGTCTGAAAATATCTCATAAAGCAACTGCACAGTGTCCGGCCAGCAAAGAGTGCCATTTTGGCAAAACCTAGTGCCGGTCGGCACAAAAGAGTGCCGGTCGGCACAATAAAGTGCCGATGGAAACACCAGCCAGCCGGTGGCCTCTAGCCAGTGCCGGTGGTGTGTGGGGATGCCTCACAAAGCATTTCCTGCCCTTCCAAGGCAAAACACAAGTGTTTGGTGCAAAACCAAACACAAAACGGTCGAGTTCGAAAGTCCTGAGGCAAGGCGCGCGAGCCGAGAACTCCGGGAACTCCAAACGAATGCAAACATGGATAATCACCGAGTGCTCCAACGGTGACGTCCAAGTCTTGAGGACGGTCAAAAATGGGGTGTCTACAGCGTCCTTCTTTGAATATGTGTTTCCAAATAAAACTAGACAAGAGACTAGTACTAACAAAAGATTTTTTGATGCTGTTACTAGTTATGATCAATAACAAGAGTAAGAGATAGATCAAAATGAAGAAGAGGAACCTAGGTGTAGTAAACATGCTAGAACCTCAAAGTCTTTTGGTTCAGATTTTCTAACTTTTGTGTTAGAAAATGAGCCTTTAACTTTCAAAGAAGTTATGTGCAGTCCTGAAGCTCATTTATAGAAAGAAGTTGTAAACAGCAAAGTTGAATCTATCTTGCAAAATCACACTTGGGAATTAGTGAATTGGCCACCAGGTTGTAAACCTCTTGGGTACAAGTGAATTTTCAAGAGAAAAATGAAAGCGGATGGATCAATTGACAATATAAGGCAAAACTTGTGGTCAAATGTTTTAGATAAAAAGAAAGTGCGTAAATTGGTTAAATTATTATATGGTTTAAAACAAGCGCTAAAGTAATGGCATGAGAAATTTGACAAAGCAATGATATCAAATGGATTCAAAATTAATGAATGTGACAAATGTGTTTATATTAAAAACATAAACAAAGGTTGTGTAATAGTATGTCTTTATGTGAATGATATGTTCATCATAAGTAGTAATAATGACATGATTAAAACTATTAAAAAAATGTTAAATAAACATTTTGACATAAAAGAGTGATCTCGTATTTTTATGCAAGTGGAGTGTTGTCCAATTAAAAAACACCTCAAAGGAAGGAGGTTATTTTTTCAATGGAATGTGAGTGAAAACTACGTTATTTTTTCATTTATCGGACGTTCCCAGTAATTTAGTAGTGACCAAATTGAACTTAGTTACATCATTCTAATTGTTGATCACATTCAGATGGGTAAAATAAATCAAATTGTTTGAGCTTGATTTGCGTTTGGCTAGTTAAAATTTCATTTTAACACATTTAAAAAAAAATTAAGTTTACAAGTTAAGTTTGAATAATTTATGACTTAATTTGATTTTTTTTTTTTTAAAAAAAAAAAAATTCAAATTACTCAAGTTTTACTCACTAAAAATTTATTTCACATTGACTTATTACATAAATCAATTAAGTTTCAATACATATTGAAACTCGTGATTCAAATCAAACTTAAAAAACTTACTAATCGGTCTAACTCGACTCATTTATATAGATTACAGCCTATTCAAATTATAAAATTCTTGCATTGCCAGTTGTTGATCACTTTCTTCTATCCCAGATGTTCTCTTTTGCTGCCATTGGGTATTACCTGAAACTGGAAAACAGTTATTCTCTCAGACAGAATCATCTGGATGATCAAATTGGCCAATGTGACACTCAACCTACCCTAAGACCAGCACAACATAAACAAAAATGATTTAAACCTCTAAAAAGAGAGTTTTAATGGAGCACTAATTTATCTTCTTCCTCCCCATTTTTTGTCTTTCACTGTTTGTTTGTTTGTTTTTTTTTTTTTTTTAAATGGACAGCTCATTAGAGCTGCACTGTAGCAGCTTTAATTAGAGCTCTAGAGCACTTTCGCAACATAAAAAATGTCTTTATTTCTTAGAAAAATGGACTTTTCTCAACCATCTAGATGGGGACCAATTTCCTAGAGGGTACACATGTTTTCAAAATCAACAATGTCGTAATAATCACTTTTTTTATATATATATTTTATTTATAATTCCATGTGTTGTATTATGAATATACATCAATAGTAAAGTTCATTATATCAATATATTATTGACAAATGAAATTACAAGCAAAATGTGATAAATAAAAGAGTTAATTACTTAAAAGTTTTATTTATAAATGTTATGGTGGCTCAGGTCCTATCTAAGATTTTTTAAACCAATAAATCCTATTTGGTAAAACGAAGAATATTATTAGTTTTTTTCAATTTTTAAAACTAAGAATATTATTAATTTTGCATAGTAATGTTCCAGATAATTGTTTCACTAACTGATAAAAAAAAATAGTGCATGAGATTAAACATTTTTATCTTTCTACATATTGGTTTGATTCAATTATCCAATAAAATAGAGAATATTATCAATTTTTTCAGTTTTAAAACTGAGAACATTATCAGTTTTTTCATTTTTTAAGTTTTTTTTTTTATAGGTTTGCACATCAACGTTCCATCATCATACTCCTTTATAGACACAAAATTTTCAGTTTTGCAAAAAAAAAATAATTCAAATTTTGCAAAAAAAATATATATTTAGTGTGTTTGGTTTCAATTTTCTAAAAATTGAGTTTTCTGTTTTTCGTTTTTTTTAATAAATATTTTTAAAATTTTAAGTAAATTTTTTTTTTTTTTTTTTTACTTTTTCATATGCACCTTACTAGATATATTTAAAAAGTAAAGGTGCCGTTTGGTAACACTTACGTTTTCAGTTTTCTGTTTATATTTATAAAAATTTAAAAAACTCAAATAAAAACTTGTTTGGTAAAATTTTTGATTTATAAATCAGTGATCTCAGTTTATAAATTTGGCCAAAAAATGAAAATACGAAAAATGTGTTTCCGTTTTGAGTTTTGAGTTTTTTTTTTTTTACCACCCAACACTAGCCACCACCTACCACTATTTTCCACCACCGTCTTTCGCCGCCACCACCCACCACCCACCCCCAGTACTATTTTCCACCATCGTCTTTCGCTGCCACCACCCACCCCCCCACCACCACCTGCCACCACCACTTACCACCCACCTGCGACCACCACCCCACCACCTATCACCCACCACCACCCACCACCCACTTGCCACCCACTCGCCACCACCGACCACCACCACTACTCACCCCGCCATCCACTCGCCACCACCGCCACCACCACCACCCGCCACCCACCCGCCATCCGCCACCGGCACCACCACTACCACCCACTCGCTACCACCCACCACCCGCCATCGTCACCCATCCGCCCACCACAACCCATCCGCCACCACCCGCCATCCGCCACCCATCTGCCACCACCACCCACCATCGCCACCACCACCCGTCACCACCACCACCACCCACTCGCTACAACCCACCACCCGCCACCGTCACCCACCCACCCACCCACCACCACCACCCACCCGCCCCCCGCCACCCACCGTCACCACTTTCCACCACCGTCTTCTGCCGTCACTTGCCATTTCTCACTCTTTTTTATATTTTTAAAATTGTTTAAACATTTTGTCAATTACCAAACGCGTTTGTAGTTTATGTTTTTCTAAAAATAAACAAAAAATAAACAAAAATCAATTTATAAAATTTTTATAAATATAAACTGAAAACGTAAACATTACCAAACACATCCAAAATATTTATAAAAAATATTTTAAAAAACCAATAAATACACAAGAATATGAAAAATATACTGAATTTTTATTTTTATTTTTTGTATTTTTGGTATTTAGTGAATTTTTTAAAGTTTTTTTTTTCACAAATATTATACTTCTTAAGTGTATCTACAAATTAAAAAAAAAAATTCTTAAAATATTTAAAAAATTCAATAAAAATACAAAAATCCGGAAAACAAAAATTTTAATTTTCCGAAAAGTGAATCTTGAGTTTCAAAACCAAACAAGATGTAGTTTTTTTTTTTTTTTTTTTTGCAAATAATTTTTTTTTTAAATTTGAAAGTTAATGTTTTAAAGTTTTGAAAATCTAAATGTCAAATCATAATATTCTTTTATAGATGGTTATAAATGATGAACAATCATTGTTTGAATGAGAATTCCGACTATTAAAAATTTAATGGGACTTGAAGGTCTAAAAAATCTTAATCAGGATTTAATGGAGTATAAGTTCATAAATTAGAACTTGTGTGTAAATGCCCTAAATAAAATGTAGTTATCAAAACATTATTGTTTAAAAATACAAGAATTTATTGAATAGGGCCAGGCTTCTCTCCAGTCTGTGATCGGATTGAAGCGTGTTGTTAGGCCCGTGGGGGGCCATCACGGGTCCCATTTTGATGATCCGAATCTTTTAATGTATAAAACTTGTCGAGTACTCTATTTCTGTAAAAAATTACGTTGATCGGATCTCGATAGTTACTTGATCGGACTAGATTTTTGTTAATGGTAAATATAATTTTTAAAATAAATTGTTGACGAAAATCTAATCATATCAAGTAACTATCAATATCCGATTAATGTGATTTTTTACAAGGATATAGTACTCGACGAGTTCTATACATTGTACGGTTCAGATTATCAAAACAAAATCTGTGGTGAGCCTCATAGACTCAACAGTACCGTCCAGTCAAGGTGGACCAGAGACGAGCTGATTCCTACTAAATATTTGCATGATGGACGCTGTAGAAGTATCTTCCCTAAGCAAATGATCACACAGATCAAAGTTAGAGGTTCATCCCATGGTATAATGTATGGATATAATTAAAAATGGATGGTGGAAGGTATTTTATAATAGGTGATGGTATTAGTGTTTCACATATAAATTTAAAATTTCAAGTGTGAATTTTTTAAATTAAGATCTTCTCTTATTTGGGTATGATTTGTTGGGAGTAGGAAGGATTCAATTCAACTATAGATATTTCTATGTTGCCTCGAAAACACACTTTATAGGAGATTTAAATAAGGTTATTTTAGATTGATAGTCATGAATGATGTAGTTCAGACAGCCTGAACAGCCACCAGTTTAATGGTTAAAACTTGACTTATCAATTTGTGGGTTTCAAAGTAAGGGCAGACACTTTTTGTAAATACTGCTAAATTAGGAATGTACTCAATCTATTCCTCTCAAATCCAATGAGAATTAAACTAGACACATGATTTTAGTCATTAGTTATTTGGTTGAAAGTTGTTAGTGTGATTTAGTAAGGAAAATTATGCTAGTTGTCCTAATGAAGTGCCCCATTTTCATGCAAATAATTTTGTTCATCCACCTGCCCTAATGAATCCCGGTTAAACTAATAAATTGGACGAAACCAGGATTTTATTACCGGAGGAGCCGGAAAAAAAAAAATACCAAATACACAAACACACATGTATGTACAATATGATATATAAATTATATATACATAGAAAAAAAAATTAAATACCATAGAAGCAATTTCTTATAGGATGAAGAAATTTTTTTTAGTGCAAAATAGAAAAAGAAAGCAAGATGGGAGAATAATAAGATATGAATTTTCTTATACTAGGGGGCCACTTTATGTATAAAATGATATATATATTTCTAAAGTATTATGACAAACAATATTTTTCACAGAAACATGGTGGCCATGGCCCCCCATAGTCTTCTCCTAATTCCACCCCTGGGAATAACCAATGAAAAATGTGGATAATGTTCATCTGCTTGCTAAGTGGATGAACTAAATCAGACTCATTCTCAACTTATTATTGAAGCTTAAATGATTTAGTTTATTTCAGTTTAAGCCGCAATGATGGATTGAATCTAGTGGAAGCCTTTTTTTACACGTCTAAAAGAGAAGTAAATCAAATTAGAGGTTCATCTTCATCCCATGCTATATCCTATGTGGATTTAATTAATAACAGATCCATGGGGGTATTTTATAATTAAAAATGTTAGAAATTCCAAAAATTTTATCAAATGTGTGGAACCCATATGGGACCCACATTGTGTGGATCTCACACCCATGTCAGATATTTAGTAGAATTTTTGAATCTCTAACATTACTCATGATATTAGTGTTTTACATCATGAGCTAAGAATGTGAATTTTTTATATAAGATTGTTGGGAGCAGGAAGGTTTCAATTCAACTATAATTATTTGTATGCTGCCTTGAAAACATACTTTTTAGGAGATTTAAATCAAATTATTTTAAAAACTATGGTTGTGAATGATTTGCTTAAGGGACCATTGTTCAGTAGTTAAAATTCCCCCTATTAATTTTAAGCTTGTAGTTTTAAACTTGAGAACAATCAAATTGTGTTTGTATAAATATTGTCAAAGATTAAATCTGTATCCGATTTACCACTCCCAAAACCCATAAAACAAGAACTAAATTGAGCGTACTTCTAATTTGGTTAAATTTTGTTAGTTTAATTTAGTGAGGTTAATTCAATTGGTTGTTCTCCTAAAGGTCCTTGGGTGAACAAAATCCCACTCTAACTAATAATTGGAGCTTAAATGACTTGGTATATTTAAGACACCAAGGACGGGATAAATCTAGTGGAAGCCTTTCTTTCACATCTAAAAGAGAAGTAGTTTTCTTCATGTACAGAAAGCATATTGGTGTCCCCATCTAATACCAATGTCTTTCTTTACATCAATCACTTTTAAGTGGAGTCCAACTCTTCTTCAACAATTCATGGATTTCCTCTTCCTACAAGTGGGTTTCATTTTCACCACCTAACCCTATGAAAGCAAACATTAAACTAGAAAACCAAATCCATTTAAAAGCAACTTTGAGATCTCAGTGCCCAATAGTGTACGTCTTCTCTTCTGTTCTTGATCAATGGCATTGTTTCGACCTATTTATTTGTAAGATCTTAAGGTTCTCGTTAGGATTGTTCAGGATTATCCATCAACAGGTAGTCTGGATTTTGATAAATACTGAACCTTAATCATTCAGATTTTGTAATAGTACCTATAGTACTAATATTGTGCATATGTAGTTGGGAAATGACTAATGAAACCCAAATATCGTGAATGTAACCCTAACATTAGAATAAGAATAAAGATTGGTAGCTCGAAATTGCCTTGGCTCGAACGGCTCGATAGCCCAAAACGACGTCGTTTTGGGCTGTATTTTTTTTTATTTTTTTTCTTCTTCTTCTTCGTCGTTTTGGGCTGAAACCAGAGGGAGAGGAGAGGAAGAGGGAGAGGGAGAGGGAGAGGGAGAGAGAGAAAGAGAGAGAGAGAGGAGGCAGCCCTCTACCCGCCATCGTCGTGTCGCAGCCCTCCGTCCGTCCGTCGCAGCCCTCCGCCTGCCGTCGCAGCCTTCCGCCGTCGCCTCTGGCCGATCTTCGCAGCCCCGCATCCGTCGTCGCAGCCCCGCCAGCCCCGCCTCCGGCCCCGACTCCTCCTCCAGCCATTTTTATGGCCCCCTCCCCTCCCTCCTCCTCCTCCTCCTCCTCCCTCCTCCCTCCTCCTCCTCCTCCTCCGACGAATTCGAGCCGAATTCGAGCTACGAATCATCACCGTTAGAATAAACAACTTGGATCTTATGTTTTTGTACTTGTGATTTACAATTATCTCATTGTACTAGTTGAGTGTTTTTCGATTCAAAACATTAATGATTTTGCCTTGTTTGGTTTGTGTTTCTCAAAAAATTTTGAGAAAAATTCTCTACAAATAAGTTTTCAAAAGTAATTAAACCAAACAAATTTTTCCAAATTTTTTTTCCAAAACTTGTCTGGTTTACAAGTTTTCCAAACAAATCTCTTTCTCATATACATCAAATCAATCACTTTTTCCAAAACTCTCTTTCAAAATAATTTTTCAAAACATCTTTTCAAAAAAAACCAAACCAAATAAATTTTCGTACTTTTTATCTCAAAACATGTTTCTCAAATACAAACCAAACAAGCTAATCTTTGGTTGTGACTTTTCTCCAGTTCAAAATCTGACTAGAGTATACTGTTGAGCCTTCATGGACTTACCAGAGTTTACATTGATAATCTGAATTGTTGAATTTGTAAAACTAGTTGAGTACTTCATCTCTGTAAAATATCACGTTAATCGAATATCGATAGTAACTTGATTAAATCAAATTTATGTCAACAATAATTATAATTTTAAAATAAATTGTTCACACAAATGAAATATGATTAAGTAGCTATTGATATTCAATCAATGTAATTTTTTACAGTAATAAAATACTCGACAAACCATATACATTAAACGATTTGAATTGTTGAAATAAAGTTACAAATCCAAAATATGCTTACAATGGGCTGGATTAAAAAAATAATATTAGGGATTATAAAAAAAATATCATAAAATATATCATGAAGATTTTTTATCTTTTAATTAGTGTGTGATATTTTATTATATGTATAATACAAAGATAGAGAATCTTTCGTGATCATTTTTATAATATTTTTTTTATAATTCTTAACATTACTCGGATTAAAATGTTCAATTGACTAGTCCACCTAAGGACGATCCGCGTCCTAATTTTTTCACGTTCATGTACCTCATTAGTATTCTCCGTCTCTGACAAGATTCTAATGTATGGCCTCCTTTTAATCGGACATAAGAATGTCAGTAATTCATAATGTGAACACTGACTTAAAATCATAAATATCAAATTCCATAAGCTTTTTGTTAATAAGTACTTTCTATTTTTATTTTATTTTATTTATTTATTTATTTGTTGGTGATTTGGGCATAATTGGCTATAATCATTCAAAGAAGATAAAAAAGTTTATAATACTCAATTACATATTACTTTATTCTCATAATTATCGATCTTTGGTAGATAACAATGAAGACTATATGCCCTATAATTTTTTAATTTATGATGGTAAATGGTTTCAATTATACAACTTATGCAAAATATAAAATAGATGGAGAATTCTTTATACATTTGGCAACAACACTATGAATACAGAATTAATTATCGGCTTAAATAAATATAAAAATGTGTAACCTTTCAATATACATGTTCATGATTAATTTTGTAATTATTTTTTAAGTAAGTGTTACATTGCAAAAATGTAAGTGAAAGGGTGGCATCAACTTTGCATATTTGGTCATATTTTAGGAGCAATGAGTTTGAATTTTCAATGTTATCTTGCTATGTTTGCTATCCAAAAAAGTTAAAAAATCAAAAAAATCAAAAAATTAAGAAAAAAACAAACCCTAAACCACTAAAAGCATGGGCACAGACAACAAACCTTAAACCTTAAAACAAGACAATATATTTGATTATCCCATGAGTCTTGCTGTCTCTGACTCATCCACGTGTCTTTAGAACCACTATCATGCCTCCCATTGTTGAGTTTCCAGCAGGATGGAAGCGGCAAATGCAGTTTTGGTTATTCAGTTTTTAAAATTAAATTTTGAGTTTTAAATTTTGTGGGCAAATTACAAACACCTCCCTCGAGATTTGGTAAAAATACAGATTTTCCTTGAGATTTGAGAAATTACAAATTGCTCAATGAGGGTCAAATTTTCATAACAAATTAGGAAAAATTAGGGGAGAATCTGTATGAAAATAAAAACCTGAGGGGGTAATTTGTTATGAAAATATAAACCTCAGGGGACAGGATATAATTTCTCAAACTTCAGGAAGAAATCTGTATTTTCACCAAATCTCGAGGCGGGTGTTTGTAATTTGCCCAAATTTTTTTTAGTAAATTATTTTAATATTTTAGTATGTTTTTTTTAGATGCATCTAATTTAGATGCACTTAAAAAATAGAATATTTATGAAGAAATCTTTAAAAAATTCAATAAATACAATAAAATACAAATACAAAAATATACAAATACAAAAATTTGGTACTTTTTCAAAAAAAAAAATTTGGTTGTATTTATTGAACTTTTTAAAGATTTCTTTACTAACATTTTACTTTTTGTGTACATATATATTAGATGTATCTAAAAAATAAAATAAAAAATTAACCAAAATATTTTTAAAAAATCACTAAAAGTAAAAAAGTATGAATTGAAAACTTAAAATCTGATTTTGAAAATTGGATAACCAAACAGAGTTTTTTTATTAATTTTTTTTTTATTCCATAAATTCAAAATCTAAATACAATCTAAGTTCACGAATTTACATTGTGTTGCACTATCTACAATAAAATTGAAAGAAAATGATGTTTAGAAGGACGGTTGTAATGCACGAGACTCTTGTCATTACAAGATCCAAAAGGGTCAGACAATACAACCTTACCTTTCGGTAAGTAAATTTTGATTTGAATTGGTGACGAATAGGTCGCAATAAAATAAATTTACTACTGTCTGCATTAAAGCTCACGATCAAATCAAATATATATACACACACAATAAAGGTTGGTGACTTTTTCTCTTTCCCTCCTATCCTATTGTAACAACCCCGATATATAATTAGCCGTTAAACCATAATTAAGATTATTAATTAAGGGATTAAGTGAAATTATGTGTTAATTGTGTGTTTTGCATGCTATTTGAATTTATATATCTCTATCGTAGGATTATCTATTTAGAATTCTGTTTTAATATGGAAATTGAGGGTCTTATTGGTAACTGACCACAAAATTGACTAGGTCAATGTGTTATTTGGGATTTTTAGAAATGTCTGACAAGTTTAATTAAATTTTGATTCGGATTCAAATAATTGGAATAAACTAAATTAAATCAAACAAGATTGATTATAGCTAATCATACATAATTAGCCTAAGCTACATGAACCTATATAAGGCTCTTATACCTTCTAGAAGTCACTCCTTCATTATTCGTGACCATCAAAAACGTGAGAGAGAGAGAGAGAGAGAGAGAGAGAGAGAGAGCAACAATTTTGTAGGGGGATTGAAGAATTGGCTTGGAATCTAGCTAGAGATTTGGAAATTTGGGAAGAACAACTTAGAATTCTTGCTAAATCAAGACTTTAGGTGAGTAATCAACTCCCAACTTTTGTGTTTAAGTCACAAATTATGAGAAATCAAGTGAAATAGGAGATAAAGCATGAAAATTAAACTTAGAATGTAGAATGGAAAATCAATCCATGCATGCATGTATAATTCATAGATTTTGAGTTTAATTTTCACTCAATTCTTACATGCAAGCGTTTATTTTTGTTAAAGTGTGACAGCTCAACAAGACTTCATACATGTCACTTCATATAGTCATGTTTTGAGAAAAAAGAACTCCAACTTAATACATGCATGTTTATGACATGAAGAGAAGAGCATGCTTTTGAAAGAATCGGTTGAATGTTGGGCCTTGATTTTGAGAATCGATCTTCATTCCATGTTCTGGTACAATTGTCTAAGTGTTTTCTACAAATTGTGGCCCAAAACTCCAGGTTTGAAGCTTTAAACATGTGTTTTGAACTTGGAATCGAATTCTAGAAATTCCAGAATTTGGTCGCATCGCTTAAGCAACCAAACCATCACTTGAGCGTACATGTCGAGCTTTTAGAAGTTTTACAGAGTTTGATGATTGGCTCGAGAGACCAAGAAGTTGGCTCGAGCATAAAATGAGAGTATCCAGTACTTTTGCAGACCAAGGTCTGCTCGAGCGACCAAAACATCACTCGAGCGAACTGTCCTGTTTCTGAAATTTTGCAAAGCGTTTTCAAAGTTTAAAATTGCATCTTCATTGCATCTTAGGCTTCTTGAGCCATGATTAAGCTATAATAATGATGATAAGAAGTAGAAACACACTAAAAAACAAATGTAATAAGTTAAGAGATTACAAAAAGTGTGTTTCATGTGTATCCGTCACGTGATTTGCGTAGGTCACGCGCCAATATCCGTCTGTTCTGTCTAAGTTATCTGTTCTGCTTTTAGAGCTATCTGTGAGTAACAACTTTGTAAAGATATGTTTGTTTATATGTATTTTCAGATTATACATTAGACTCTATTTTTCTAAAATGTTATTTTCGGATTAGAATGAATGATTGTCCAATTTCTGAAATGTATTAGTGGCATCTTTAGCAGCTATATCTAATATCTGTTATCTGTTACCTGGTACCAGGGTTTCATGTGGGTTCCATTCATGGAACTGATTATGCATAATCAACTATCTGATCTGATCTGCACGTGGGTCTTAATGACCATCTCATGTGAATATGGGTTTTTATGACCAATTTGTTTGTTCTGCACGTAGGTCTTTATGACCAATCTAATCTGTTAGCTAATGGATGTACCACGTGTGACTGTTTACAAATCTGAATATGTATATGAATCTATTCCTGTTCTGAATTTTGATTTTTAAATCTGTTATGGATATCATTCATCAAAACCTTCACTCTGTTGTTATTCATTAGGTTCTAACTCATTATTTATATTATGTATGTAGGTGATCAAGCTCGTAACTAGGCTTGAGACATCCAGTCTAGGTCGGTTTTTGTCAGCCAACCACTGTGCCTCCCGAGGAGGTTCCAAAAACTTCAAGCGGTCAAGTGAATGTGAACGAGTTCTAAGTTTAAGTTTCTTTTGTTTGGTTCAAACAAACTTTTGTTTTATCTATAATTAGGGCTAAGTCCCTTTTTGTTTATTTGTACATGTAGTAACGCTGAATGAGATCATAATATGTGTAAATATAAGTTTAATTTTTTGTCCCATATAAGTCCATAGACCTCTATGAAAATTGTATATTTTGAAATTAGCTTCCACTAGCCCCTTATTTGTTAATCTGATTCGGAGGCCTTTGGTAATCTTCGGATTACTAACCGATTATAATGTTAAATCTATAGGGGCGGGTTTAAATCGTGACGCCTATAGCCTCCTAAAAAGATTGAGGACAGTAACACTTAAGTCGCAATGAAACAACCTTACTACTGTCTGCATCAAAGCTATGACAACCCTCACCTCTGATTAGTGTTAAATTGTGATTGAGCATGATAAGTAATTGATTAAGCTGAAATTCTAAACTGATTGTATGAACATGTTGTTTGAATTGCATTTCTATTTGTTTGCTATAGAATGATCTGTTCATGTTCTAATATTGAAACTGCGAATTGAAGGCCTTATCGGCGACCGAATCAGAAATTGATTAGTACTTTATGCTAATTTGGATTTATGTGATTTTATGGTAGGTTTAATTAAAATTTAATTTGGAATGATTAAATTAGATTAAATAATGCTAGATTAATTGAACCTTGGTAATTACCTTTTTGCCATTGAGTGGCTTGACTCATTGACCAACCTTTATTACACCTCATACATATTTGATGCATCATTTTGCTCATCTTCTACACCAAAAGAACCGTAAGAGATAGTGACTTGGGAGAATTTGTGTTTAACAAGAAAAATTGGCTTGAAGACTTAGAAGAATTGAAAGAAATTTGCATATTTGGGCTTCCATACTTAGAATTTAAGACCTAAGGTAGGGAATTCATCCTCTTGATTGTGAATTTGAGTTATTTCTTGCATGGTTCTTGGGAATATTGGAGTTTAGAGTCAAGTATGGCTTAAAGAGTTGAATTGAGTAGCTATATGTGCATGCATGTCCATATCTTTAAGTTTTGAGATCAATTTCATGAAAATTTCCACATGCATGTCCATATTCTAGTTGTGGTCCATGAATTCATCATGTTGTTAGAGGGATTGACTCATTTGATCATGTGTTAGAAGCTTTGAATTCAAATGAACACATGCATGATATTTTTACATCATGTTCTTGAAGTTTTAATTGAAATTGTGTTCAATTGGTTTACTTTTGGGCTTTGATTTTATCAAGGATCTTCAAAAGATGTTGTATTATGAGTTTCCAAGTGTTTTCCAGAAAATTGGCCCAAAAGATTGAGTTTTGATGTATTGAATGTTTGGTTTAAGCTTTGGAGGCAAATCTGGAAAACCCAGAATTTGGCTTCCTCGCTCGAGCGAAGGATTTTATGCTCGAGCGAGAACCTTTGTTTTTTGAGCTCCGCTCGAGTGACAGAATGCTGACCCGAGCATAGATTGCAAGCTCTCAGGTTTTTGTGGACGCAGACGCATGCTCGAGCGATGAGACCTGTGCTTGAGCGAAGCTCTGTGTCTCACGCTTGAGCGAGCATCGAGCGGAGATTTTCAACAACCAGTATTTTTGCATTTTTACAGACCGCTCGAGCGAAGGAGTTTACGCTCGAGCGACCCCTCTATTTTGGTAAGCTTGCTCGAGCGAAGAAATATACGCTCGAGCGAGACCCCTATTTTCAGCAAATTTTGTAAAGTGTTTTAAAATACATCTTTGCATCCTCTTTCCATCCTAGGCATTCCTAGGCCATGTTTAAGGCATCTTAAGGAGGATATTGATGTAGAACCACACCAAGTCAAGTTTAGGGGCTAAGCTATTAATCCCAAGTGTGTAACTTAGTGTGTGTTCATTCTGCAACTGTGTAGGGTTGGCATCCGAGGACGCTCATGAGCTTGCCTATAGCCCAGTGCTCTATGAGTAATAATGTTGTAAAGATATGTTCAATTATGATTATTTTCCGAATGATCAACTGTACTGCTCCCTGAAATGGCATCGTTTACTGAATGAATGTTTGTCCTATTTGTAAACTGTATTCGTGGCGTCCTTAGCAACTTACTGTTACTGTTACTGCTACTGTTACAGAGATCTCTGTCCAATGTTGGGACCACTACTGTTTACTATTTGATGGCCATCAACTAACTATTCGGTCTGTCAAGATCTACTGCACTGTTTTGCTATTGGATGTACCACATATGACTATTATGGTTTCTAAATAACTATTATGGCATGAAATATGAGCCACTGATTGAATAACTGATTTACTGATATAATTGACTGTTTTAATTACTGAAAGGATATTCATTCTTAACCCCTTTACGCATATGTTATTCACTGGGTTTTAGCTCACTGTTTATATTTATATGTAGGTGTCCAGGCACCGGACCGAAGCTAGGAGCGTCAAGCTAAGCTCTTGTTTTGTCAAGCCAGCCATCGTGCCTCACTTCGAGGTTCCAAGTCTGTACAAGCTAAGGCTGTCCCTGGGGTGTCTCAGATTCACCCCTTTTTGTCTCTGTTTTGTAATAGTTGAATAAGACTTTCCGACGGTACAGTTTTGTTGAAGGGACTTGGTCCTAACCTGGATGTTGTGTATATGACGTATGTATATATGTTGGTTTATCAATGTGGCTTGTGCATAAAGTCTTTTTGCATTCAGGTTTTCACAGCTCATTGGATATCTTTTATTTACTGTTTGGCTTTCGCCAGCCCCTTACTTTGTATTACTGTCATTACTGTTAAGCAGGCCTTCCGTCATCTCGAATTACTGGCCGGTTGCAATGCTAAACCCATAGGGACGGATTTGGGTCGTGATAAAAGTCCACACTCAAACCAAATATATATACACAATCTAAAGATTAGTGACTTTTTCTCTTGCCCTCCTATTGTCTCCTAGAAAGATTGAGGACAGTCTTTGCTATAAAGCACTAAAATTATAGCTATGTCCTGTTTTTAGGCAAGAAAATGTTATTTTTCTAAACAGTCCCGCTACATACACCCACTGGGGGTCGACCCCCAGTGAGGGTGGCAGCCCGTGATTCGCCAGTTTTATTTTTTTATTTTTATTTTTTTTTCTCTAAGGCCAATCACCC
Source organism: Camellia granthamiana (assembly GCA_036172215.1). Taxonomy (NCBI): domain Eukaryota; kingdom Viridiplantae; phylum Streptophyta; class Magnoliopsida; order Ericales; family Theaceae; genus Camellia; species Camellia granthamiana. Next base: position 70,958,527 of record CM069910.1, on the reverse strand, counting down.
CAGCCACGTCAGCTGGGGGTCGCTGGGAGTCGCCCCCAGCTAGGGGTAGGACGCATTAACCTTTTCTAAAATCAAATTTGTACAGAATCTTTTGTAAAATGATGTGGTAGAAGTACCTTTATAATTAAAAAAACATATTCAATCACATCATTCTGTAAATATTTTGTCTATTTTATTTGTTTGTATGACAATACTTTTTAGGAATTGAATGGATGAGAAATGAAGTGAAGTATAATTTGATGCTACGTTACACTTGCTTACATGTTGATAAAAAAAAACAGGGTAAATTATCAATAGATCCTAATAATCGGACTTAATTTTTATCAAGTTTTATTGAAAATAAATTTTGATAAAATTATCGTCAAAAATAATTTTTTTATGACAATTTTTTATATATATCGTTAAAAATTGATAATTAGTGACTTTTTTTGTTATGATTTTTATAAATTGTCGCTAAAACTTACAATTAGTGATTTTTTTTATGACAAATTTTTCTCATAGGACTTATTAGGACCTACACGTAAGTACCCAAAAAAATATATATAAAAAAAGAAGGTTATACTAGCTTACAATAAAATCAAATTGTTTGGGTCAAAGATAATTTGGTGCTAATTGGATCTGTCTATAAAAACATGATTTCAATTGTGGTTGGTTTCTTGATTTATTTTTTTATTCTCTTTTTTGTTGAGGCATCGTTTGGTTCGTATCTAAAAGATTTCGTTGCTTTTAGACTGAGAAAATGCTTTGATTCTTGATCTCTTTCCCAAGTTAAAAAATTGCTTCCAAGCACATTGAACCATTCAATTTCTTTTATCCTAAAGTTCAATTGTGTGTTGAGCCAGCTTTTTAACAAGGGATTTATGCATTGAATTATTATTTTTTATTTATAATACTAGTTCGACTTTAAAATTGGTTTGGGCGTACAAACACGTGCATAACCATTAACATTTCACAAACTAACCCAAGCTTACACGCATGCAGGCACACATATAGAGAGAGTATTCAAATTCTTCTTAAGATTATTTTTCTCTTTTTTTTTGTTTTTTTAAATTACATTTTCTTTTTCTTTTTTCCTATCAACTTTGATCTCGACAATAAAATTACATAATATCAAACCCACCTCTAACAAAATTTTCAACGATTGGATATCACAGCAAAAAGGAGGAAATTTTTTTTTGGGAATAGGGTTATTTTTTTCTGTCTTTTACACGCTCTAATGAACTCATAGTAAAGATTGTTTCCACTCTACCAGACGTCGCAAAAAATGCATAACCTATAAAGATAAAGATAAAAAGAAAAATAAGAATAAGAATTAATTAATCATCTAACATGGCAAATTGAATAAAAATAAATGATAAAATAAAAAAATAGCCGAAATAAAATTAATTAATTATATGATGTACTTGCCTCGGAAGGTTCTTGCAAAGAATAAGAGGCATTAGTTTCTTTTGGTGCTTTGGTCACAAGTATGCCAAACCCTTGTCCTCTATCGCGCAACACCTAATAATTATTGTAGGTATCCAACACATTAAAATAAATTCTTATTGTATGCCAAACTTTTACAAAGAAATAACAACATATACCTTAAATGCATCCTCATCAGTTCGATCATCTCCAATATACACCGGCAAAACATTATCAGAATTCGCATAACCTAGTAACATGCAAAAACATAGGAACATTGTTAGATCATGTTAAGAAGACCATTGTTGTATGCATATAGTTAGTGAAAAGAGTCTTGTTTTTTCTAATTAAATTTGACATCCTGTTCACTTTCTGTGTAAGAGTTAATAGATTTTATAGTGAGATAGGGTCCATTGACCCTCTGTTGGAAATCAAATTGGATGTTCAATTCAATTAGATAGAAATGTAACCTAGTGAAAACTCACCTAGTGATTCTAACAAGTATTCGAGGGCTTTTCCTTTGTCCCATTTGATGATTGGACGAATCTCCAAAACCTGTTTTAAACAATAAAAATTGTAAGTTTTATAAGCTCAATGAGGATCAAATATTGAAGAAAGTTATTGTACAATTGTGAGGATCAAATGATCAAGAAATGAATGCCATTATGGTACCTTTCTTCCTTGATTCAATTTGAGTTTTGGGTACTCATTGAGCACTGATTTAACTTGTTCTGCTAACGTTGTCCAACTCTAATATAAATTAAAAAATATAAATTAATTATAACTAAGGCCAAGTTTGGAAAGTGTAAAAAAAGTCAAAAAGTCAAAAAGTTACTCAAAAAGTTAAAAAGTTATCACTATTCACCAAAAGTCAAAAATTACGGCTGCACAACTCCCAATCCTAATTTTTCCCCACACACTAATTTATACAATTTTTTAATACACATTTTTTCATAAAAAGTCAAAAAATTAACCTAAACATTCATATTTTTTCCCTCAACTTTTTAGTCTAAAAAGACAAAAAGTGCACTTATTTAAGACACCCCAAACAACCCCTAAATATTATAAGAAAGATATGTCAAATACATGTTTTTTGGTTTTTTTATTTGTACCGTTTCATCAACACAACGATAGTGTACAGATATACAGAACTTGTTGTTTTCCACTTTAGCCCCTGGGGTAGATTTGGTTTTCTCTAATAAAGCTTTGTACACCTGAAAAAATAAATAAATCCTCAACATCAACATCAAAAAATTAAATAATTGTTCAACATGTTAAGATGAGAGAAAACAAACCTTATCAATCATGGGTAAAAATTCTCTGGCAGGCTGAAATGGAACCACTTGATTGCCCTGAATAAAACCCAAAATTAACACAAAACCACCATGTAAGAACTTAAAAAGTAGAGATGGTAGTTAAATTAAAAATTCACTTGCTTGTTAAATAATTCTATAAGCACATAACTAATCGCATAACCGGAGCACAAAAAATAACTGTCATAAGATGGTGAGATCCACTATTGAAAAAGGTCACTCCACTTATGTTGTTCTACTTTGGTTGATTGTGTCCGTAAAATTATTATAATTAGTTATAACACTAAAGTCGATGGACACAATTATTTCACTATAATAAACTAGGTGAAACTATTTTAGTTATGAGAAGAACACACAATTTTTTTTATTTTTTATTTTTTTAAATACACAGATGTGAAACAAATGTGTGAGACTACTTTTATGACGAGCTTCACCGTCTAATGACCAAGATTAAGTTATTTATGTGATCGGTTTTGTACTCGTAATTTGCATATAATTAGGCTAGCGTATATATATATATATAACAAATTAGAGTAAGAATATATTAGAACTCACATTTCCGCATTTGCAACCTTTGGACGGTCCCTTGATGTCCATGCCATGACTACCAGCATAGTAAAGCTGTGATAATCTTACAAAGTTATAAACCTGAGAAACATTGACAAATCAAAATCATATGATCAGAAACACGTGAATGTTTTATAAATATAGAATGAAGCCTTTTAAAAGTTCAAAACCAAAAAAAAATTTCTCTGCAGATATAGACACACACATGTATATATACATGATTTTGTATAAAATGTACCTTGGCTCTGCACCTCCCACTAATTATCGCTGTAGGGAAGTACTTTGCAACGTCCCTTACAGCTTGTCTCATCTGATTCACAAAACCAAAAAAATTCCTAAGAATTTTCCATCGAGAAAATAGCAGAGAAAGTTGAGCCAAACAGAAAATTAACCTCATTGGTCATGAAAGCTCGATCAGGGTCTTCGACAATTGGCGAGAGAGTGCCATCGTAATCGAGAAACATTACTATTTGTTTTCCCTTTGATAGATTTACTATCTGCTCGAACATGTCCAAAGCAGAGGGGTGTTGAAGCTTTTCTCGAGAAAATTGGAAGGAAAAGAAAATGAAAGAGTCAGAGATATTACTTATCAAAACACAACCCATTTAAAAGAATGTGGAATAAAATTGTGGGTGAGAATTGAAACGTACAATCCAAGAGTTTTTGATATGATCTTCCTCAGTTTCAGAGGATTTACGAGTTGGAGAAGAAGCTCTCATTGAATCGACCCATGCATGGATCTTGGCTCCTCCGCCGCCAGTTTCAAGCTTACTAAAGAAATTCTTTCTTGGAATGGTGACGCGCCGCCCACCAGGCGGCGGTGGAAGAGGCGGCACTACCGACAAGTTCGACACGGCCACTTCGATGGTGGATTTGGTATCGAAACCCACCACAGTCTGGTTAGTCATTTTTTTTTTTTCTGATCTTGTTACCTGTTCATTCATGGCGTAAAGAATAATGTCAGCAAATCTTGGAATTTAAAGCAAACCCATTAGAGGAATTCGGGAATTAGTGTGTGAAGTACCTGAAGGTTTTTGAAAGTTGAGAGAGATGGAAATGGGAATTGGGAGAGAAAAGAGGGGAGAAAACAGAGGTCTCTGTGAAAAATGTAACGTATGAAGTTTATGGGACTCAAGCCAACAAGAGAGAGAGAGAGAGAGAGAGAGAGAGAGAGATGTTGAAACTTGCAAGCCCACTAAACTCACTGATCACAAATGGGGTCACAAGTCTTAAGGAGGAAGTGGGAGAATTGTCAATTTATAAGGGTCAGTTACCTTTTTCTTTTTTTTTTCTTTTTTTTGTGATTTTCAAAGTTTTTGCTGTTTTTTTTTTTAAGTAAAAAAGTTAAATGTATTTAAAAGTTTGTTAAAAAAATTATTTTTTTTAATAAAAAAGGTTAATATAATATTTAATTTTTTAAGAAAAAATTAACTTCTTTCTCGGCACTTTGCGAAAGTTTTGCCGCACTAACTCCTCCGGCATTCCCTGACCTTTTTACAATATAGGATTTTACGTTTTCAATATATATATATATATTTATAATTTAAAAAATTTACTAATAAATGCTAAATATTGTACTTGTGATCTAATCAGTCCCATTTGTTTTCTAATGTTCCATTTGGTCCCACGGGTTGTGAAAAGAAGTAGTTGCCATTATTTGGACGTTTGGTGTAATGTTTATGACTATTTTGTTTTGGAATGTGGTTTGCAAGTGTGTCACACATCGGAGACCACTAAGAAGGGTGATGTGCACGTATTAGATATTTATGTGATGATTGTCACGTGACACAGTTTAAGTGACACACAGTAGTAGAGAACACTAAGGTTTTTTGTACTATGGGCCCACGTGTCACGTAAATTTGACCATCCCCTTTTATTTGTAATCCACAACCCGACCCCTTTTGTAATGAGAGATTTAGTAAATTTTGGGAAACCCTAATTTTAGTAGGTTTTCAAAATTTGAAAAGTGGATATTGGTCGTGATTTGGGGGGTGAGAGAGATTTAGTGAATCAAGTTGATAAAGTTTGGTAAGAGCAGTGTGACACTAAAACATTAAGGCGTACACGACGGTGATTCACAGTTATTTATAGTAGATTGCTCTTGTTCGTGGGCTCCAGCGATGGCGGATGAAGGTATGTGGCATTACCCTTTGTCGTGTTTCATGTAGACGACATATGTGTGACAGTGACGTGCATGGTATCATGTTTACCCCTGTTTGGACCTTTGGGGCTTGATTACTTTGTAATTTGAGTTAATTATGTGTTGAATGCTTAGGGTTATTGAGGTTTGGATTTTTTGGGCATGTGTAGGTATGGATAGGTATGGGGTTGGGTTGGAGTTTGTAATTGTTAATTTGGAATGGGTGTGTTTGTGGTGGCTGACACATACGTGGTTTTGATTTGTGTGTATCGTGGGAAAATGTTGATGGATGTGGGTGGAAAAATGAGAATAGGGTGTGAGGATTGTGTTTATTAGGGTATATGGTGTTTTTTGTTAGGCATTTTGTTTGTTAGTGATGGAATTGTGTCGTGTGACAGTAATAGTGTTGCAGAAGTCACTCAAATCATAAACGCTCATAGGCAGACACAAAGTGGCTAACATGTACGTGGGACGTATGTAACACTATTATGGAACACGAGAAACTTCCAATAGTTACCAATGTGCATCGTTCAACCCAAATATTGATGTAGCTGACACGTACATGGTTTGATGTGTGTGTGTTGTGACATAATGATGACGGGTGTGGGTGGTGTGAAATAAATAGTGTGTAGGTGTTGTGTGTGTGAGGGTATATGTTGGTTTTCGAGTAAACATTTTGTTGGTTAGTGTTATAAGTGTGTTGTGTTACTGAGTAATAGTGCAGATCTCGCACGAACCATATACTTACAAAGACAAGCACAATGTGTGTGGCAATGATTTTTTTTGGGGAAATTGTTTATGTGTGTGTGACATATTTCATGTCAATTGTTTATTTGGGTAGGTGCGTGGTATTGAATTTGTTGTTGGTTGTATTATTGTGTTGTGATTGTATGTGTGACGTGATGAACATGGTTATTTAGTCTTTCCATGCCTCTGGCGGTGTGTGGCATGGCTTGCTAGGGTTGGGTGGCAAAATGTTGTGTACGTTGTTGCGGACTACGTGTGTCACGTGTGAATTGTTGTGTGGCATGGTTGCACTTGTATTAAAATATTATAATGTTGTTGTTACAGGTTGTAGTAAGGTATCGAGTCCATGGACACGCTCATGTGAAAGGAAACGACTTGAGGAGGGTGGGGGTTCTAAGCCAGACAAACTAGGGATAAAAATGTAGGGGCGCATTCTTTTCAAGCAAGCTAAAGTGGTAAACCAGAGGGTGTGCCGAAATGTGGGTAAACCGGCAACTGGGCCGGTGCGTAAGCAACATACAAGGCTGAACTTCTGGTCAAACATTGCTGGGATAGTTAAACTTGTTAACACATCAAACTTGAGGGAGGCACACCTGAGGCAGCTAAAAAGGACGCCGTTCTGGATCATGATAGAGGCAATACACATCAATAATATGAACCACAACGATTTCAAAAAGTGTGACGATCTGATATCCAAAATCATAAAGTCGTACAATCCCTGGATGAATGCTTTTAACATTAGCGACACAAACGTGAAGGTTGGTAGCTGCGACATAAGGTTAATATTCGGATTGCAATGCGGAAAAAGGTGTATTGATCTGTCACTCGGTTAGAGGCTAGTTTCGGACTTCATACAACGTAGGGCTCGTGATGTTTCTCGCGTAACGTCTAAACTTGTGAAGACATTATTCTTAAACGCAGTTAGTGGTAATACAAGACAAGATGAAGAAGACGTAGTGAAGTTGTTAGCATTGTACGTTTGTGGGAAACTTTTTTTCTCCAACACTAGGGAGACAATAAGTTGGGCATTTGTTCACTACATGAATGACCTTAATACTGTTAGGATGTATGAGTGGACTAGTGCAATACTTACAACATTAATAGGATCAATAAAGAAGTTTCATTGCACTCTGGGCAAAGTGACTGGCTGTGTGATTGCATTACTAGTATGATTCATATTGCAACTAGGTTTTATTTTTATCTATTTTGTTTTTTTGGTTGGTGTTGCGTAAATTTTTTGTTCATATTTGTAAGATATGAACTAATGGTTGCCATTTGTCACGCAGTATTGGCTTTGCGAACATTCTACTGTTATGCAGCCGGTAAGCGATAACATGTTTCCCAGGTTCTTGAAGTGGGGCCTTGGGACATTGCTTAGTACAACTCAATGGGTGGATTTTTCTAGGCTCGTCAGTTTCCAGGTATAGTGCATGTGTTTGTTCGTGTGGTACGCCACACAGTATTTGTTTACATATAACCGTCATTTGGCTGTGACCATTTGAGTATGCTTATGATCCACACAGGTAAAAGCCGACAGGTTGAGATCCTTTGAGCATGAACGAGATTTGATGGGCACAAACGTTGAAGTGATTGAAGGAGTCATAGATGATGTTGTTGACGTGGGTAAAAATGATGAAGGCATTGATGGACATTTTGTTAAGATAGGGGTGAAGCAAATTGTGACAGGTAATGGTGGGATGCGTAGGGGTGCTGTTGAGGTGGATAACAACGAACAAATTAGGGCGCACAATAGAGGAGATATGCAACAACAAGATGGGGATAAGTGCGGCACGAAGAACAAATTGGTGCGTGAACCCACAAGTGTGCGAATGCATGACATAGTGGATATTGCCAAACTTGAAGAAGCACTGAACGCTGTAGCATCACTAGAGATGGATAACAAGAGCAAAGATAGTAAAATTGCAATGTTTGAAGAAGAGACAGCAAAGTTGAGGAGTGTAAATGAGATGCGAGTCGTTAATATAGTTGGTGGGTTTGGTTGTGTTCTAAAAATGAAAGAAGAAGAGGTGGAGAAGTTAAAAAAGGATAACGTGGAATTGCGGGAAAAAATAGCAATTCTTGAAGACCAATTGGCGAAAAATGATGTTCATAATGTGACCCATACGTTCCGAATGATGGACAATGGTTGTTATGGTAATGGTGTTGGCAGAGATGGATTTGAAATTCATGGGGCAGAAATTTATGGGGCGACACCGTTACGTGCAGTTGAAGGGCCTGTAGGTAATGCTGTGGCAGGTGATGAGAACGTGTATGCAGATCTCAACCTATTGCAGGTGTGTGGACCGAGCGATAACAACATGTATGACTCCGATACAGAAATGGTATCGTACATAACGGAGGACATTCCTGGTGTGGGTGTACAGAGTTCATTTGTGCATAACATTAAAATAATAAAAAAAAAGATTAGAAAAGAGCATAAATTGCCAAAGTTTGAGTACCCGTTATTGGGTGTGCATTGTAATAAAACGGCCACAACGGGGGGTAAAGTTGGAGGGAAGAACAAATGTGTTGTAGATGATGCTGTAATTGATGTCAACGAATTTGTGTTGCCTGATAAAAAGTGGTCTAGATTTGATATAAGCAATCGGTTGGGTGTCTGGAAAATGATGACGCCTGAAGAGAAGGCAAAGATCACCATTGCTTATGATCGGCATGGCGACGGGTACGTAATTAGTTCATTACAATAATTGTTTACGCGAACATGAGCCGAACTGATTTATGTGATATGCATTGTTCGTAGGGCCGTCATGTGGGCTGACAGTACAAATGTCCGTGGCAGTGTACTTCACCGATGTTAAGGATCTTGTTAGGCAAACTAGTGTTCGTGGCAATATGAGTTACCATTCTTTTGTTTTGTTGCAATTTTTTTTTTTTTATTCGTTTTGATTGGTTTGATTATTATTGTTTTACCATTTCCATTATGGTGGCAGTTGGTTGTCGTAATGTGTTTGTTTGAAAAATGTTAAACTTGGTTTCGGTGCACGATAGGTGATCAACGCATATGCAGAGTTATTGAAAACTAAGTAGGCTAAAATGTATGCAAATGATGATACTGCGGACAAGTCCTACTTTTTCAATAGTATTTTCCTGGTGAGGGCTGGGTGTGTGGGAACATGGATTGCTTGCGTTAGTTTTTACAATTGTGTGACTTGGTTGTTAGGTGAAAAAGAAGGACACCCGTGCGAAGGAATGTAACTGAGAGTAGTGCATGCCGATACATCCATTTCCCGATCTGCCATGACGCGCACTGGACACTTGTGGTGTATGACACTGACGATGGGAGTTGGAAGCATTACAATCCAATGAGGCAACATTCGGTGCAGACAGACGTGCATTACACCGAAGCTATAATTCTGGTAAGCATTCAAATCAGTTGGCAGTATATATGTTGTGTGTTGTGAGATAATATTGGTACTTTGATTTTGTTGTAATGAGTTTATTTTGATTGTGTCAATTGTGTGGCAAAAGGAACGTGTGCCTAACGTTATGAAGCAGTCATTGCGTGCGTTTGGAATGAATGCGCGTACTGTTGAAGCAAATTTTAGCTATCCATTGGAGCTTGTCACACAGTGCCCATAGCAGAAAGCGGGATCGTAAGTCACTATGTGTAGTAATGTTATTACACGATACGTTTCGTACATGTTAATTTGCTGAACATGGGATTGATTGCACGTAATTGGTTTCGTATGCAAGCTTTATTATAGGATAATTGTATGTGCTATAATGCGGCAATATGTGCACCATTGCGATGTGGACCGGTCACTGCAAGGTACTAACTGTAGCGTGTTGTGTGCAAACATGGTCAAGTCTTTCGTGAATGATCCGATTCGAGGAGTGAAAGAGTAGACATGTTTGGGTAGTGGTTCATTGGTTGGATTTTTTGATATGTGTCCAACTGTTGGGTACAGATAGTGATGAACAATATGTGGCCAGTATTAGTTTTTGTTAGAATGGTAGTTTATTTATTTTTGTTTTTAATTTGTGAATGGTAGGTCGCGTAGTTGTTTTTTGGATATTGTGAATGCATTATCGTGGGTATTGTATGCTGTTGGTGTGGAATACTTACCATGCGTTTGAAATGGAATAAGTATTTTTTTGGGAGGACAAATATTGTTGAAATTCGTGGTGTGAATTTGATGAATGTTTCGTACGATTATGTAAAATAATTTACGCGTATCTTTAGTGAAGGTGCAGGTATAGAGTTAAATGCATATTGAGTATACGTACATAATTAAAAATGGAATACTGTTTGGTTACATATAGTGATGAACAGGTGTGTTGGGTGTTAAGTAAAAGTGTATTGGAAAATTGAATATTATCAATAGGTGGGTTTGTGTGTGAAGTATAAGCATAATCTGCAATGTGTGTTACATTGGGCAACACCGAAGCTGTTGTGTGTGTGATATTCTGGTATGATTTGATAAATCCAAATCAATGATGCAATAGTGTATGTGGAAATGTGTGTTACGTATGGTACTAATGTGGCGGTGTGTGTGAAATAACCCAAACAAATTTTTCCGCCCCTCTATACCACACTATAACACATTGCACAGTATGTTGATAACTCATAATGCAAGTTCACATGCTTTTATATAGTTGGAATGTAAAGTGCAATGTGTTACATTGTGGTATAGAGGGGTTGGGGGAACGTATTTGGGGTATTTTCAACACCCACGATAGTTGCACCATACACATCACACATTTCCATATATACAATTGCATCATTGGATTGAATTTACCAAATCATACCATCAATGTCACACACACAACAAATTTGGGTGTTGTCTAATGGCACACATACTACACATTGTGTAATAGATCATGAGCTAACTTGCATCATGAGTTATATGCGAAACATAGAACTTGACAATTGTTCAGGAGATTATGAAAATTGATAAATACGAGTTATTTAATCATCACATCATGTTGAATGGGTTTGTTTGGCATATCCACTTATTACAAGAAAACCATTTTGGAAAAAGAAGTAAATATTAGAAATCTATATGCCTAACTTGATTCCTAAATTGGTTCTTTGCACGTCTTCTTGTTATGGTTCCCCATGCGTCGGCATCGACTACACCGAATTTGTTGCACTTGTTCCCCCCTAGAAAGCATCTGTTTCTTCTTAGACCTTCTTGGTGGTCTCTTGATAATAGGTGGTTGTATGACGAAATCTTCGGCATTGAATGGTGTTTTCTCGATGGTCGGAATAGGGATTATATTGTGTGCGTATGAAGATCGATACTCTACAACATGGTAGTACGGATCGACTAATTCGTAAAGGTCTTTGCTGCTGTTACGAATGGCAACCACTGCGTGAGCACATGAGAACCCTTTGATTTGCCACTGGAAACATGTGTATGTATATCTCCCAACGTTAACCATTACTGATGGGAACGGATGAACCTCGTAAACTTCATCGTTTGATTGACTTACAAGCCACAATCTACCTTTATTGTATGCTTTAACCAAACGAGCTTTCATTTTCGAGCAAATAACACCATGCCATGCTTCTGCCTTGCACCTTCGTTTGGCCATCTGTCACATAATTTGAGTCCGAATACTGTCAATCATTTGAGTTATTGGGAGGTGTCTTGCATCCCATATCCATGAGTTGAATTACTCAACGGCATTTGAATTCATCTCGCCGTAATGTGAACCGTTAGAGGAATAAGCCAGAACATGGTGTAAGAAAAAAGTTGACAACGTTAAAGAATGATAGCTTAGAGTAAACAGAACTTAAACATAATGTATATATGAATAATATGAATTAATAGTGTTTACCAGAAAAAAGCATTCGACCAATACTCCGATGGCTAATCCTTTAAGAATGTTGGAGCGACTTTGTAGCCGTATTTGAAGACCTCTTCCAAACTATGGTTGAAAGCAGTCACCGTTGGTGTATATGCGCACAGTCGCAATTTAACCAACAACTCAGATCGATATGAACTGTTTACATATCGCATTTTGTCTTGCAAGTTACATTGCAAATGTTGTAAACAGAATGCATAATGTGCGGTGGAAAATATGTTGGGTATTGATTCTAACAATCCAGTATGTCGGTCCGATACGAACGTAAGCATTCTATGGCCATCTACCACGTTCGGGAGATGTCCTAAAAACCAGGACCAGTCGGCCGTGTTCTCTAAATCAATGATTGTGATGGCTAAAGGAAACAGTCCTGCGATTCGTTTTGTATGTGGGTTTAGGCAAACAACATCAGAAAAATGGCATGTGAATGTAATAAGGGCATACACTCCACCGTGTGACACATCACATGCAGGAAAAAAGCCCATGTGGTGCAAAAAATGGATAGAGTGAAATGAAATTAAATAACAAACCATAACAGTGTGGCACAATTGTGTAGTAATAAAACGTATCTTTGTTACCATCTTTTGCAGTGGCCGCTAGCAAGTTCCCCTTGAATTTCCCTTTGAGGAACGTCCTACCCAAAAAAAGCAACGGCCGACAATGGTTGAACCTATCAATACATGTTTTGAATGATATGAAATGCCTTATGAAATGGTTGTTTTGTTCATCGTAGTTAATGTTGATGTAATTTCCTAGGTTGTTATCCATAACTACATTACTGTACCACCGCAATTGGTCAAACGAAATGGAGTGTGCACTGAACATTTCCCCGCGAGCTTTTTCAACACCTAACCAAGCAACCTGGTAACTAACCTCTAATCTGTAATATTTCTTCAAGTCGTACCCAACATTGTTAGGTTGTGTGAGTAGTTTGTCACGTACTCATTTGGTGATTACATCAAACACTAAATCAGAACCAGCTCTCGAATTTTTGGGTGTCCGCATAGCCACACCACACGTGTGCTCGCTATTCCACTTACGTAGGTAAAAAAAATCCATTGGCATTTAAGACACATGCGTGTAAAGACCACATGCATCCTTTAGATTCCCTCATCATGCATACCGATGTAATCCGAACAGAATCATTCTTTACATATGTAAAACGAAACTCACACTCCACCGTATATTTACACAGAACCGTTCGGAGTTCAGAAGAACTCCTCTCAAAACATTGACCAACATGTTGAATCCCATTAGCCCACATAACAGACAAAAAAACCTTATCAACATGGGGACAAAATTTGGCCAACAAATATGGTTCATCATCCACATCCGACTCGTCGGACTTCCTGTTCATGTGACGCGTGACAGACTGTACATTACAAAGCAAACTGTCAATGTTTTTTGCATCTTGGTCATCTTGTAACTGAATAACGACATCGATGCATTGTAGGCGGAAAGACCGTGCAAGAGAGACCATGTTATCCATATCAACATTATTCTGTAATGTGAAGTTATTGTAACCTGGCATTTTGAAGAACAAACTTATAATCTCGGGTGTCAACCCACCAAATTTTTCACACACATGATTAACCAGATCATCAAAACGGAACGGGGCTTGCAAATTGATTGCGACATTTGTATTACCGTAACAACAAATGAACATGACATTCGTGTCCATGCCCTGCCATGGTAAACAATCAAATACCCATTGTACAATAAAATACATGTCTCCTGTCACATACATGTAGTAAACCCCCCCCCCCCCACAAATCCACAATAAATACACACACCCCACGCATTAAAACCCCCCACTCTCCAACCCCTCGTTGTAAACCCAATACCATAGGGAAACAATAACACACGACCATGAAACAAAAAAAATAAAAAAATCACACACCCATATTCAGCATATACCCCCCACTGACATTAAAACATATCAAACTTCCCAACAATGGATACAACCCCCAACAAAATGTTAAACAGTTCATATCAATGTGGGGGAATGCAACCTCACATACTATAAACAACTAAATGGTATCAAGAACAAAACAAATCAACACTGCAAGAAGAAAAGAACATACATGCGTAACACCGGCGATCCGGCGACTGAAAATGATGTCCTGCCTAAACGTCACACACGCAATGTAGCAAAATGACCAACACAAAGTCCAAAACCCTAGCGACAAATATTGGAGACGTCTACCAATGTGGCATACGTGATCCCACCCAAAATGACCCAATCAAAAAAAGAAAGGGTATAATTGTCCACCATTCACTACCAAACTTGGAAAATAGGATCACATAGAACTAAAGATCTCCACTAGTAGGACTTATCTGATCAACATTTCAAAAGTGGGACTGATTAGTATAACTGTTTGTGAGGTAGGATTTATTGGTAAATATTCCTTATAATTTTACCTTACAAAATTTACAACTATTTAATTATGTTTCTTGTTTGAATAAAACTTGTTCTTCAAGATTTTTGTTAAAAAACTTACTAAAAATGTAAATAAGTGGTTGGGATTAAATATGAGTCTTATGTGTAGAATCAAGAGCAAACTTCACTTTACTCCCTTGTAGTTTGGGTCAGGTGCGAATTACCTCCCTTATATTTGGAAATCACCACTTAACCCCTATGTGATTACTGGATTGAAGTGTACAGTTTGCATTTCCATCTAACATAATAGCCTGTGCATGACACGCGCCTAGTGTGCAAATGGATATGAAAAGATAGTTTTCCCTCTGAATTAAATGACTAAAATGCCCTCATCTTCATCATCAATTTCCAAAGTCTACCGTCATCTTCATCATCAATATCAAGATCTGTAAACCTCTGCTCATACAAAAACAAAAAACAAAAACAAAAAAAAAAAAAAAAAAGAAGGAGGAGGAGGAGGAGAAGGAGGTGGAGGTAAAAAGGATTATTAGATTTATAAAAAAAATAGAAAAGAAAATACACAATCTTTTCAACTTACTTTTCATATAATTATATTTTACAAATACATACATAAACATAGATACTGTAATTTATATGTATATATATCTTCGCCAATTGTCCAGTCACTAAGGCCATGGTCGATTGTTAAAGTCTTGGCCATGATCCAAAGCAGGTCTTAACAGCCTCTTTTACCTTCCCACGCATACCAATTTTCCATAAAGCTATTAAATCCTTCTGAACTACAACATCATCATCAAGGAAAAGAATTCGATGCAACTTTGGGTACATCCCTGGCAAGTAGAACCAGAGGTGATTCAACATAGATAAGTACTTGGGTTTCTTGAATTTCATGTTAGTTACATCTTTAGTAGCACTCTCTGCCCTATTCTCAAAGTAAAACTTCTGCATTTTCACGGATTCAAGTTGCCGAAGTACCGATACACAAGAGGAATTCAAGAATGTGAAATCATCCACAGATTTCACCTCAACATAGGTGTGCATATAGATACATACAAGCTAGTTCATGTGTAGATGTTGACAAATCCATATATTTTGGGGGTTTGTGGTTCTGGGTAGTATTCCTTCAAGTGCTTGCATTTCTAATTAACAATTTCCTCTTGGACAGAACAAGCTTTTGAACTTGTCACTATATTTCTTTACATGTTTTTATGGAAATTATGTTGTTTAAATTAATTTATTAAATCAAAACCCTAATTTCATATGTGGAAACCCAAAGTTTTCTCCAAACAACCTTTACTCTTCTCAAATGCATGATTGTTGAATGAGGAATGGTAAATAAAAGTTATATAAGGGTAAAATAGTCTTTTTACTTATGCAGTTAACGGTGTTAACTGTGCACTTCAATCTAGTAACCACATGGGGGGTTAAGTGGTGATTTTCAAATGTCAATGAGGTAATTCGCACCTAATCCAAACCACAAGGGGGTAAAGTGAAGTTTGCCCTAAAATCAATGTGGACCATATATATTGATATTTTCAAATAAATTTTTTTAAGTATGTAATATTACTATTTGATTTTTTTTTTTTTTTGTTACCTTAAAATTTTAAATGAATGTTAGTATTTTGAAGAAAGAATGGCAAAAAAAAAAAAAGACAGAAATCTTTGACTATTTTTATGCACTTTCGCATCTTTGTGGCCCGAGTACTTTTTACTATGAAAAAAAATCACTTTTTCTATTGGTATAATGGTATCACATTGTAGTTTTTGGTATGAAAAATATTTAGTAGCTCGAATTTGTGTGGCTCAAATGTATCAAAATGACGTCGTTTTACCCCTAAAATGATGTCGTTTTGAGATATTCGAGCTATTTAGGCCATGAAAATTCGAGCTATCAAGCATTATTGTTTTGGTATACGGTAGAATAGAAAAAGTTGTTAGAAAAATGGTTTCAAATTATTAATAGCTCAAAGTGCATCATTTGAGAATAGTTTTAAAACAAAATTTATATAATTTAAAATGAATTTTATTTAAATAAATTTGTTATTTATTTGGGTTAAAATTGAACCGGATTCGATACAAAATTCGAACCTATTTGAAAGACCAGTCATGTTTGTTCTATTGCACCAATTCAATAGAAGAGTTTTGTCTCTTCATCAAAAAGTCATCATGACTATTTGAAGAGTCACCAACACACCCTCATTGTATTCATTAAGTATCGAATTCATCTTGAGTTTTTCTCTTCTTTGACACTCTATACTTCTTCTGTAAAAGAGAATTTTGTACAGTAAAGTTCATCAGACTTGCAGTGGTAGTGCTATTTCTGCAAGGTTCGATTGTTGTATCATAGGAGATAAATATCTAATAAAAACTCGTGAGTACTATTGTGGGGGATGAATTTGTCTAAAAGAAATTATGTCTAACACAAGTCTTGATCAAATTTATTTTCGTTTTTAGATTTATACAATATGTCTGTAAATATTTCTAGTTCTCTGTATATGATATGATTTGATTTTATCCAAACAATTTACTTTATTTTCAACTTATATATTCTTTATATAATTTAATAATATATTTGGTAAAATTTTACTTGTTTCACACAGTACATAAGGATTTATTCTAACAAAAGTTAACATACAATTTTCTTTAACATTTTTAGCCCATGTATTTTTTTACAGATATAACCTTAGAATTGGATAAATAATTTTATGTTTGACTAAAAAATTTGAGGTTTGGATTCATAGTCAAACCGTACATAGTATTTTTTATATGGAAAATTATTGAATCCTAAAAGAAGTAATACCTAATGAGATATTAAGAAGAGGATTAAATTAATTAGTTAAATTATAAAATTGATAGGATTTTATGAATTTCTCTATGATCCTGGACCAATACAGAGATAAAATATACAATCTAAGTGGATTGATAAATTCATGACTAACCGTTTTAGAAATGCTAATTTAATCTAGTTCAGTCTATACAAATAAATATGATTTTGCATAATGTGAGAGATGATGTGTATATGGCGAGCATTATTGAGGTAGAATATCACATTGTATAATGTAAATAAATAGTAATAATATAATATCACATAAATTAGAGATGTAAAAAATAATTACAAATTGATATAGTATAAATGGGAATTTTGTATTTTTTTTTTTTTCCATTTCTCACATGTAGGAGGCATATATCTGAGTTATACTTCATTGATTTGTAAATATTTTTTTCTGTTTTGATTTGTGTGATACTCTCCCAAATAAAATTACTTATGAATGTTTTTTTATGGATAGTTAAACGAAAAATAGATTTTTGACTTATAACTACTCCTTTTCTTGTCATATTCCTACAAAAAAAGAAAAAGAAAATTTTAGTTTCTTTTTTACTTTATTTTATTTTCATATTTTTTCCTTTGATTTTTTCCGTCTATAAATCTAAAATTCAAACATAGCATTAAACTTCATATTTTTGGTTAACGATCTTTCTCATTTCAAATTTTGGGAAATATATATATATATATATATATAAGGGTATACTAGGGTAATTCTATTCACACACCACTCATTTGCTCAGTGCCCACCATCTCTCATCTTTTTTTATTACAATTATGTCCCTCAATCAAATTATTTTTTTAGACAAAATCCTAAACCCTAATTTCTTAATACACACCTCTATTGGCAACCACCTTTACAACCCATCACCCATTGTCGCACCCCCGACTCTAGATTAGCACTGGTGTTGTCCCCCTCTCTAGCCCTTGTCGCCTCTTATCATCCTTTCGCAACGCCACATCCTTTGTCCCCTCTATCACGCCTCTTGCATTCCTCCTTATTTTCTACCTTTTTTTTTTCTTCTTCTTTTTCACTATTGGCTAAAACCCTGGATCTCTCTCTCTCTCTCTCTCTCTCTCTACGAGTTTAGGGTCATGATGGATAAGCGTTGTAGTGGTGGTGCATTGCAGTGTCGTGGTATTTGTGGCTACTGACAATTATCAAGAGTGGAGAACAAGTGTAGCCTCAAAAAAGAAGGAGAAAGAAAAGGTACATGAGGGGGCTGTAACAGGAGGTAAGAGGGAGGCGATGGAAATGGGTGATAACCTGAAGAAAGAGCTAGGTAGGGGTGGCGACTGGTGGTCGAAGGTCGGCAATGGCAGTCATAAGGGTTAGGGTTTACAAAAGAAGATAATGGTCAGTTGGTATTATTTAAAAATTAGTAGTGTACATTGAGACAAAATCAAAATATTGAATTTGTGTGGTGCGAACTGAGCAAATAGTGATAGAATTGTGTGTATTGAGACAACTGGTGGTGTGCAAATAGAATTTCCCATTATACTTACCACAATTAAAGTTTGGAAAAAAAAAAAAATCTGATCCTACAAGTTTGACATAATTATAATGTGACCCTTTAAAGTTTTAATTCATATAATACTTAGTCTCATTTCCATCAATAATTTGCTAGTTGTATGAATGAATAAAATGATGTTATCATCTAGGAAACCCTTCATACTATATAGGGTGTGTATCATATGGACCCCTATTATATATTTTTGTGGCATCCATACGCATTTTTGTGACAAATGTTACATGTTTTCTAGTAGAGTTACGATAATTTCTCTTTAAAAAATAAATCATACAATTTTGTGATAATGTTAGAAAATTTTTGGATAAAAAAAATGTGTAACGTTACCACAAAATACGAAACTTTATTTCTGAACTACAAATTATCGAATTTTACCAAAAAATACGTAACATTTATCACAAAAATCCATAATATGTACCACAAAATTGCATAAAAATGGTGCATATATCGAAGCTTTTCCCTCTTTTGTACTGAAATGTACATTTTCTTTGTTTATCTCTATATCTAGACACTATCTATATTATTTTTTGATCGCTTTGGCTTCACAAAAAATTTTAAATATATATATATATTATTACAATAATTATACCAAATTAACCATATGTAGATTATCTAATGGGAGCACTCATAAACTTAATTTTAGGTATTTGGTACAATTACCTAAGGGCTACCCAAAAATCCTAAGCTGACTGACACATTCATAGATCAAATTATCAATGCAAAAGCAAAAGTTTAAAAAACCTTGAAATCGAAAGATTGCCCTAAAACATTTTCATTTGTTTTAAAGTTAGAGCAATGCTTACCTTAAGTTGGACGAATATGTAACAAGGATCTATATAATGTAATGTGGTCCTCCTACTCTATTGTTCAACAAAGGGCCTATGATTAACCACATTACCAATATACGTAATTTTATTTTTTTATTTTTTTTGGTGCAATTATTTTATTTTTCTATCTCTTTCTCAAAATTGCCACTGACCTAGTATTTTGTATAGAAGAATACTCACAAAAGTAATGTGTAATCTGAATTCATTCCAAGTGTGACGTGTAGCCATCATACAAACGTTAAATCTCAATAACACAAAACATAACTGAGTTAAATCTAAACGACATATTATTTTTCAAATAATTTTTTGTGTATGAGTTTTAAGCTGTAACTTTGCAGCTTACATGGAACATCCACACAAAACTTTTTTTTCATTATTAAGTAAAGAGTAATGTTGTATATAAATAAATGTTTTACTAATTTTTTATTGGTCTTATTAACTTGTGCCCTTAAGATATATATATTAAGAGATCTTAAAAGCATAGTATTTTTCAACTTCCTAAAATGTATGTGCCCTTAGAACGGATGAAAGGTAACTGATGTGTCCTTTGCACAGTAGTTACTACTACGAGGGAAATGGTACTTATTTTGGATTCCATTCTCTATGATCTGAGCCACTTACTTTTTAAGGTACAATGAGTAGAATATTTTTATAAAAAATTCATATTAATTAGATGTCGATAGTTCTATAATCGAATCAAATTTGTCTTCAAATTTATAATTAAATTCATACCTATATTATATTTTTTGCAGATTCAAATTTAATTTGATCAAATGACTAATGACTTTCAATCAACATGATTTTTTTACAAGGATATTCTATTCAACATAACTTAAAGGTCATGTTTGATTCAAGATATTAATAGTGAAGTATTAATAATCCTGTTAAATTAGTGTGGTATTAACTATCCAATTGGATTAATATCCATTGGATTAATAATTCCACCCCTACCCCATTACTAATAATCCTACAAATTTGTTGGATTAATTATCTGTTGGATTAATAATCTTAAACCAAAATATTAAAACAAACATAGGATAATTGGGCCCACGGATTAATAATCTCAATCCCATACTCTAATCCACCCAATCAAACATACCCAAAAAGTAAATGATTTAACTCATCGAGATATGGAACCTGGAATAGACCACATCATGCCCTCACAGAAGGCAACCTTCATCCCCTTAGAACACACTAACAACATTTATTTTTTTATTACTAAACATAAATTAAAGTAGGGGGCCATATGTACTTATTAAAATTGGATCATTTTTTTTTTTTTTGACATTTATGTGTAACATTTTCCTCCAATAAATTTAGTATTGATGATAGAAGAGTCTAAAAGCGATCAATAAGAATTATATAAAATTAAAATATTTATAATCTCAATACATATTTTATATCATAAAATATTTTTTTATATTTTTATTCATTCTTTATATATTTCAATAATTTTTTTAAATATATTTTTCAATACTAAAAGCCACCCTAAAAGTTGTTTTTAGCATTTCTCGAAACAGAATTTTTTTTTCTCTCTCTCTCTCTCTCTTTCTCTTTCTCTTTCTCTTTCTCTTACATAGGAGTAATGCAATGTGGTACTTTCAACTTTAAACCAACATATGCAGTACAACGTAGCAAACATATCTCAATCTGGAAACCATTAAAAACATAGCATCGATTCATTAATATATGTATCAAGAAAGCAATGCACCGCCCCTTGAAAATAATATATAGTACTAAAACTAACAACTCTCTCTAACCTAACTCCTACCGCTGGTTGCATGAAAACCAGCAGCGCTTTGTTTTACACTTAATTTTCTCACATCAAAACAACATCTGCATTGGATTCTAAAGAATACTAAATCGGGAAATGTTTCTCTCTAATCCATTGTTGTTGTAAATTGGATGCTGTAGTCAGGTGAATCCATCATATATCTCATTTTAACGATTTGAACGATTTATTTTAGGGGCTTATGAGCATAAGCACATAGATATGCATAAAATATAAAATAAAAAAAAAGGATAGATTATACTTTTCACCCTAATAATTTTAACTCAAATTTTACTTTGCTCATATTGGTTTGATCTAATAATTATAGTCACATGATTTATCACATTTGTATACCAAAAAAAAATGAATGTTTATCTATAAACTCACACTTATCATCCATTTTTTTGACATACCAATGTCATGAAATTATGTGTTTGCAATTATCGGATTAGTATGATTTTTTTTCTTACATGATCTATGCATATAAACTTATGAAATGAATGATTTAAATTATGAAAATAAGACTCATGGTAAGCTTACAGGGCTGGATCGCACTATCCAGTCCACAACAATGGATTGAAAAGAAGCTATGTTTCTATGTCTCAGCATTGTTTTCTTTCTCCTGGAACTTATGGCCCTTTAGTCAACAATGAAATATTATTATATAGTGATTTTTTAGTAATTTTTAGAGTATTATACATGTCACGAGCATTCCCAAAATTAAAGAAATCATGCATGTGTTGGCTCTTTTTTGAAACCTTTGTTACATACAATGAAAAAGAGAAAGAGCAAAATTAAATTATTCCGTGTTTTGAGCCAGGAACTAGAATCCAAACTCTCTGTATTTTGGTTGGAACTTTGAATTTGAAAGAGAAGGAAGAAAGGTGAATGGAATATATATTGAATATGTCGGTCAGTTGAAAGGAAAAAAGTTAGGAATTGTTAAGAATATAATTAACCATTTAAAATAGTATTAGAGGTACTTGAGTTTGTAGAGAGTTAATAACTAACAATTTATGATAATATCAGAGCTAATTATCACGTCAAGTAAAGAACGAGACACACCTATATGTGAGTATGGATGAGTTGCAATTTTGCGGTTCAAGCTACATAGATGGTAACTTATAGACAGAATTTAGACGCCTTAATACTGTGTATAAACACATTACCATTGATGATACTACTGGTTTCTAAGTAACGGGTTGGGCTGATCCAGGCCTCCCACACGGTTGTCCAGTCGCTGGCCCACTGAGAAACCTATATAAGAGTTCAACGGGGAACAAGAGTCCCCCAGTGAACCCTCCGACAAGCAAATTAGAGAAGAGATATCCACAAAGTATAGAAATAAGATGGTAATAAAGAACTTAACATTCTCCTTGTCTTAGAAACGTGCTTATATCCTTTGCTCATCATTTTCTTGTCCATTCGACCTGTCACGTTGGTTGAAAGTCTATGTTATAGCTTGCCTTGTTCATGGTAAGGTCGTTCTGTTCCGACGTGAAGGGGTTATCGCAATAAATGCTGCAGGGAATCTCATTAATGGCTGATGTGTGGTCCAATAACTCTGCAGGATCTTTGTCTGCTTATGTGGCTGGATCTTTGTCTGCTTATGTGGTTGGTTCTTCTCTTGACACGTGTTTAGATGTCATTGGTTCTTGATGTCACGTTGAGCTCCAGCAATGTTGGGCTTTAGTGTTTGAATTATGTATTGGGCTCTAAGTGGTGGGCCAAAAGCTCCTATAGGCCCACCTATGTCAGTAGTCCCCCATTCCCAAATGTAGCTTTAGTCTAACGAAGGGAATAAGAAAGAAAATAGAGGTTTTGAGAGGTCGACGGAGAGAAGACCGACTGCGAGGAGGGTCGTCCGCAAAGAGTGATCGAGTGCGAAGGCCGACTGCGAGGAGGGTCGACCGCAAAGGGTGACCGAGTGAGAAAGCCGACTGCGAGGAGGGCCGACCGCGAAGGGTGACCGAGTGATAAGGGAAATCGCGGCGCACGGTGCTTGAGGCGAGGCGTGGCACGTGATGATGTGAAGTGCAATAGACAGGGAAGGGGAAGAGAGTAATAGATCGTAGTCCTACACGTGGCACAATCCTGTAACTGGGGAAATGACGCGTTAGCAGGAAATGAAAGGATAGGCTAATATAGGGCGTTGAAGAGGCGAGGGCGGAAACTTTCAAAATTTTTCAAACTAGCGAAATTTAATCTTGACCCTTAAAATATAGGCAAACTGTGGGCGTTTGGAGTTATTCACTTTACTTACCTTTTTGCAAAAAACCAACACGTCCGAGAAGTAAACTAATTTGTTTCGTGTGATACACCTCTGCAACACTTTGTGAACTTCCTTGTGCCAGCGTCTGAAGCTATACGCAGACACATAGGAGAGATGGCTCGAGACGAAGTGCCAACCATGAGACTAGACTCTTTGGCGGACGACGACGCAGTGGAGTTGGCAGAACAGTATCGGGTGGAGCGAAGGGAGGAGAGGGGAGCGGGGCAAGTGGTGCGGGCTCCTCCGACGACGATGATCGCCGTCGCTAGGCCAATTAGCCAAGTGGAGCTGGACCACTGGCATACCAAGGCCGACAGGTCCACATTTACGACGAATGAGTTGGAGGAGGTACGAAGGAAGGACCAAATTCCTGCGGAAATAGAGTTGAGGCTGCCCACGTCCAAGGAGAGGGCGTCGGATGTACGACCTGCAGAGTTCACCTTGTACAAGGAAGCACTGCGGCGGGGTTTGAGGCTACCTCTCCCCCAAATAGTGGTAGACGTGCTGAACAAACTAGAGGTGGCACCAGGGCAGTTGATACCGAACGCCTGGAAAATACTGATGGCGTGTGCAGTTTCATGGCCGCGAGCGACCGAGGAGGCGGCGATGACGGTGGAAGAATTCTTCTCTTGCTACAAAGTTTCCGATAAGCAAGAAACGCGGGTGATTTTGCTGGCGATGGCGGGTCGGGGTTTAGTGGCAGGCTTACCATCTTTGGTGAAAGGGTGGAGATCGAGATGGTTTTACGTATCAGCGAACGGTAGAGGTTTTGAGAGGTCGACGGAGAGAAGACCGACTGCGAGGAGGGTTGTCCGCAAAGAGTGATCGAGTGCGAAGGCCGACTGCGAAGAGGGTCGACCGCAAAGGGTGACCGAGTGAGAAAGCCGACTGCGAGGAGGGCCGACCGCGAAGGGTGACCGAGTGATAAGGGAAATCGCGGCGCACGGTGCTTGAGGCGAGGCGTGGCACATGATGATGTGAAGTGCAATAGACAGGGAAGGGGAAGAGAGTAGTAGATCGTAGTCCTACACGTGGCACAATCCTGTAACTGGGGAAATGACGCGTTAGCAGGAAATGAAAGGATAGGCTAATATAGGGCGTTGAAGAGGCGAGGGCGGAAACTTTCAAAATTTTTCAAACTAGCGAAATTTAATCTTGACCCTTAAAATATAGGCAAACTGTGGGCGTTTGGAGTTATTCGCTTTACCTACCTTTTTGCAAAAAACCAACACGTCCGAGAAGTAAACTAATTTGTTTCGTGTGATACACCTCTGCAACACTTTGTGAACTTCCTTGTGCCAGCGTCTAAAGCTATACGCAGACACATAGGAGAGATGGCTCGAGACGAAGTGCCAACCATGAGACTAGACTCTTTGGCGGACGACGACGCAGTGGAGTTGGCAGAACAGTATCGGGCGGAGCGAAGGGAGGAGAGGGGAGCGGGGCAAGTGGTGCGGGCTCCTCCGACGACGATGATCGCCGTCGCTAGGCCAATTAGCCAAGTGGAGCTGGACCACTGGCATACCAACGCCGACAGGTCCACATTTACGACGAATGAGTTGGAAGAGGTACGAAGGAAGGACCAAATTCCTGCGGAAATAGAGTTGAGGCTGCCCACGTCCAAGGAGAGGGCGTCGGATGTACGACCTGCAGAGTTCACCTTGTACAAGGAAGCACTGCGGCGGGGTTTGAGGCTACCTCTCCCCCAAATAGTGGTAGACGTGCTGAACAAACTAGAGGTGGCACCAGGGCAGTTGATACCGAACGCCTGGAAAATACTGATGGCGTGTGCAGTTTCATGGCCGCGAGCGACCGAGGGGGCGGCGATGACGGTGGAAGAATTCTTCTCTTGCTACAAAGTTTCCGATAAGCAAGAAAAGTGGGTGATTTTGCTGGCGATGGCGGGTCGGGGTTTAGTGGCAGGCTTACCATCTTTGGTGAAAGGGTGGAGATCGAGATGGTTTTACGTATCAGCGAACGGTGGGGGCGGAGTTCGCACAATTTGGAAAGTCTCCACAAAGTCGGAGGAGCCACGATTGGATGCAGACGCTGAGAACAGAGTGAAGAGAGTGAAGGAATAGAGGGAGAAGGAATAGGTGAGGTGGGATAACCTGATCCTACCTTCAACCCTGTTTGCCTTGAGACTAGGATCGCAGTTGACGGAAGAGGATCCGGCGAGGGAGGATCTGGAGGCACGGAGGAAGGCGAAGGAAGGCGGAGGAGGCAGTGTTGAAGGAGAGGGGCAAGCAGGAGGCGGAGGCAGTGTTGGAGAAGGAAAAGAAGAAGAGGGTGGCTGTGGAGGGGGAAAAAAATGCCCTTGGCTTGAAAAAGATGAAGGTTGGAAGCGAGGACGCCCCCATGGTGGAGAAGATAAATGAGGGAAAGGTGGAGGCAGCTCTAGGAGGGGAGATCACCCAAGTGGTGAAAGAAGACGAGGGTCTAAGTGCCCAAGTGCTGAAAGAACACTTGGGTCCAAGTACCCAAATAGTGGCGACGGTGGTATCTACACCAGAAATAACCCTCAGTCCTAGTGAAGAGAAGACTGGGACCCGCACGCCAGGAAAGAGTGCCGTGCTGACGACCGCGTTGTACCACGCGTCCGCGCTGGCAGGTCGCTCGGCGGACGAAGGGGAGAGAGCCAGGGTGGCAGCCGACCGCCTAGTTGGAGTGCTGGAGGATGCTGCCATACGGTCGATGGCACGGTTAAGGGAGGCCGACCTCCTGAGAGGGTTGTGCTCGGCCCAGATAGAGGTAGCGACTTTGGCGGCTGCCCTGTTGAATAAAGCAGTGCGTGCGAAAATGGAGGTAGAGCCGCTGAAAGTTTAGCTGGAAGGAGTAAAGGGACAACTGCAAAAACTAATAGAGGAGACAGCGGGCTGGAAGAAAGCCGCTCGAAGTTCATGCGCCAAGGGGCTGGAGTATGGATGAAGGGCGAAGAACATGGAAGTATTAGCGTTGGTGTAGGGCTACTCAGCAGACCGAGCTGGGGCCAAGCTCCTCGCAACCAAGTCAGAGCTGAACGTGGAGCGCCGCAAGGCGGTATCGCTAGAGTTCGAGTTGGCAGGCAAGAAGAGGGAACTAAAGCAGGTCCGGCAAGCCTGTACCACCGCCAATGAGAGGTGGGAAGAAGCCATGGCCAACAATGAGGAGTTACGTGACCAGGCGATCAAGGAAAGGCAGATGGTCAGATCGCGAAGCTGGAGAAGGCCCTGGCAGAGGAGAGGGCAAAATTGGCATCTAAGAGGGCGACGTACCTTGACTTGTGTATGGCGGCCGTAGAGCAATTCAAGGGATTAACGCCGTTGTCGCCAAAAGCCTGGCGAATGAGGGAGATGGGGAGGCTGGGCCGTCGGTAGTGGCCGCTGGAAGTAGGAGTGAAGAGGAAGTGATCCAAAGCTTCCAGCGGTCCGACATCTACAAGCACGAGATGAGCGAGTTCTAGGACAACGGCTGGATGACGTTCAAACATAAGGCGCAAGAGCTGTTCCCGGACTTGGACTTCAACCTCGTAATGGTAGGAGAAGATGACGTCGCCCAGACCCCTCTGGACGAGGGGATTAAAGAGGAAGATCTTGCCTCGAGTGAGGGAGAGTGACTTGTGTAAAAATTTTCTGTTTATGTGTTTTGTTCTTTTTGTTTGTTTTTTTTTTTTTTTTTTGGTTTTTAAATATGTAACTTCTGTAACAAATTTTATGAAAGTGTAAGTTGGTTAATAAAACAAAGAGTTGTCTTATGTATTGTTGTTGTTTTTATGTTTCTGCTTTGTAAATTTATGCGTAAATTGTGATGTGCAATGGTCAAAATGGGCAATCAGTGAGAAGTAAAAATATGAAACCGTGTTAAACATGAAAATGTTAAAAATAGGCAAACCATGGTGGGGAAAATGTTAAAAATGAATGATCAGTGAAAGTTTGACTAGGTAAAATGGATATGAAATGTTAAAAATGGGCGAACCATGAAAGTTTGATATGAAATTTTGTAAGTAAACCATGATAGGAAAAATGTTAAAAATTGGCAGACAGACTAACTTGTATGATTAGTGAAAATGGATGGCCATGAACTTGGATTTTAACTAAGTATGGCAACCATGTCGTGATATTAAATTGTGAAAATGGATTGGCCAAATTTTTCATTCGAGTTTTGACTAAGACTTGGAGGGCTCTGTCGCACTGAGTCGGTCTGGCTAGGCTCCGTGTGTTCAGTCTGACTGAGACTTTGGCTAACTCAGCATGTCTGAGCTCTTCGTGCTCAGTCTGGCTGAGGCTTTAGCTAACTCAGGCTGGCTGAGCTCTTCATGCTCAGTCTGGCTGAGGCTTTAATTAACTCAGTCTAGCTGAGCTCTTCGTGCTCAGTCTGACTGAGGCTTTAGCTAACAAGTTGTTATTGAATCACGATACAAGTAATGGAGATATAAAGTCATTGTCATTGAAGGCATAGCCTGTTGATCATAAGTTTACACCAATGGAGTAGTACAAAAAGGAAAATGCAACAACGGAATGGTACAAAAACATCAAACACCATTTTACTGGAAATAACGCTTCAAGTGCTCAGCATTCCACGGATGGGGGAGGTCTCTGCCTTCCATGTCTTGGAGTCGGTAAGTGCCTGGGCGAGGTCTGGCTTTAACGACGTAAGGTCCTTCCCATTTGGCTGCTAGTTTTCCCTCGGCGGGATTTTTGGTGGCAAGAGTCGCTTCGCTTAAGATAAGGTCCCCCACGATGAACTTCCTTAGTCGGACTTTACGGTTATAGTGTGTTCTCATTTTCTGTTGATATAAGGCCCGTCTGACAGCAGTGGTCTCTCGGAGCTCTTCAATTAGGTCTAAGTCAGCCCGATACAATTGTTCGGTTAGTTCTGGATCCGGATGCAAAACCCTCAAGGTCAGCAAGCCGATTTCCACTGGGATGACCGCCTCAGCGCCGTATGTTAAGCGAAAGGGGGTCTCCCCAGTAGGGGTTTGGGTGGTAGTGCGATAGGCCCAGAGTACGTTTGGTAATTGCTCAGCCCAGAGTCCCTTAGCGGCTTCCAACTTAGTTTTGATGATCTTCAACAGAGAGCGGTTGGTGACCTCTACTTGTCCATTGGCTTGGGGATGACCTGGGGAAGAAAAACATGGTTGAATGTGGAGCTCTACACAGAACTTCCTGAATTTGGCATTGTCGAATTACTTGCCGTTGTTTGAGACGATGGCTTAAGGGAACCCAAATCGGCATACGATCGACTGCCAAATAAATCTGGTTGTGTTCCGTTCAGTGATTGTGGCAAGGGGTTCCGCTTCTACCCATTTAGTGAAGTAATAAATGGCGACCACAGCGAACTTGGTTTGGCCTCTACCGGTGGGTAATGGACCAACTAAGTCGATGCCGCACTTGGCGAATGGGTAAGGACTGTTGAGTGTAATCAGTTCTATAGGTGGAGCATGGGAGATGCTGGCAAAGCGCTGGCACTTATCACACTTAAGCACGAATTCAGTGGCATCTTGGCTGAGAGTAGGCCAGAAGTAGCCGGTGCGAAGTATTTTATGGGCCATCGATCCAGCCTCCGAATGATTACTACATACACCCTCATGGACTTCCCTCATTATATAGGTCTCTTGAGCTGGACTGAGGCACTTGAGGTATGGGCATGAAAATCCATGTTTGTACAGTAGGCCGCTGATGAGGATGTAATTGAACGACCGGGCTCTGACTTTGGCGACCTGCTGTTTGTCGGCCGGCAACTCCCTACTTGTCAAAAACAGAAGGATGTCTACCGCCCATCGGATAGGTTCATTTTGGAGGAAGTGGACCTCCTGCTAGGTTGGCGAAGTAGCCGGGTGGGCCAGGTATTCAAGACGGACGCCATAGCTGAGGTTTGACTGGTCGACAGAGGCTAATTGGGCCATTTCATCTGCCTTGGAGTTTTCTAACCAAGGGATATGTTTGATGTGGAAAGTGTTGAAAGGCGAACGAGGGGGAGTGCAATATCCCTGTAGGCGCGCATGGTGTCTTCCTTTGCGTCAAATTCCTCCGTAATCTGTCCGACGATCAGTTGGGAATCACTGAACACTTGGATATGGCTCACACCAATGTCTCTAGCTAGGCGAAGACCTGCTATCAAGGCCTTATACTCGACCTCATTATTACTCGCGTCGAACAGGAAGCGGAGAGCACACTTGAAATAACTGCTCTCGGGGGTGGTGAGGATGAGACCAGCCCTACTGCCTTCTTTACGGGATGATCCATCGACATTGAGGATCTAGAAGTGGGGATCTTATGTCTCAATGTTGAGTTGCTTGGGCTAAGGGAGTGTGGTTGGAGTAGGATTAGTGAATTCCAAGATAAAATCGGCGACAGTCTGTCCTTTGATTGCCGTTTGAGGTCGATAAGAGATTTTAAATTGGCAGAGCTCGACAGACCATTGCATAAGTCTGCCGGACGACTCTGGTTATTGCATTACCTTCTTTAAAGGTTGGTCAGTGAGGACCACTATGGAGTGAGCTTGGAAATAAGGTCGGAGTCATTGTGAGAATATGACCAAGGCAAGGGCCATTTTTTCTAGCAAAGGGTAGTTTTGTTCTACCCCCCTGAGAGCTCGGCTAATGTAATAAACCGGACGTTATACTGAACCGTCCTCTCTGATGAGGGTCGCACTGACTACGGTGTTCGATACAGCTAAGTAGAGAAAGAGGGTCTCGCCTAAGAGCGCCTGAGAGAGTGGGGGGGTTGGCCATGCACTGCTTCAGTTGTTGAAAGGCCTTTTCAGATTCGGTGGTTCACTCAAAGGCCTACCGAAGGACTTTGAAAAAGGGGAGGCACTTGTCTGTTCCGTGGGAAATAAAATGGTTGAGGGCGGCGACTCTACCAGTAAGCCTTTGAACCTCTTTAACCGTCCTGGGTAACTACATTTCTATCAGGGCCTTGATCTTTTCGGGGTTGGCCTCGATACCCCACTGACTGACCATAAAACCCAAGAACTTCCCAGATCCTACGCCGAAGGCGCATTTTTCTAGATTCAGCTTCATTTGATACTTATATAGGGTTTCGAAAGTCTCTCGCAGGTCTGCCAAATGATCAGAGGAGAGTTTACTTTTGATGAACATGTCATCGACGTAGACTTCCATGTTCCGACCTATCTGATGGTGAAAGACGGCATTGATTAACTCTTGGTAAGTGACTCCGGCATTTTTCAATCCGAAAGGCATAACACGATAGTGGTAAGTTCCTCTGTTTGTGATGAAGGAGATGTGTTCCTAGTCAGCTAGGTGCATCAGAATTTGATTGTAGCCAAAGAAGGCATCCATGAAACTGAGCATCTGATATCCGGCTGTGGTGTCGACAAGCAGATCTATGCGGGGGAGGGGATAATTATCTTTGGGGCAAGCCCGATTAAAGTCAGAATAGTCGACGCAGAGTCGCCATTTTCTGTTATTTTTGCGAACCAGGACCACATTCGACAACCATCTGGGGTAGTCCACGTTCTTGACAAACCGTGCCTCCAGTAGTTTGTCTACCTCGGAAGCAATAAGAGCATTACGTTCCGGGTGAAAGACACGCTGCTTCTGGCGGAAAGGTCAGAAATAGGGCTCGATGCTGAGACGATGAGTGATGAAGGAGGAATCAATACCCGGCATGTCAGAATGGGTCCAGGCAAACACATCATTGTGCTCGATTAGGAGAGCTGTAAGGTCGGTCGTGGCTTGAGAGGATAGTTGGCTGCCGATCTTGGCTGTTTTTGTTGGGTTGGAGAGGTCGATGGGAATCTCAACAAGTTCTTCTACTAGTTTCCCTTTGACTAACTCGTCTTCGTCTCTGACGTCGAGGCCTTCGATGATCATAGCCTCCTTCAGCTTGACCTATTTGAGAAAAGCAACGTAGCATTCTCTGGCCACGGTCTGCTCTCCCCTCACGGTGCCGATCCTGAGGTCGGTAGGGAATTTCATGGCCAGATGGTATGTGGATGTGACAGCTTGAAAAGCGTTAAGGGCGGTGCGACCTAGGATGATGTTATAAGCAGAAAGATAGTCAACGATGAGGAAAGTGAGCAACTTGGTGGTCTGTCGCGGATACTCTCCGATGGGGATGAGAAGATTGATGGAGCCTATGGAGGTCACCCGATCCCCAGTGAAGCCGACTAGTGGGGTTTGGAGAGGTGACAAACTTTCTTCCCCAACCTTGAGCTGGCGATAGGCATTCAGGAAGATAATGTTTGAGGAACTGCCATTGTCGACAAGCACCCGTTTGACTTTGTAATTGGACAGGAGAGTAGAGATGACGAGGAGGTCGTCGTGAGGGTAACGGATGCCTGTGCAATCGGCCCCTGTGAAGGTGATGGGCTCCATCCACTGTTTGGGGTGTTTGAGAGGGCGCTCCAAAGTCGCAACTTCTTTGTCGGAGCCCAATCTGATTTTTCTGAGTTCGACTCATTGGGCCGAACGGGACGGTCCTCTGCACACAAGTCCGCCAGTAATGACTCTGATCTCTCCAACCGGGGGAGCAGGGTTGCCTTGTGCTCAGAGTTATGGCGGGGGCCGATCATTGCCTTGGTTAGGGTGTGCAGGTTGTCGAGGAAGAGTGTGTCGGCGGTTGCCCCTAGTAGGTTCGATCCTCGGCCGTTGCTGGGGATGGGCTGTCGTGAATCGACTGAGGCGCCCCTGGCGTATCAAACTTTCTACTTGGTCTTTAAGGTTAACACATTCCTCGGTGTTGTGGCCGTAGTCCTGATGAAAACGACAGTATTTGGATTGGTCTCACCGGGTGAAAAGAGACCGTGAGAGTTGTGGCCATTTCAAGTTGTAATCTTGTTGGATCTGGTTTAAGACTTGTTCCACGGGGGAGTTGAGGGGTGTGTACCGTTCGAACCGACCAAGCGGTCGGGTAGGTGCCGATCGGTCGGCTCAAGTGATTCAGTCGATATACTGGGGTGTTTGCTGTATGTATTGGGTGGTTCTGGTTTCATATTCCTTTCTCTTCTCTCTGAAGGTTGGGTTTTTGGTTGTGGAATCTTGTCGGACGGCTAGAAAATATTCGGCATTCATGTACTTTTGGGCTTTGGAAAAGAAGGTTACCATGGAGGTTTGAGGGTTTTTGGAGAGGGAAAAAAGGAAATCGGATGATCATAAACTGGCCATGAAAGCCGTGAGAATGACCTTGTCATCATTTTTTGCCACCTGCAAGGCTTCGGTGTTGAAGCGGGTGACGAAGCTGCGCAGTGACTCCCCCTCCATCTAACAGATGTTGAGGAGTTGGGTTGCTGGACGCCGCTGGCGCTGGGCACCAATGAAGTGGCTGAGAAAGGAGTCACTCAGGTTGCTGGAAAGTAGAGACAGATTCGGTCGGCAGCTGACTAAACCACAGTCGGGCCGACCCCTTAAGTGTCACAGGGAAAGCCTGACACATGATCTCATCAAGGAATGTATGGAGGACCATCAGGGTCCTGTAAGTCTCCAAGTGGTCGATCGGGTCCGTTGTACCGTCGAAAGAGTCGATCGAGGGCATTTTGAACTTAGGAGGTAGGGGTTTGTCCCTGATGGAGGCGACGAACGATGAGTTGGCTGTGGTGGAGGGTTTATTCTGCATGTTCTGCATGATTCCTTGAAGCTGGAGTTTCATGGCTCAGAGTTCCACATCCCAAATAGGTACGTTGTCAACACCAGAATGGAATGGAGGCTGGACACTACTGGCATCTCCCTCAGGAGCAGGTGCTTGGACTGGTGGATGTGGAGCCCGGGGTGGCGGGTTCATATCTTGGAGCGGGGGTCGCAAACCCTCTGTTAGACTTATTTATTTTGATGATTTATTTAATTATGTTTTAATTTATTTGAAAGAGAAAAATAGAATCCAAAATTTATTTTGATGATTTATTTAATTATATTTTAATCAAATTTATTTTGATGATTTATTTGAAAGAGAAAAATAGAATCAAAATTTATTTTGTCTCATTATTTCTCACCTAAACCTTTATCCTAAATGTTGTCAGAATGTATTTAATATTTGATTAAATCAGGAGTTCAAACAGTCCAAAACAAAGGTTCAAACAGCCTAGCACAACAGCAGACCAAAAGGTTCAAAGGGTTCAAGTGGAATATATTCAAATTAGTAATGATGGAAGTACAACGTCTATAAAGGCTCAAAAGACCAAAAGGTTCAAAAGATTCAAGTGGAAGATATTCAAATTTGTAATGATGGAGTGGAAGATATTCAAATTGGTAATGATGGAAGTACAACGGCTATAAACGGCTATAAATTCAAATGACTATAACGGCTATAAATTCAAATGAATACAACGGCTATAAACGGCTATAATTTTTATTATATATACCAAAGCCTCTAATGTAAATAAGTTACAAAAAAACCTGAAAATATTCTTTGATTTATAATCACTCATATCTATTCTCAAAAATTATACACTGAGCCTTATAGCTTTAAGCCCATCTTCCCTGTGTGAGATTTACAGAAAAATCAAAATTTCATTTTATATATCTATCTTTGAGAGATATTTATTATAAGCTTTTTTTTAAAGCAAAAATACCATTTCATCTTGTAAAAGTGTTGCAAACACTGTATTCTTGAAATCTTGAGAGTAATTGTGAATCACCTAAGATTTGCAAGGGTTTGGGCTTGTAAAGTCTATGTAAAATCCGTGGAGGATTCCTCCATTTGTAAAGAGGTTGCTAGCACCCATGTGAAGCTAAAAGATAGTGGAAAATCTCAAGTGAAGCTTGAGGAGTGGACGTAGGCCGAGTTGAAACCGAACCACTATAAATTTGTTTGTCTCTCTCTCCCTTATCTCTTTATTTTATTTTAAATTGCCATAGCTATATTTCACATTTGTACTGTGCTAAAATCATTAACTGACATAGTTGTTAAGACACTTGTTTTAATTATTTTTATTTCATTAATTATATTTATCTATTGTGCTAGTCATAATTTTTATTAGGGTATTATTAATTTTAATTGTAAAAACCTAATTCACCTCCCTCTTAGGTTGTCTTTTGGGTAACAATTGGTATCAGAGCCTAGACTCTTGTTTTAAATTTAACCATCTAGGAGTTTCGATCCATGATAACCTTAGCTGAAGGACAAGCCACAAATAGGCCACCATTGTTTGACGGAAACAACTATAGTCATTGGAAGGATAAGATGACCCTATACCTACAAGCCACTGATTATGCCATGTGGATTATTGTCACCAAATGTCCAAAAATTCCTACCAAATTAGTAGACAATATTAGTGTACCTAAAACTGAAGATGAATGTGATGAGATAGATCATAAATTATTGCAAGCCAATGCTAAAGCCAAACTCACCATTGTTTGTGGATTAGATTCTAAGGAGTATAATAGAATTTCAAGTTGTGATTCGACAAAAGAAATTTGGGACAAACTTGAAGTAACTTATGAAGGTACAAACTAAGTAAAGGAATCTCGTATTTATATGCTTGTTCATAGTTATGAATTGTTTAAAATGAATTCTGATGAATCTATTTCAAGTATGTTTATTAAATTTACTGAAATTATAAACTCTTTGAAATCTCTTGGCAAAACTTATACTACCAGTGAGTTGGTAAGAAAAATTCTTAGATGTTTACCAAAGAATTGGGAAGCAAAGGTCACCGCCATTATAGAAGCCAAAGATCTCTCCACGCTTAGATTGGATGAGCTTATGGGTTCCCTTATGACTCATGAGATCACCATGAAATGACATGAGGATGTTGAAAACAAAAAGAAAAGTGGAATTGCATTCAAAGCCTCATCAAATGAAGAAGAACATAAAAACTCCAGTGAGGATGAAAGTTATACCATTTTTAGTAGAAATCTCAAAAAGCACTTCAAGAAAAACAATTATGGAGGAAGAAGACCTTTCAAGAAAGAGTATAACAAAGATAACAAGAAAGAGTCTATTATTTGCTATGAGTGCAAAAATCCTGGACATATGAAGATGGATTATCCAAAATTGAAGAATCATGGAAAAAACTACAAAAGAAACAAAAAGGCCATGGTAGCAGCTTGGGGAGAAAGTGGAGATGAAAGCTCAAGTGATGAAATTGAAAATGAAGTAGCCAACTTATGTCTCATGGCACTTGAAGATGAAGACTCTACTCAAGATGAGGTTTGCTTTAAGTCCCAAAGCTAAAGAAGGGAAGTGGTACCTTGATAGTGGATGTTCCAGACATATGACCGGAGATAGATCCTTCTTTACTACACTATCATCTAAAGATGGAGGCTTTGTTACTTTTGGAGATAACAAGAAAGGAAAAATCATCGGTATTGGTAGCATCGGTATTTCTCCTAACCCTTCTATTGAAAATGTTTTACTTGTTGATGGACTTAAGCATAATCTTCTTAGTATTAGTCAATTATGTGATAAAGGTAATCGAGTTATTTTTGATAAATCACATTGCATAATTGAAAGCACAAATGATCATAAAACTTTATTCGTTGGTAATCGCCATGATAATATTTATGTTTTTTCATCTTAATGATTTCTATGCTAGTGATGTTAAATGTTTATATGTTAATAATGAAAATAGTTGGTTATGGCATAGAAGACTTGGTCATGCTCATATGGATTTAATTGCTAAACTTT
Organism: Camellia granthamiana; assembly: GCA_036172215.1. Classification (NCBI taxonomy): domain Eukaryota; kingdom Viridiplantae; phylum Streptophyta; class Magnoliopsida; order Ericales; family Theaceae; genus Camellia; species Camellia granthamiana. The sequence goes on along the minus strand of CM069910.1, from coordinate 70,922,334 downwards.
TGAGAAAGGATTTGGTCATTGGACTTCCAAAAATTAAATTTGAAAAAGATCATCTTTGTAGTGCTTGTCAACAAGGAAAACAAACTAAAACATCATTTAAATCAAAATCTCATATTTCCACAACTAGACCTTTACAACTATTGCATATGGATTTGTTTGGTCCCTCAAAGACATCTAGTCTAGGTGGTAAACATTATTATCTTGTTATTGTTGATGATTATTCAAGATTTACATGGGTTATGTTTTTAGCACACAAAGATGAAACATTTTCTTTTTTCACAAAACTCTATCGTAGAATTCAAAATGAAAAAGGCTTTCTTATTACTAATATTCGAACCGACCATGGTACAGAACTTGAAAATGAGAAATTTGAATTGTTTTGTGATGAACATGGTATTGGACATAATTTTTCAGCACCTAGAACCCTTTAACAAAATGGTGTAGTAGAAAGGAATAATAGAACTTTAGAAGAGATGAGTAGAACAATGCTTTGCGAAAATAATCTTCCTAAATATTTTAGGGCCGAAGCCGTTCACACCGCATGCTATATTTTAAATCGTACATTAATTAGACATATTCTAAAAAAAACTCCTTATGAACTTTGGCATGATAAAAAGTCTAATATTAGTCACTTGCATGTTTTTTGTTGTAAATGTTTTGTGCATAATGATGGTAAGGATAACTTAGGTAAATTCGATTCAAAATCTGATGAAACAATTTTTCTTGGCTATTCCTTAACTAACAAAGCTTATCGTGTTTTTAATAAAAGAACTCTTGTTGTGGAAGAATATATACATGTGGCATTTGATGAAACTAACATCTCTACTCAAAAGCAAATTATTAGTGATAATATAGATTTGGAACCAAATGTGGAAGATTCAAGTATCTACAAAGAAGAGAACTAACCATGTAAGTTGAACAAAGAGATTGAACAACCTATTTTCCCACCTCAAGAAGAAGGAGGAAACAATGATGATTTGCCAAGAGAATGGAAGTTTGTTCATAATCACCTTAAGGATTTAATCCTAGGTGACCCTACAAAAGGTATTGAAACTCGCTCTTCACTTAGAAATATTTATAGTAACTTGGCTTTTTCTCTCATAGATTGAGTCTAAAAACTTTCAAGAAGCCGAATTCGATGAACATTGGATGATAGCTATGTATGAAGAGCTTAATTAATTTGAGAGAAACAAAGTGTGGGAACTTGTGCCAAAACCTAAAGATCATACCATTATCGGTACCAAATGGATCTTTCGAAACAAGCTTGATGAATCCGGCACAATTATAAGAAACAAAGCTAGACTTGTTGCACAAGGATACAATCAAGAAGAATGTATTGATTTCGATGAAACCTTTGCTCCAGTTGCTAGATTAGAAGTCATTCGCATGTTACTTGCATTTGCATGTTTTAGAGATTTCAAACTTTATCAAATGGATGTAAAAAGTGCCTTTTTTAATGGTTTTATAAATGAGGAAGTTTATGTTAAACAACCCCCAGGTTTTGAAGATCATGTTTTTCCAAATCATGTTTTTAAACTATCAAAAGCTTTATATGGTTTGAAACAAGCACCTCGTGCATGGTATGCACGATTAAATAAATTTTTGATTGAAAATAATTTTTCTAGAGGAACGATTGACACAACACTTTTTGTTAAAACTAAAAATGATGATTTACTTATTGTGCAAATATATGTGGATGACGTTATATTTGGTGCTACTAATGAAACCTTGTGTAAGGAATTTGTTAAGTGTATGCAAGGTGAGTTTGAGATGAGCATAATGGGGGAGCTAAATTATTTTCTTCGGCTTCAAATCAAACAATGTAAGGAATGAATTTTTATCAACCAAGCTAAGTACACAAAAGAACTACTCAAAAAGTTTGGTATGTATGACTCAAAAATAGATGGAACACCTATGAGCACATCCATTAAGTTAGACAAGGATGAAAAAGGTAAGTCTATTGATCAAACAAAATATCGAGGTATGATCGGCTCACTTCTTTATTTAACCGCAAGTAGACCCGATATTATGTTTAGTGTTTGTATGTGTGCTAGATATCTATCAAATCCTAAGGAATCACATCTTAGTGCTGTTAAAAGAATTTTTAGATATCTTGTTGGCACTCAAAATTTGGGATTGTTTTATCCTAGAGGTGTTGCATTTGACTTAATTAGTTACTCGGATACTGACTTTGCCGAATGCAAACTTGATAGAAAAAGCACCAGTGGCACTTGTTACTTTCTTGGTAACTCATTAGTATCTTGATTTAGCAAAAAGTAAAATTCTGTTGCTTTATCAACGGCCGAAACTGAATATATAGCTTTCAGAAGTTGTTGTACCCAAATACTTTGGATGAAACAACAATTGGAGGATTTTGATTTGCATTATGATCATATTCCTATTAAATATGATAATACTAGTGCCATCAATTTAAGCAAAATCTGGTTCAACACTCACGAACAAAACATATTGAAATTCGACATCATTTTTTAAGAGATCATGTTCAAAAATGAGATATTGTACTTGAATTTGTAAACATCGACAAGCAATTGGCGGATATTTTCACAAAACTCCTTGGCGAGGATCGCTTCAATTTTATTCGTAGCGAGCTTAGAATGTCGATTTCTACTTAAAAAGTTTTGTTATGATTGTGAAACTTGAATTTTTGTTAAAATGATATATGTGTATTGCTACATTGATATGAAAACATTTATATCAGTTGAATGCTCTCAAGTCCTTCATATATTTATTCTCCTTAACAGTTTGTTATTCTCAACTGAGTAATTCTTTTTGATTTTTGCATTTTGAGGTAAAATTAACTTTGCATACATTGATTTTTTTTAAACTCTTATGGTATTTTTTTTACATTACCATTCCAGTAACACCAACGTCCCATTAAGTTTAATTTTCTGCTGGTATTATTTAATTTTAATTTTTTTTTATTTTTTTATTTTTCTATTAGGCTTAATTTCTTTTATTTATTTTTTTCATTATTATTTTTTGTTTGGGCTTAATTTTTTTTTTTTTTTTTTTTTTGCTTTTTAATTTCATTTTTCAGTACTTAAACATAAAAACAAAAATAAATCAAAATACAAATATTTACATAAAAAAAAAAAAAAAAAAACCAAAACACCTTTCATTTTTTTTTATGGCCACACGCCGATCAAAATAAACAAAAAAAAAAAAAAAACCCTTCATTTTTTTCCGGCCATACGCCGATCTTACTTACTCGTCTCTTCCATCGTTTTCTTCTTCTTTTTATAACCTTGGGCGACCCTTGACGCCCCTGCCCCCGTGCTTTCGTCGAGAGCGACGACTCCCCACTGACTATCAAAGGCTAAGAACGACGTTACTCCAAATCGGGCCATAAAGGTGATCTTCTGTTTAAGCTCTTTATTTTCAGCCTTCAGTGCGTCTATCTCTGCTCGCGCATCATTGTACATGCGCTGAAGTAGAGAGAGTTGGGTGTTGACCTAATGGAGCTCACTAGTCCTGTTCTGCAATCGTTGAGCCAATTTTGTGACTGCAATCACCGTCTCCATACAGGACGTCCGTGTGAAATGATTGGCTTCAATGTCTGATTGAGTTGCCATGATTTGCTCAATCGACATCATAGAAAGGTTAGGAAGAGGAATGACAGGAAAAGTAGAAGTAAGGGCACTCGGTCCAGCAGAGCTTATGAGATCGTTCAGGTCCGGAAATAGAGTGAGGGGACGGGATGAAGAAGCAATGGTTTAGAGGTAAGAGGTGTAAAAGAAATGAGTTGTGAAGAAACAGAAGAGAGTAGTGAAGAAGAGATAGAAGAGAATGGTGAAGAAGAAAATGGACGCGTGTGATTAAGAAGAAGGCTGAAGAGAAGAGGCTGAAAAGAAGAAGACAAGGAGGGAGAGATAGCCGAGGTGAGCGGCAATCGAGGAGAGTTGCTTTTGTCGGCCAATGAAGCAAAAGCCAGGCCGCGTGGCAACCACGTTTTGCGAAAAACGAGAGCAACGCGGGAGAGTTGTATATGTAATATATATATATATATATATTTGTTGATTGACCGTTGATTGATATATATATATTTTTGATGTCATTTATCACTATCATTTTCCTCCTCATCCTCCAAATTCTGACCCATAATTTCCTTTTGATAATGTCACAGGGAGAGAAATTATATGATGTTCTGTATTATGGTATTACTTTCAAACTAATCTGAGGTTATGTATTTATAGTTTGATATCTTAGTCTTATATCATGTTGTTAATTAAAACTTATTTATTACACATGTGTCAACCTATGTATCTAGAAATGAATTCAGGGAGCATGACTTGAGGGGGAGCCCTTGTTACTCCCAAATTAAATCAAAACATCATTGTGTGCCATCATCAAAAAGGGGGAGATTGTTAGACTTATTTATTTTGATGATTTATTTAATTATGTTTTAATTTATTTGAAAGAGAAAAATAGAATCCAAAATTTATTTTGATGATTTATTTGAAAAAGAAAAATAGAATCAAAATTTATTTTGTCTCATTATTTCTCACCTAAACCTTTATCCTAAATGTTGTTAGAATGTATTTAATATTTGATTAAAACAGGAGTTCAAACAGCCCAAAACAAAGGTTCAAACAGCCTAGCACAGCAGCAGGCCAAAAGGTTCAAAGGGTTCAAGTGGAATATATTCAAATTAGTAATGATGGAAGTACAACGGCTATAAAGGTTTAAAAGGCCAAAAGGTTCAAGTGGAAGATATTCAAATTTGTAATGATGGAGTGGAAGATATTCAAATTGGTAATGATGGAAGTACAACGGCTATAAATAGCTATAAACGGCTATAAATTCAAATGACTACAACGGTTATAAATTCAAATGAATACAACGGCTATAAACGGCTATAATTTTCATTATATATACCAAAGCCTCTAATGTAAACAAATTACAAAAAATCTGAAAATATTCTTTGATCTATAATCACTCACATCTATTCTCAGAAATTATACACTAAGCCTTATAGCTTTAAGCCCATCTTTCTTGTGTGAGATTTACAGAAAAATCAAAACTTCATTTTATATATCTATCTTTGAGAGATATTTATTATAAGCTTTTTTTTAAAGCAAAAATACCATTTCATCTTGTAAAAGTGTTGCAAACACTGTATTCTTGAAATCTTGAGAGTGATTGTAAATCACCTAATATTTGCAAGGGTTTGGGCTTGTGAAGTTTGTATAAAATCCGTGGAGGATTGCTCCATTTGTAAAGAAGTTGCTAGCACCCCTGTGAAGCTAAAAGATAGTGGAAAATCTCAAGTGAAGCTTGAGGAGTGGACGTAGGCCGAGTTGAAGCCGAACTACTATAAATTTGTTTGCCCTTCTCTCTCTTATCTCTTTATTTTATTTTAAATTGCTATAGCTATATTTCACATTTGTACTGTGCTAAAATCATTAACTGACATAGTTGTTAAGACACTTGTTTTAATTATTTTTATTTCATTAATTATATTTATCTATTGTGCTAGTCATAATTTTTATTAGGGTATTATTAATTTTAGTTATAAAAACCTAATTCACCCCCCTCTTAAGTTGTCTTTTGGATAACACCCTCCAAGTTGGAGGGGTGGGAGTGTTGGAAGGGATGGCTCGGGGTTTGTTCTCAATTGGGTGGGATGTCTTGAGGTGGTGGAGGAGGCACAGGGAGGTCTCGTTGAAGCAAAGTATTAATCAGAGCTTGGTTTTGCTCGGCTAGGCGGTTAATGCTGTTGGTGAGTTCTGTGAAATACTGCGGTGGGTTGTTTGGATTAGGAGGGTCGGCTTGGGGGTCGGCAACGTTGTGTTGAGAAGCCATGGATCTAGTTGTGACCATCCACCTTGGCGAGTGGCAGGTAAAGATTATCGGAAATGGGTCTCCGACGACAATGAGCACAATTGCCACACGGAGTCAAAGGTTTCCACAGACGGCGCCAACTGATGATACTACTGGTTTCTAAGTAACGGGTCGAGCTAATCCAGGCCTTCCACACAGTTGCCCGGTCGCTGGCCCACTAAGAAACCTATACAAGAGTTCAACGGGGAACGGGAGTCCCCCAGTGAACCCTCCGATGAGCAAGTTAGAGAAGGGATATCCACGGAGTATAGAGATAAGATGGTAATAAAGAGCTTAACCTTCTCCTTGTCTTAGAAACCTGCTTATATCTTTTGCTCATCATTTCCTTGTCCATTCCGACCTGTCACGTTGGCCGAAAGTCTACGTTCTAGCTTGCCTTGTTCATGGTGAGGCCATTCTATTCTGACATGAAGGGGTTATCGCAATAAATGTTGCAGGAAGCCTCATTAATGGCTGATGTGTGGTGCAATAACTCTACAGGATCCTTGTCTGCTTATGTGGCTGGTTCTTCTCTTGACACGTGTTTAGATGTCATTGGTCCTTGATGCCACATTGAGCTCCAATAATGTTGGGCTTTAATGTTTAAATTATATATTGAGTTCTAAGTAGTGGGCCAAAAGCTCCTATAGGCTGACTTATGTCAACCATTGTGTTGAACATAGATAGTTTAGTTTGGTTGAATATAAACAGTTGAGTGAAGTGGTTAAAAATGAAAAAGCTAATATTGAGTATGGTTTTACGTAACAGTATTGGAACATATGTTTCAGGATTAGTGATACAGTCATATATCAGCTGAAATTAAAGAGTAAGGGATACTATTAAGGACAAATTACACTAACAGTCCCTATAGTTTGGGACTCGTGCCACTTTGGTTACTAACTTTTCAATTGTGACATAGTTGATCCTGAATTTTAAATCTTGTTTTAAATAAGGATAATTGAAGATACTATTGTTTAATTTCAAGGGCAAAATCGTCAATTTAATAAAATATAAACTAATTTGACAAAGATAAATGTCAAAAAAATATTTTGAATTTTTTAAAAATTACTTTTATCCGCCAATGATAAAATCATGTAAAATTGATAAAAATTAATAAAAATTACATGATTAATTTTTAAAAATTAATTTTACACGATCATCATCCAAATACATAATAAAAATTAACTTAGTAAAAAAATAAATGAATGTCTAAAAGATTTATCAATTTTACATAATTTTATTTTTAGTGGGTAGAAATAATTTTTTAAAATTCAAAAATTTTTGTTTGACATTTATTTTTGTCAAATTAGTTTATATTTTATCAAATTAACGATTTTACCCTTAAAAAATCTAATGATATTTTTAATTATCCTTATTTGGAATAATATTCAAAACTCATGATCAAATGTGTCACAATTAAAAAGTCGAAAATCAAAGTGACACAAGTTCCAAACTACAGAAACTATTAATATAATTCATCCTACTATTAATCAAAATATTAATAAATAACTATATTGGACAAGTCAAAATCTCACTACATAATAGATGATACGATGTGTAATGACCGATATTTAAAACCCTATCACTGAATAGGTCATGTGAACCTCCAAGACAAGTTTTACACAGATTGATGATTAACAATTTTATACATGGTTCACACATAATATATATTTGATTCACCCTTTCCATTTTTTTGACCACATTGATGCAAATGAAATTTGTGGTGGAAAGTTCAACTTCTAATTTTTAATTTTTTATAAAATTTTCTTTGGGATTAGTTAGCGGCATAATTAAATTAGTTAGCACATGAGTCAATCAATAGTCATCAAAATGAACCGACCATGAGAGTGGTTCGCTGGCAACTTTTATACAATCACATGTTTGAATTCTTTGCTTTTTCTAGATGGGTATCTCTTTAATGTTTCGTTTCTGTATGTTCTGAATATTTCTATGCTAATTTGCCTTCCCTCCCCCAATGCACATAGTCAAAACCGGTGGCCAAACAGATGCTTTGAAATTTGTGGTGTGTATGAGATAAAGAGTGTAAGAACAAAGTTTCTTAGCCAGAAAGTTATTCCAATTTCTTCTTTATTTTTAAATTTGATTCATATAAAATATTATAATAAAATTTAATAAATTATACTCATAATAATGAAGATCAAATATAATATAAATTTTTTTACAAAGAGAACTTTCAAAATAAGAGAAAAAGTCTCAATTAATATACGGAATACACGAAAAGTAAGACCCATACACAGGTGGGGAGATTCAAAATATTGACCTCCTAATCAAGTGTAGGATTTCTGGTCAATTGCAATTTCTTCTTTGTTTGAAATAACAATTCTTTGCTTTTGATTGATTTTTTAAAAATTAAGTTTATTATTTTTTATTTTTTATTTTTAGTGATTTTTTTTACTATTTTAAGTAAATTTTTTACTAAAGATTTTTTAGGTTAAGTGTATCTAAAAAAATTTTAAAAAAAATCTTAAAACATTAAAATTTTTGACTAAAAAAATTTTGAAAAATAAAAAACTCAATTTTTTAAAAAGTTGGCTCAATATATGATTGATAGTCATCTCAACTTAAAAAAGTGTTTGGATTCGTCAAGCCTATTTTGGGGTCGATCTCGATGATTTGAACCGTTCACTTTTTAGTACTCGGTGAGTAGATTTTCATGCAAAACAAATTATGATGACCGGACATTGGTATCTATATTTTTGAATCACATTTATATTTTACAAAAACTGAATGACTATTCTTGAAATTATAATTATCGCCTATTTATATATATATATATATTTTATAAATAATAACGGTTTGGATTAATGAGGTCAATCCCAAAATGGGCCCACCAAACTTAAACGTTCTTTTGAGTGGGATAGCCAACTTGAAAGAATCCAAACCCTTTAAAAATTTATTTGGGAAAAAATATTAGGTTCCGTTTTATGAGTGGCTTTTTGTAAAAAGTTAAAAAGTTCTTCCTCAACATATTAGGTTTTTTCACCTCATAGTTTAGTCAAAAAATAACTTCCCAAGCAGATCCATATTAGCCACTTTGATGATCCAATCCATTTATTTTTGAAAGTCTCTGAGTAGATCATCTATGATAAAAATCGGACTAATTTGATAATTGTGACCATACTCCATAAAAAAATAGATGATAGGTAAGATTTTAAAAATAGAACATGAATTTTTGGGGGGGAAAAATGTGATGAAATTGTATAGTTACAATTATTGAATTAGTTTGAATTTTTTTTTTTATGAATAATTTACATATAATAAGGACTCCTAAAAAATCAAAAACAAAAACAAAAACCTAATCAGATCATGGAAATGAACCTATGATACCTATGATGGACTGGACACTTTTGTATTAAATCAAATATTTCATATCGCTTTTAACAGCATCTTTTGTTCTCACCTAATTCTCATTTGAATTTTGAAACTACGACTCAATTCTCAATTTGACAAGTGCAATTTTGTTACTCATATTTTAACTTTTCAGTTTTCATCAGATTTATTATACTTTAATAGAGTCCATCTCATTAATTTAACAATGTGAGCAAAAGAATAATGTTGATACAAGCAAACTTTTTAATTAACATAAATTAACAGCATCTTTTGTTTGCCTAACCTCTTTTTTGACAATCTTTCACTTGAATGAACTTTTGAAACTATGACACAACTCACATATGATTTTATAACACGTATTTTTATATTAAATAAAATAGTAGTATATTATTGGGTAAATTACAAATACACCTCCGAGATTTCCTGTAATTTGGATAATTACACATACCTCCTTATCAGAATTTTTTATTTGACAAAATTAACTAAAAAAGTGAAATTCATAATTGTTTTTCTATACAATTATAAAATTACTTAAAGTATTAATTGAAATGTATTTCTAACATCATTAAAAACTGTCAATAGACTTGATGATTTATTAATAAAAGAGGTGATTTGTTATGAAACTAGAAACTTCTGAGGGCGAAATGTAATTTTTAAAATTATAAGGCGCGATTCATATTTTAATTAAATCTCAAATTATGTATTTATAATTTATCCTATATTATTTCATTTAAAAAAAGATTCATCACATTATAACAAATTGCATAATTATTTTAACAAATACTAAGAAAGTGTGTGGGAACGGAATAGTTTCTCAAAGTTTGACTGGAGAAGGAACCAAAAGTCAGTCAGTCAATTTGAGCGTTGCCGTGTGCTGACGTGGGCATCCCCTGTTCTACCACGTAAGCAAATATTTAAGGGAAAATGGCATTTAGTGGAGCAGTGTTACAAAAATTAGAATAAATTACATTAAACCTATAACAATTCTGATTTAAATCCGATTCGTTCATTGTTTTGGATTCATGATTTCTTATTTTGATGGTTGTTCATATCTTCTTTCGTCCCATTCCTTGTTGAGTTTGATTATTGGAGTGTCTTAACTGTGTTTGAAACATGTTGGTAGTTAGTTTTTCAAAACTGTTGCTGCTTAGATTTTTGACTTGTTCATTCAAGCAAACTTTCTTGCGCTCGAGCGAACTTTGAGAACTTCCAGTACTTTTGCATGTCTGAAAAACTATTGGGAGTATGGCATTCTTTGCTCGAGCAGTGTTTCTTAAACTCAAACAGTCTTGGCTCGAGCGGTCCTTCTTGTACTCGAGCGGTCTTTTGGAACTCTAGTATTTTTGCAGGTCTACAAAAGTACTAGGAAGGTGGTATTCTTTACTCGAGCAGTACTTTGTTCACTCGAGCGGTCTTTCTTTTTATGTCTGGTCGCTCGAGCGGTCTATGCATATATCAGTCCGTAAAAGTCACTTTTTCATACCTTTCTCTCTAAGCATTTCAAAACCCTAAATCTAGACCTTCTCTCTCTAAAACTCACATTTAACCTCCAAATACTCTCAATTTATTGATCTTTATATCCTAGTCCCTTTGTTAAAAAGGTAGAGCTCACTTAGAGTGTCACGACCCAAACCCGCCCCTATGGGTTTAGCACCGTAACCGGCCAGTAATCCGTGATTACCAAAGGCCTGCTTAACAGTAATAACAATAATACAGAGTATAGGGGCTGGCGGAAGCCAAAACAGTAAATGAAAGATATCCAATAAGCTGTGACAGTCTGTATGCAAAAAGACTTTTCATAACACATTCACATTCGGAACAAAAGCAATATGTACATACATCATATACAGACATTCAGGTTAGGGACCAAATCCCTACCATAACAGTACAGTACAAGTCTATACAGTATTACAAAATAGAGACAGAAGGGTGAACTGAGACACCCCAAACGAGCCTAAGCTTGAACACACTTGGAACCTCGCAGTGAGGCACGTTGGTTGGCTTGACAAAAAGGAAGTTTAACCCAACGCTCCTAACTCCGATCCGATGCCTGGACACCTACATATATATATAAACAGTGAGCTAAAGCCCAGTGAATAACAACTGTGTAAAGAGGTTAAGAATGAATGTCCTTTCAGTCATTAAACAGTCATATCAATCATTTAGAAACCATAGCAGTTATAAAGTGGTATATCCAATAGCAAAACAGTACAGTAGGTCTTAACAGACCGAACAGTCAGTTGATGCCCATCATAACAGTAAACAATAGTGGTTCCAACATGGGAAACGACAGAGATCTCTGTGACAGTAGCAGTACAATAACAGTACAATAACAGTAAGTTACTATGGATATCACGAGTACAGTTCATCAATAGGACATCATTCATTCAGTAAGAAATATCATTTCAGAAAGCAGTACAGTAGATCATTCAGAAAATATTCATGATTGAACATATCTTTACAACATTATTACTCACAGAGCACTGGGCTATAAGGGGCTAATGAGCGTCCTCGGATGCCAACTCTACACAGTTACAGAATGAACACACACTAAGTTACACACTTGGGAATCAATGACTTAGTCCCTAACTTGTCTCGGTGTAGTTCTACATCAATATCCTTATTAAGATGCCTTAAACATGCCCTAGGAATGCCTAGGATGGAAAGAGGATACAAAGATGCAATTTAAACACTTTTCAAAATTTGCTGAAACAGGGGTCCACGCTTGGGCGTGGCTTTCTACGCTCGAGCGGACATGCAGATAAAGGAGCTCCGCTCGAGCAGGACTTTCCTCGCTCGAGCGGACTGCAAACATAGGCAAAAGTACTAGATGCATGCAATTCACACTCGATGGGCGCTCGACCTCTGCTCGAGCGTGAGACATAAGTCCTCGCTCGAGCGTGCATTCCCTCGCTCGAACAGACTGTAAACATATGAAAAGTACTAGATACACGCATTTCACGCTCGAGCGTTACTTTCCCCGCTCGAGCGGGATGCATGTACTCAGAGTGTACGCTCGAGCGTGGAGTTCCCCGCTCGAGCGTGGATCCAAATCTGGAATTTTCAGATTTGTCTCCAAGCACAAAACTCAATCTTTAAAGCATCAAATTCGATTCCTTTGGGCCAATTTTCTGGAAAACACTTTAAAACTCATAATATGACATGTTTTGAAGATCAATTTGCAAAATCAAAGCCCAAGGGTGAGTCAATTAAATACAATTTCAAATAAACTTCAAGAACATAAAGTGTATGTAACATACATGTGTTCAATTGAAGTCAAAGCTTCCAATACGTAATCAAATGAGTCAAAACTTCCAAAAACATGATGAATTCATGAACTATAATCAAGATATGGACATGTATGTAGCAATTTCCATGAAAACAATCTCAAAATGCTAGAACATGTACATGCATGCATGATTTAAACTTCAATTCAACATTTTGAACCAATTCTAGACTTTAATCACCAAACTTCCATGAAACATGCAAGATACAACTTAAATACAAGTTCAAGAAGATGATTCTCCTACCTTAGGTCCTCAATTTCAAGAATGGAAGCTCAATTTGTGCAATTATCTTCCAAAACTTCTAATTCTCCAAGCCAATTTGATGAACTCAAGTCTTTCCTCCTACTCTCCCTCTCTCAAACGGTTTTGGTCTCAAGAATGAATAAAATGATGCAACACATGAGCTCTAATAAGACTTAACAAAGTGGCCCACTTCTATGGCATTTTGGTAAATAAGCCAACTAATGTAATTTACCATTATTTAATCTAATTTAATCATTCTAAATCACATTTCAATCAAATCTACCATAAAATCATATAAATTCTAATTAGCATAAAACATTAATCGATTTCAGATTCGGCCGCCGATAAGGCCTTCAATTTACAGTTCAAACTTAAAACATGAACAGATCAATTAACAGTTAAACAGATAGAAATGCGTTTAAACTAATACACTCAATCAATCAGTTCAGAATGTTAGTCAAATCAGTTACTTAATCATGTTCAGTCACAGTTTAGCAGTAATCAGTGATATCATCAGTAAACAGTGGTGAGGGTTGTCACATAGAGCTTCCCTTTGATTGGAGCAAGGTCTAATTTTGACTCCATTGAAGTTTCAACCTTACTCTTGCTTGTTAAAAAGGTAAAACTCACTTAGAGCTTCCAATTTTGATCTCTACACTTTAGTATGATTTTTAACTTGGTTATTTGTCTTTTTAAAGAAATCTTGATATTAGAGATTTTTTAACAAATTTAGGGTTTTGGTTTAAAATCAAAAGAAGGGTTTTCAAATGGGTTCTTAAAAAGGATTGTGGAATAATAAATGTGGTTGAGTTGTGATAAAATGATGTATTTTTATCCTTGGAATTGATTTATAAAGAAAATGAGATTTTTTCCTAAAATGTAAATATTTGATTTTGTAAAGAGAGAATGGAAATGATGTGGGTTTTATAGAATTGGAATGATGATGATGATGATAGTGAAGTTAGATATGTATTATCACTCCCATCTTGAGATTTTGGAAAGTATATCTTTATTGAAAATTATCTATTTGTTTAGAGTATCTGTTTTGGGCTATCAGTGGAAGATAACTATGATTGTTGTAGAGATTACATAAGAATTAGGTGAATTGAAACTAATTTATCGTCCATTTGCATCGAGCATTGTAACATATTTAACACATTGAAAATATTTATTGTTTTAAGAAAAATTGATGAATACTTTGGTGAATCTGGGTAAAGAGTGTAGTAGTTGTGGTATTAAGTTGGCCTGTGTATCCTTGGTGAAAGTCTAGAAACCCGTGCGGATAGGTGCCGAGTCTTTTGGTTAGTACCGGTAAAAATGGCAATTAGTAGTGCTTGTAGTCTACTTTCAAACACGTCCTAGAGATTCTCAATATTGTATCCACTACCCTATTTTCTATTGTAAAGGAAATGATTTCACGAATTGTGATATTAAACTTGGCATTACATGGTTTTTGGAAAGAGATATAAAATGTTTTGGTATAAGCATTGCATATGCATTCACCTTATAGTTTTGTTAAGATTCATACACTGTGATAGAGTTTCTCTCCTGGGCTTTGGCTTACCTTATGTGGAAAACCATTTTCAAGTACTGATGATATGCCTTCGCCAAGGCAATAGTTTGGAAGGACTTGGAGCCAAAAGCTTCTTTTTTTTTTTTTTTTTTTTCTTATTGTTGTATTTATTTTGTATAGGCCTAGGGATTTATTTTTATTGAGTTTCAAACTCATTTTTGTTATAACTAAGCATCGACTTGGAAAGTTGTAGCTATTAAGGCTTTCAGTTATCTGTTTAACTCTTATTTCATATCTTTTTCTTATGACACATGCTATAGATTCAGGGTTAGGACTTATGAATGTATAGTTGCATATGTCATCTTTTGTACAACTGGATCATATGAATGTAAAGATATCATATTCTAAAATGTACTGTTAATTGGTAAATATTATGAAATGGTTTTATTGTTATATTTTGGGGGCGTTACAAAATCCTTTCAAACTAACTCATTTGTACTTATTCTTTTAAATTTTAAATCTCAACAGTTAACCACTTCAAAATATTATCTTATTACAATTAACCCATTTTGATAGGATTCTATTAAGGATTTAAACCAAATTAGGTCATGTGTGAAACACATAACATATTTGTTGACTGTTTACGACAATAATACATACTTATTAATTTTTTGAGATAATAATACTCTTATCTGGTGATCTTATTCGCACTTTATCTCTTTTATTTTAGTGACGTTCATTATTGTTCTAAAAATTCAATAAGCATATTATATGCTTCAAACATATCTATTTTTTGTATAAATCCCTAACAGAATAATACTTTAAAGTGGCTAACTGTTGAGTTTTAAAATTCTATGGGACAAAGTACAAATGGATCGTAGTTTAAGAAGATTTACTATAATCTATCTAAAAATTACATTTTCATGGTCGTATAACTCTTCTGTGTACATGGTACAAATTCATTCATGTGTTTCATATATATATATATATATTTCTGTATTTAAAATTACATCTAAAAAAATTCTCATTATAGTTTAATTCTTTTGTTAGTGTACCTATTTGCAATTGGGCGCTCAGTTGAAAAATCCAATTTTGGATTTTTCTTGCTAATTTATTATGTACATAAGGACAAGTTATCGCAAAATTACTAAACTAAGTCATGTATATATATATTGTTTCCAAACCAAATCCTAAACAAACCAGCATTTCGTTTCTCTCTCCCTAGTTATGTATATATATATATATATTTTGTTTCCAAACCAAATCCTAAACAAACCAGCTTTTCGTTTCTCTCTCTCTCTCTCTCTCCCTCTCCTTCTTCTCTTGGATCTATCGTCGTCGCTGAAGATTTGTAGATTGACCTCAGATTTGTAGATCTATGAACCCTAACTACTACGCCGTTGTATATTTGTCAAATTTGACGTCCCGATCATCACCGTCGTTGCGTTGTCTCCTTTATCGCCGCCGTTATCGATCTTAGCATCACTCACAACCACTCCATCATCGCAGATGTTCTCTTATATATATATATATATATCTCTCTCTTCCTCATCACTTTCTCCTGAATCTCCATCATCATCGATCTGTAGATCTGTAAACCCTAACCACAAACGCTTTTCTTTCGCACTCTCTCTAGTCTCGTCTCTCTCTTTTCTTCTCTCTTTCTAAAAAAAAATCACATAGGTTTCTCATTTCTATCACGTTTTAGACTCTATTTTATCTTTTAGCTTTGAAGATATATAGATACATATATATATATAGACAAACAGACAGATAGATAGAGATAGATGTTGTATTTTTGGAGTACGAGAACTTGAAGACCTCTGTAATAGTGAAGAGGCCTGATAGGATTAGTGTTGGGCTTGTAAGTTGCATCCCTATATGATGATATATTAATAATGTTATGCTATACTATAGCAATGATGATCAATCAAGAAGAAGAAGTACTGATTCAATTCATGGTATGAGATACATATATATATATATATATATATTTGTTTTTAGTTATCACGCCTTCTCAATTCAACCAAAAAAATAAATAGATAGAAATAAAAATGATTGGTCATCATTGAAACTAATTCAGTTGTCTTCTTTTCATTATTGTTGTATGCTAAAGAAGAGAAACATTGTTTATATTCTGGTTTTTATTCTTGTACATTGTTGATTTTACTTTGTGAAATCAAGAAAAAAAAATCCTAATGCAAATGGTATTGCAAGTAGCCTGCAAGTATAGAAGGAGAAGACTACTCGCAATAACAACCAAAATAGATGAGATGATCAAACACAGTCCACTTCAGGTATACTAATCATTGAACAAGTTATTCGATTGTTCTTGCTTTTCTCTATTTGCTGTTTTGCATTCAATCTGTATTATTTCATTGTGAGGAAAAAAAAAAAGAAAAAAGAATCAACTAATCTATTTGTTTATGTTTGATTTAAACAGATTTGTTGATCTAAGCCTTTTGGGGTGCAAAAATTCTCAAAAGTCAGAACCTCCATAGCTATTTCAACAGATACAAAAGAGAGAGAAAAAGATTTGAACAAATAGTGAGTTTGTTTATGGAATGATTTTAACAAATAGTGGGTTCAAATGTTTGTAATTTTTTTTCAGATTTTTTTCTTTGTTGTTGTTTTTGTTGATGGTAATGATAATGATAATAAAGCAGATTACAACAGATATGGGAAGAGAGACGAGAGATTTAACATATAGGAAAAAAAAATTGAACAAATAGGGTTTGATTTGGCTTGATATTGCAAAAGATAAGGGTGGTTTGGCTCAACAAATAGGATTTTGTTTGGCTTGTATTTCAACATATAGAAAAAATAATAATAAAAAACTAAGCATGTAGAATTTTGATAGATAAAATTTTGAACAGATAGAAAAAATAAGTTATAAAAATTCAACAGATAATTTTTTTTTTTTTTTTTTTTTACATATAGGTCAAAAAAATCAATACATAAAAAAATATTTGAACAGATAATTAACAGTTTTGAACAAATAGATTAAAAAAATTGAACAAATAGATACATATTTAAATAGATAATCAATGAAAATTCAAACAGATAAAAAAATGTCAACAGATAAATTAAAGGATAAAATTGAAAATAAAATGTCCTTCCAAAACAACAAAGCAACTTCTCACGAAATTATTTCACAATTAATAAATCTTTTACTAATAAAAAATTATCACTGAATCTAATGCCTTACACGTTTCTTATCTTGAATTTTTTTTTTTTACAGAGTTGCTATGTAGCTCGAAAAATACTTGGTCCGAAATGGATCGAATCCAAAACAACGTCGTTTTGGATTTTTTTTTTCTTTTTCTTTTTCTTTTTTTTTTTCTATTTTCTCATATGTTTTTTCTTCTTCTTCTCTCTGTTCATCTCTTTCTCTCCCTCTGTTCACAATCACCAAACTAAAATCAAAATCAATTTTTTTTTCCTTCGCCGGCATCATCATCATCATCAACAACACATCATCATCATCAATAACATATCATCACATCATCATCATTATCAACACATCATCATCATTATCAACAACACATCATGATCATCATTTTTTTTTTCTCTTTTCTTCTTCCATAACTCAGAATAGAAAAAGAGAGAGAGGGGTATAGATCTGTGTATACATACACAAATACACAGAGAGAGAGAAAGGTACACAGATCTATACAGATTTGTATATACATACAGAGGATGACAGTGTCGGTGATGGTGGCGCCAGTGATGGGTGCTCTCTCTCTTCCCCCTCCCTCTTCTTTCTTTCTCTCTATTCTCTCTCTTTTTTTTCTTCTTTCTTTTTTCTTTTCGTCCCTCTATCTGTTTCAGAGATATAAGAGGGAAAGAAAGAGAGAGAAAAAAAATCGTTTTGGACAGTCAAGCCATTGGGGACAAAAGAATTTCAAGAGATTATTCATTTTTTTAACAATTTACTCTTTCCAATTTGCCCAATATTTAGGGTTCGTTTGGCATAAATGTTTGGGTTAGGTTGGGGCTATTTTAGTCACAAAAAGACAAAATAGACTTAAAAGTTAACAAAATAAAATGTCACATCGAAACCATAATCATTTCATTTTTTATCTCACAAAAGTCAAAAAAGTCAAAAAATCTATTCCAAATAAGATTTTTTAACCCAGGCTAAAAAAGCTAAAAAATTAAAAAGTCAACCCATATCTCAAATGAAAGCTTACACAAAACAAAAGTTGAGAAATTTGTTTGGGATGTGCTATATAAGTACATTTTTTGACTTTTTAAGTAGAGAAAAAAATATATATGTTTGGAATAATTTTTTGACTTTTTAAAAAAAGATGTGTAATAAAATATTGTAATAAAATTAAAATGACTATTCTACTCTTGTTGACTTTTTAGCTTTTGAGTAATTGAATTCAAAGTATAAAATAATAATTTTATCCTCTAAACTTCTCTCACAAGCTTCTTTCAAATAATATAAATTTTTTTAATATTTTTAATATCGTTTTGATTTTTTAATTTTTGTAGATTATTCTAAATCAAGTCCGGTGGCAAGGTGAGGAGTCAACATTTTGACTTTTGTAGCAGGGCTCTCTCTTTGGGGTGGGGTGGGGGGGGAAGAAAAAGTGCACGACATTATTGAGTAAGGGCCACGTCGGTTACCGTGGACTGAACACCACCTGGTTTTGGTCTTTGTCAAGTTCAGAATAAGAATCAGAACCAGAATCAGAATTAAGGTCGGCGGGGTTGGCTTGACTTTTGATTGTGTTAACTAATAATGTGGACCTTCTCTAATGTTTTTTAATTTTTTTTTAGACACCTTCCTTCTTGCTTTTTTTTCATTTTTTAGTTTTGGGTTTTTAAAAATAAATTTTTAAGTTGTGTTTGGTAAAGTTTTAAAATTATGATTTAAAAATAAAATTGTATTTTGAGTTTGTGAGTTTTGGAATTATGATTTGAATGTGAAAAATTTATTTGATTATGAGTTTTAAAAAGAATTTGAATTTAGTGATGTGACATATGATATTGAAAAGTAGATATTTTGAAAAGTGTTTTGAAAAGTGGACGTGGAATTAATTTTTTAAAACTGTAACCAAGCAACACACTCAAACTAAAGGGTAGAATTAAACTTCAAAAACTCTACCAAATAGAGCCTTAATTTTTCAAGTTTTATTTTTTGTATTTTATTTATTTATTTATTTTTAAATGTACTTCTAGTCTAAATATATTTAAAAAGTAAAATATTTGTACACAAATATAAAAAGAATTTCGATAAATATAAAAAAATAAAAAATATATTAAATTTTGTATATTTTTTTTGTATATAGTGAATTTTTTTTTTAAATTCATAAATTTTGTACTTTTTAAATATATCTAAATTAATTAGATCTAAAAAAAATTGATTAAAATATTTAAAATATTCACTAAAAACCAAAAAAATATGGACTGAAAATTAAAAATCATTTTTTGAAACTTCAAAACCAAACAATGTTTTTTTTGTTTTTATATGTGAGAAATAACATTCACCTCTCTTGAAATTTAAAAAGAATAATACAGTTATACTTTTGAAATAATTACATAGATTTTCATTGATATTTTAATTCACATAATAGTTAAATCCTTTTTTATCAGTAATCCGTTAGTCGTATAAATAAAAAATTAATATTATTATCTTTTCTTAGTAAAATGTATATTTATTTTTGTTTATTTAATTGTTTACCCCCCATTTACAGTGGTTTCGGTCGCTTAAATCATATTAAATGAGAAGCCAGTGTAATTATATAAAAAATGTGAGATAAATTGTATTATCTTTAAATCTCAAGGGACCTTTTTTTTTAATTGAGAATTGTTAGAATAATTACATCTATATATTTAGTTTATCATCTTATTGGTAATAAATGGATTAGTTGAATGAGTCTCACCTCATATCTCTCACTAGTACAAACGTGATACATCACATTATAAACTAATAATTTTGAGCTTAAAGTTGCCTCATTTTCAATGAGCTGAGCTCAAAACACTCCAAAATTCGCTCCACTGTATATACATTGAATTTATGAGATATTTGAAATGATCTAAATAAATATATTATTTGAGTTTTTATGAAAATATGTATAGAAAAATAAAATTGGTAAAAAAGTAGAGAGGATATGTTAATAGATGTTAATTGATGTGACCTAAATAAGTGTATGTATGTAAAAAAAAGTGTAATTTTTTAATGCATGCCAAACATCTACGTAATTGAACCAAATAAGTGTATTTGTCTAAATAAATGCACTTATATAGGTTATGCCAAACACTTTAGACAATCCAAATTGTTTAAGAACGGCTTGAACTCAAGCTTAGGCAAGTCAATTTGGATTTCAGGTCCGGCTGAGGCAATAATTGAAAATAAGTAGTGATGGTTAATCTTTGTTTTCTTTGTTCCAGATTGACATGGACTCATGAATGTGAATATTATGACATTGGATGTTTGGATGTCTTGTTATTTGAATTTTATTTTATTTATTTTGGACTTAACTGTATGGTTGGATTGTATTTTATTTTTTTATTTTTGTAAAATTTGAAGTCAATGGTTAAATTTCTTTTGATGTTTGAAAATTAAATGGATAAAATATTAGAATTTTTAGGTTAAAGTCCCTAATATTATGATTTTATAAGATAAAACACATGTAACATTTTCATAGCCGTTGAGTCCCTCAATATTTTCATAGAGATAGAGAAATTTCAGCTCTTTAAAGAAAAATTTCTCAATGACGAGCTGAAATTTCTTTATAATATTATTGAGAGACTTTAATTAATAAAAAGAAAAAATATATTGGATCTCTCCTATTATTCAAAATTAGAAAAGGATGTTTTACTAATTTTCTTATAATATTATGTATTAGTATAGGTTATACTTTCCGAGGGAAAATATTAATTATTTTAGATGGTTGAAAATTTAATAGAACTGTGTATCTTCACATATTACAATTTACGGGGGGGAAAAAATATGGTTCGAAATTATTTCATTTACAAAAAAATAAAAAATAAAAATCAAACATTTGGTGATTAAATGCTTAGGGTCTAGATTGATCTATCTATCTATCTATCTATCTATATATGAGAAGAGGCTATTTTATTTAAAAAGTTAAAAATATTCAACTCATACAAAAAAGTAAAAAGATTCATTTCATTTTCCTCTATTTTTTGCAAGTTTTTCATAAAAATTCAAAAAAATCTTTTCAAACTTTTTTTTATCTCATATTTTAGTTAAAAAATCACTTAAAAACACCACTTCACAAACGGCCCCTAGTCAGCCAATATATTTAAGGACAACTTTTGGTTGCTAAACTTTTTATTCGTAAAAAAATATATACATATACTTTATTATACCTTAAATATCTTTTGCTAACTATATGTTTAGTCGCTAAACCACTTGCACCGGTGCCAAAAAAATATCGACTAATGAATGAAGTTGCCAAGTGTAAACAAATAAAATAATTTTGCTATATTTTAAATACATTTGGTGACTAATCGTTTAATCGCGGATATACAATTTTTCGAAATTAATTGAATTTCAATTGCTAAAATCTTTGAGTTGACCTGTCATTGACGACTAAACTGATGGCTAAATATTTAGCTGTCAAAAATAGTGACCAATTTTTTTTAGTCACCAAAATGCCTTGTAGTCAATCTCAGGCAAACTCTACTTAAAGAAACTCTCCCAAATTGGAACTCTAATACATACATGATCCTGAGTCATCATTCCTCTTATTTACAAGAGTAAATTGCACAGAATTTCTCTAAAATTTAGAAGAAAAATAAAATAAAAATAAAAGTAGTTTAATAACTTTGATATAATTACACCAATTTATTTAATAAGACTAAAAGGACATGTAGATGGTGTGAAGACATAAAAATAAATAAGTAAAAATATACATTTCAATGTAAAAAAATTGACGACTTCACTTTTACATTCCTATGATTAACAAATTATTGATGACAAATTAGTTAAGTGTTATTAAAATTTTAACAAAGTCCAATCTAAAATTGTAAGAATTATTGTATTTTTTTTATTTTTTTTATTTTGGAAACTTTAAGAGATATGCCAGTATAATTTATTTTATTTACAATTACTATGGAACAGTCCATCAGCTCATGAGCCCATACTGGCAAATTTGTGGCGCAAGTCACTTCATTTTATTTGTTGGAATTGAAAATTTGTTGATATCGCTTCAATTTTAATACTATATTGAATTATACGATATTGATATATATGTGTGTGTGTGTGTGTGTGGGGGGGGGGGGGGGGGGGGGGTAGTATCAACAACATAATTATATTAGTGCATGTCCTGCCTCAAGGTACGATGCAAATAAATAAGTGAGAAAAAATGAGAAAATAAATAAATAAATAGGAAGGAAAAGAAGAAGGGAAAAAAAATAAAAAATAAAAAGAAAGAGCAACGAAGGTGGGTGAGAGAGAGAGAGAGATTGCATGAGGGAACAAAAATGGAGGAAAAGAAGGTGAGTGAGTGAGAATTAAAAAAATCTTGACCCTTATTGAATTTGAGAATTAATCTCAACCATTTAAACAAATTGTATTTCTAAGACATTTTAATATATTTTTAAAAATCCTCCTGTTTTATTATATAAATTGTTACAATATTAAAAATTAGAAATTCATGATATTTGAAACCTGATACAAACATGCAATATGATTCCCATCTACAGAAAAAAAAAACATACAAGATAACTTGGAAAGAAACAATCATACTTTATAAATATTATTATTATTATTAGCCTAGTATTAGAGAATAATTATCATATCAGCACCGATTATTCCTCAATCTCTTCATTAGGTCTTTTCACATTCAAATTGGCCAAGCTTAAACCCAATCTAAACCAAATCCAATCCAAACCAGCCAAAGCAAAGTTAAAGCTTACGAATCACAAGGTATATTTGGTTGGGCATTTATGTAATTTCAGAAAAACCAACTGAAAAAACTGTCAACCCCCACAACAACTTGAGAGATCTTGGAATTGGGTGGGTAATCTTTTTCCTTCGGCTGGACAGATATGGGGCCCCCACAACAAAGGAGGAGAAAAAACGCAGGACACCATTGTGGGTCCCACAATCATTTTTTTTGCTATTGATTTTGTCATGTACTAAGATACTCTATATTATATTATATGGTTGTAACGGAATATTTCTATTAATATTGATATTTTATTATTATTTTAAATTTAGAAAAAATTATTATAAATCATTAGATAATGTAATAGAAATCGTCAATTAAAACTTTGGAATAGAGATAATCACAATCCGTTTTGTCTTGTGAGATCCCACTTTAGAGAAATTATTTTTTACTTACAGACAAAATCGTGGTATCTCAACTTGATATTTATCGAAAAAAATAGTAAGACTTAATATTTGTTTGTTGAATTAAATTAACAAATATCAAGTAATAAATAATGTCGAATAATATTCTAATATCATCAAATTAAATAACTCCACACTTTATCATACCCTCCAAAGTGCTCTATCCACTTGCTTTGTGCCCACCATCCCCTACCACTCACTCATCTCTTCTTTTGGCCCCAACTTCACAATATTGAATATCCTTTCTCTCTCTTTTTTCTAGATTTTTATTCCATTATATATTAAAAAATATATATTTTTATTAAAATATTAGAGATAACAAAGTATATTATTAAAATATAATCATTGAAATTGTTGTCAAACAACCAAAAAAGCTTTAAAATGACTAGCTGGACGATCGAAAAAGACTTCGAAATAATTTTTGTGAAAAAATTTCATGATTCGTGACATTACTGCCTAACATATATGAAACCATAAATTTGTATGAAACTTTTGTGTACATAGTGAAGAAACATACATAAATGTTTGATCGTATATTTATTTGGAGCAATGTCACTTTTGGAATTGAATAATTAATTGATCAATAGAGCAAAACATAAAAACTTGTAAATAAAAATGTAATTGAGCTAAGTTGAATTAAGTAGTTAGATTTTTGTAACTTGATTTGAAAAATTAAGGAGTTTCGGAATATATTCAACTTTGATTTGTTCATCTTTTGAATCTATCTCAAATGAACTTTAATCAAGTCCAACTTGTTTAAATCTATTCAAATTAATTTAGTGCATATAAATTTATCAAATCGAAGTAGAAGATTATTCAACTTATTTACATAATGAATCGTTTTCAAATGAATTTTTAATGAATCAAACTCAATACCTTAGTTTGTACTTGCAGAGATATCATAAAAATGTAATGTTTGTTGTGTGTTTGTAGTGGGTAATTGTTCACTAGTCTAATTGCACTATGTAACATGGTTTACGTGTGCTTCAAACTAATAACAGAGCAAAAAATTTTATGAGTGTGACATGCTAAGTCTCTTAATATGTGGTGTAATTTCTCAATTATTAAAAGTATCACATAGACAATATTACATGATATTTAAAAATATGTAATAAATTTTTTTTTTGTCTCTAGGCCTTAAGTGGGCGCGTACATGTAGTGCACTCTTGTGGTCCAATTAGCAATAATTTCATCAACTTTTTTCTATTTTCGGAAAAAGGACAATAATTCCAGATAGATACCTATGGTGATTAGCATAAATCGGATCCTAAAAACAAATGATCGTTTTGCATAAAGAAACCTGAGGTGATTTGCATATAGACTCATTACTCATAAGCCTATGAGACGAAAAAGACCTTCCAACCTCAAGAATTATTGGTGAAATTAAGGAACAAAAAGTAGATGGCTACTTAGGATAGGATTTGTTTAACATTATAGTTTAACCTATTCTTATAGGAATTATTTTAATAGTTCATCTTTTGGAATTTCTTCAAGTGTTATTTAAAGAAAATTATTGGAAGAACATTCATACATCTAGTAAAGTTATGGGAACATAACATATTCATTTCACTTGTTATCGATTATTATTGTCCTAAGTCTCTTTAGAATTTGCTTTAGTTGCCTAGGCTCCAATTAGGATGGTATCTAGAAGAAAAACTCATGACTCTTGGTTTTTTTAGTGTCATTTGACAACACTATTAAGCCTCTGTTTGGGAAGAGGTTTTTTGGGTTTTTTTTGGCTAAAATAGTCACAAAAAATAGGTTATTTTAGCTACAACAAACAAAACATCACATCCAACCCATAATCATTATACTCTTCTCTCACAAAAAAAGGCCAAAAAGTCAAAAAGCTCTTCCCAAACCAAGCTTTTTAGCCCAGGCTAAAATAGTTAAAAAAGCCAAAAAGCTAAAAAGCCAACCCACTTCCCAAACCAACCCTAAGTTTTTTTATGTTGGTTACTCACCAACTTTGAGCTTGAAACTTGTGCTCGCAGATGATTTAGTGTGCATTTTGATGCCAACCTGATTGGAATCTTGATGTTTTACTGTGATATTTTTTACACTCTCTTCTTTATTGATGTATTTTATCATACATTGTATGTTTTTTTTTATCAATAAAGCTTTCTTTTTTGCTGATAAAAAAAAAAAAAAAACATTGCAAGTCTTTTATCCTTTTTTTTAAAAAAATTAAAACAAAAAACTTGGTATGTACACAAAAAAATTAAAATAAAAAAAAAATAAAGAAATTTGTTTGATGAGTTGTTGGATGCGGTGCCGACGAATGAAGGTGAATGGATATAGGGGTCGCTGTGGGAGTGGAAGGAGGCTACTAGAGTTAGTCAACTAAAAGGAAAACAAAATGAAAAAGTCAGGAGTCCCAAACTTAATCACCCAGATTTTTTGGGGTTGGGATTGTGTAGTAAAGATTAAATTTATGTAATGTAGGGTGTAGTGGAGTCTATATATAAAATAAATCTGAATTATAGGATTTAATTCTAAATAATTTTTAAATAGTTAAATATAGGTTCATAATATTACTGAAACAAAATTAATCTGAAATGAGTATACTTTAAGTGAGCATATTTTTTGAACATCCTTACTTGGATCAGTCCAAATGCAAATGAAGCACTTTCACGCTACGAGCTCAAAATCATGATTAAAGTTTTGAAAATTCTAATGACTCATAATTTTTATCAAGAAACATATTCACTCGTTGGTATTTAATTAAAAATTTTATTTATTTCTTTTCAATTTTTTATCTTTATTTTTTTTTTTCAAATTTGTATAACAAAATTTTACTTTTTTCCATCCGTTTAATGTAAAAGAATCTAAAAGTTAACTACAAAATTCAAAAAAAAAAAAATCACAAAGACAAAAAAAAAAAAAAAAAAAGGCTAAAAAAAGTTTAAAAAGTTTAATTATTCTTTACTTCTTTTGTCTTTAGTAGACTTTAAAAAAATAAAAAATAAAAAATAATAATAATAATTATTACTTTTCTAGTTGGTCTAGTTGAGCCCTCGTTTGGCATAAAATGGGACTTTTTAGCTAAAATAGTTATAAAATGATAAAATAAACTTTTTAGTTTAATAAAATAAAATATCACATTCAAATCGTTTTACCTTTTCTCTCAAAAAAATCAAAAAGTCTATCACAAATGAGGCTTTTTAACTCCAAGCTAAAATAGTCAAAAAGTCAACCCACATCCCAAATGAACCCTCAGTAGAACTTAAAATTCTAAATTTTTTTTATTTCATTATTTTTTTTATTCACTGAAGATGTAAAACAGTACTGAAAAAGTTAATCCAAAAAATATTGTGTAGCAAAAATTTTATTGTGTACTATGAGATTATTTGGGATGATCTAAATAAGTGCACTTTTTGAATTTTTATGAAATATAGGTTGGATTTGGGTTGCATTTGAAGTGATATGTTAGAGAGGTGATGCGACTTAAATAAGAATGTGACTTAAATAGGATAGTGACTTTTTAACTTTTTGACTTTTTCAAAACTTGTCAAACCAACCCATAGAGATCCACTCATTAAAAGAATTTGAACTATACAATGATAATTTATGAGTAAAATCAAAATAATAATTATGGGTGTATAGTATGGTATAATTCGATATGTATATATATATATATATACTTATAGGATCATTTCAGTGAGTGTTTGGATTATTTTTTTGATAATTTTTTTGTTGACTTATTTTTTACTTTAATAAACTTTTTTTTTTTTTAAATTTAGACTTTTGAATCTTATTCGAGGAGACAAACTAAAAAATTTTGAAAATTATATAAAAGTTTAGAAAAGATAAAAATAAATAAATAAAGAAAGAATAATAATTAATTTTTTAAGTTTATTTTGGATTTTTCCAATTTTTGTTTGAATTTTTTTTAAAATTCGTGCACACAATACGAATTGAAAAGGTAAATTTTTTTAATATAACTTAAAAAAAACATTAAAACAAGGCGTGACTTTTATTTTTGTTCCCACATAACATTTTCATATATCAAAGCCAAGTTGACAATGATTCTTTAGGTGAACAGTTTTGAAAAATTCACCATTTGGTACTATAAAAGTAAACCACGATCTGATTTTGATAAACACTTGCACTATGAGACTATGATTTGATGAGACCCCATTCTGACTTGTGACAAGGAAAAGTTTGAAATGTGATTTGCATTTGCAACATTGGAATAGTGAACTTCCTCGTGCTTGTTACAATTTCAAGCATGCTCTTTCCGAAAAATTATTAATTGGCTCAGAAGTACTATGCAGTTATATTTCTGACCAATTATAAATTTTTATATTCTCTCATAATTTCTAATTATTTAATATAAAATTATTAGTCCTATTTTGTTCATCAATTAGAACACATGTGGGACACTTCGAGATAGTGTTCCAAGGCTAACCAATAACTTTTTGCTCTCACTATCTTTCAAAAATATTAAAAAGCATACAAAAAAAAGTATATTAAAATATATAAAAATTATAAGTATCTGTTTGATAACCATTTCGTTTTCAGTTTATATTTACAAAAATTTAAAAAACTATCATAAAAACTTGTTTGATAATTTATTTGGTTTATAAATGGTTGTCTCGATTTATAAATTTGATAAAAAAAAAAAGGTAAGCTCAAAAAATGAGTTTATGTTGGATTTTAAACAGAAATTTAAAAAATTGACTAACAAATTTTTCTTTTCAAATATTTTATTTTTAAATTAATTTTTTGTTCAAATAATTTTTTATTCAATTATTTTTTTTCAATTAATTTTTTTTTTCAAATAACTTTTTTTCCAATTAATTTTTTTTTTCTAATTATAATGTGTATGATCCCATTGTCATAAATAATAAAAAATAAATATAAATATTTTAGGCCTCAATAAACATATTTTTTAGTTTATGTTTTAAAAAAATTTCAAACATTTTGTTTAAAGCAAACGCGTTTGTAATTTATGTTTTTCTAAAAATAAATAAAAATCAGTTTATAAAATTTTTGTAAATATAAATAAAAAATGTAAGCGTTACCAAATACTACCTAAATATTTTTTATTATTTATTTACAGTCTTTATGATTGTCATTAGCGAATCCATAATCTTCATGAGATATATACACTTGTAAGATAGTATTCAGTGTGTTTGGTTTGAGTTTTCTGGATTAATAAGTTTTTTGAAAACTGACTTATTTGGTTTTTGTGTTTTTTTTGTTTTTAGTGAATATTTTTTAAATTTTAAACATTTTTTTTACTTTTTTAGATGGACCTTACTTAGATGTATCTAAAAAGTAAAAAATTTGTGAAAAAATATTTTAAAAAATTAATAAATACATAAAAATAAAAAAATGTACTGAATTCTTGTATATATATATTTTTTTGTGTTTTTAGTATTTAGTGAATTTTTAAAAGATTTTTTTTATAATTTTTTTACTTTTTAGGTATATTTATGTTAGGTGTGTTTAAAAAGTAAAAAAATTACTTAAAATATTAAAAAAATTCAGTAAAAATAAAAAAAATATGAAAAATAAAAAAATAAAATTTTCTAAAAAGTATTTTTTAAAAAGTGAAAACAAATAAAGTGATAATTTTAGAATTTTTTTTCTCCTACAATATGAAATTTAGAATTTAGCATATCAAGGTCGTGTACGAGAGAATATGAGAATTTGTCTTTACTAAAAGAGTGGTCCCCATCTTGCTCTCAAGATGGCTCCTCTCCTTCTAATCTTGATGATTGCTCTTAGGTACCCAGTTCGATCCCTACTGTAAGTTCTGATTTGGATGAATAGGCTTTGGTAGCTAGCCTTAAATAGCCACGACACTCATGTTTATTATCAACTACAACTATCAGGGGTTGGGACAATTCCTGACAGTTCAGATCCTTCGAGGGTTGGTAGTAACCCATTATTTTAAAGTAGTATTTTTGATTGAAACAAAGAATAAGATCAAGTTTGAGAAAACTAAATAAGTACATTTTTTGATTTTTTATGAAATATGGATTGGATTTGGGTTGGGTTTGAAGTGATGTGTTAGAGAGGTGATGTGACTTAAATAGGATAGTGACTTTTTGACTTTTTAGATTTTTTTGAGGATGCCAAACTTGGCCTAAGTCAACGAGTTTGGGCAGAATTAGAAGACGTTTACCATTTTCCCACTCTTGCTATATTGAATTAGTGGGTGCTTCGGCAGGCCTGGCCTTGTGGTGGACAGATGATATAGTTATGGACATTCGGTTTTGGTAGGTTTTTATTCTTGACAATCTCGATTGACAAAACTCCTTTTCAGTTGTACTTGCTTTCGCACTTTTTATTTCAGTGAGAGTATGAGTTTTTAGATGCGAATCCAACCCGAAATGTGCCTTGCAGAGAAGTTTGTGATGTTAATACTTTCAAGATTGCCATTTCGCTGATTATGACGGGGATCGAGCTGCCCGGTTAGCTCGCGGGGGTCAAGGGGGCAGTGCCCCTTGGCGGGTCCGGGGCAGCGCCACAGCGGGGTCGAGGGGCAGTGCCCCCAAAGCAAAATGCAAAATTGCATTCAAAGTTGCCTGTCCGCCCTTGCTCGCTCAAGCGAAGGCTGCGTCTGTGTAAAAACCTGAAAGAGATGAATGTACGCTTAAGCGAAGGGTGCGTGGCTCGAGCGAAGCCACTTATAGAAAATACACGTTTTTGGTTCCTCGCTCGAGCGAGCTTCGCAGTCCCAGATTTCTATAAGTATTTGTTTTAGTCCAAAACTAGGATTACTCCGCCAGATCTTCTTCTTGGATATTAAGGTTTATATCTGGGGATATTTTGCTAGTTTTCTTTAATGTTTTGATTAAGTTTTCAACTCATGGTTTAAAGAGTATACATCAAAGGATTATTTGTTTGTTCTACACAAAAGAGAGAGTTGTTCTTTGGTGGATTTCGAAGAATTCGAGCCTGAAGCTTTGGTGGATTCTGAAGTGGCTCATCGTCAAGACAATTCCGAGGTGAAGACGGGGTTGGAAGAGGCACATAGGGGTTGGTTCAATTCGGGCATGGATTCGCTAGGTAATTGAGAGTATACCTGTGTAATTCCTTTATATCTTCTTGGTGGATTGTTTTGTGGCTGTTGCCCGTGGTTTTTTATCACAATTGAAGGTGTCCAATTGTGGTTTTTCCACATAAAATCGTTGTGTCGATTTGTCTTGATTGTTTGATTGGGATTGTTGTTTACTGCTTAAAATTGATACATAATCACAAATCAACATCTAGGGGATTTCTAGATTTTTCAGGTTTAAATCAAAATTTATGATTAGAGCGTTGATCTCCTTGGCGAATAATCCCACCAGTTGGGTTGCGAATTTTATCCATGCTCCTTCACAAAGGTCTATTTGGAAAATTTTCTGGGTCTTGTTTCGAAGATTAATTTCTGAAAGCCATTATCCTGAGATGTGTATAGGGGATTTCAATGAAATTGGGGCTTGTAGAGAAAAAGAAGGTGGGGCAACTTGTAGAATGAGTCAAATCCAATCTTTTCTTGAGTTTCTTTCGGATTGTGCTCTTATAGACTTGGAGTTCAATGGCCCCCATTTTACTTGGTTGAATAATCAATGAGGAAGTCTCAACATTCACAAACGGCTTGACCGAGTAGTTGCAATAGCAAATTGGAGAACTTTATACCCTTATGCCCAAGTTTTTCACAAGCTTCTGGTTAGGTCTAACCATGGTCCATTGATTCTAAATTGTGATCTTGAACTAAAAGGAGTTCCTAGGCTTTTCAAATTTGAGACCATGTGGTCCACTAGCCCAGATTGTATGGAAGTTATTCGGCATAGATGGGGAGGTCAATTTGAGGGGCCTCATATGTTTAAATTGGCAATGAAGCTCAAAGCATGTAGAGAGGGTCTTAAAGCGTGGAGCAAGGAACATTTTGGCAACAACAAAATTCAAATTGCTTTGCTAAAATCGAAATTAGCAACCCTTCAAGCACAACCTGTTTCTGATGATAATTTGCAGCTGTAAGACCATTTCAAACATGAGCTTGAGCTTGCTTTATCTAGAGCAGAGATGTTTCTTCACTAACGATCCCGCGTTCGTTGGCTTAATTTTGGAGACAGAAATTCGAGTTTTTTCCATGCTAATTTGATCCAACGACGTCAAAGGAACCGAATTCTGAAGATGAGGTTTGGTTGAACTCAGATTTTGACATTAATCAACATTTGTTGGGCTACTTCTCGAATATGTTTTCAGTACTGGAATCAAAGACAGTTATGAAGCTCTATTAGTTGTGGATTCTCTCGTATCCGTGGCTATGAACCTTGATTTGACTCGACCGATTTGTAATGAGGAGATTAAATCGACAGATTTTCAATTAGGGTCCTTTAAAGTCCATGGGCCAGACGGCTTCCCTAGGTTTTTCTATCAATCTTATTGGGCTGATGTAGGGGAGAATGTTTGTGAAGTGGTGCGTAGTTTCTTTAATGGTGGTACAAGCTCAGAGAATTAAATCAAACCAACTTGGTCTTGATCCCTAAACTCAGCAACCCTGTTATTTTGTCGCAATTTCGACCGATTAGTTTGTGTAACGTCATTCTAAAGATTATTACAAAATCCTTGCTAATCGGCTCAAAGGTATATTGAAGTTTCTGATATCTCCAAATCAATCAGCCTTTGTATCTAGGAGGTTGATTCAGGATAATGTTCTAGTAGCCCATGAAGCTTTCCATACGCTAAAACTCAAAAAGAAAGAAAGAAAAAAAAAAGGGGGAAGGAGGGGGACAGTTGGCCAAATGGCTATAAAGCTTGATTTAATAAGGCTTATGATGGAATTGAATGAGATTTCTTGGCTAAGGTTTTGAGGAAATTGGGCTTTGATCCTAAATGGGTTAATTGGGTCATGGAATGCGTCTCAATAATTAGCTTCTCTATATTTGCTAATGGTTAGAAAAGGGCCTCTGTTGTTCCTTCATGGGGTCTCCGTCAGGGAGACCCTCTTTCACCATACCTGTTCATCATTGTTGCGGATGTGTTGTCCAAACTTATTACTCGAAGTCTTTGAAACAATGAGATTTGGGGTTTTAAGATCACAAGGCATTGTTATATTCTTTGTCGCATTTGTTTTTTTGCAGACGACCTGCTACTGTTCTTGACAGTTGAGGATAAGGAATGCCAGAAAATTTTGGAAATCTTAAAGGTGTTTTGTGAGGCTTCAGGTCAGGTGGTAAATTTTGAAAAATCCAGTGTTTTGTTTTCACCAAATGTTGCCTCTTCCGTCAGTAATTCTATATATGCTATTTTCGCTTAAAGATCATTTCACCTAATGCGAAGTATTTGGGGTTGCCTTCTTTCTGGGGATGGTCAAAAGCAGAAGCATATGAGTTTATCATTGAGGAAGTCCTTTCCAAGCTTCAAGGGTGGAAGCAAAAATCATTGTCACAAGTTGGGAGAGAAATCTTAATTAAAGCAGTTGTGCAATCTATTCCCTCCTATGCAATGGCGTGTTTTGCTTTCCCCAAAAAAGTTTTGCGATAAATTGAACCCTTACATTTGTAATTTCTAGTAGGGTGGTAACCCAGAAGGCAAGGGTATTCATTGGGTATTATGAGGTCAACTGGCTCTTTCTAAATTCCAAAGGGGGCTAGGATTTTGGGATTTTAAAGCTTTTAACATGGCACTCTTAGCTTGTTAAGGTTGGAGATTGGTGAAATATGCTCATTTGTATTGTACTCAAATTTTGAAAGGGATTTATTTTTCTAACACAGATTTCATGCAAGCAACAAAAGGTTAGAGGACTTTGTGGGGTTGGGCTAATATTCTTCAAGGGCGTCAAATTTTGTAAGAAGGTTTGAGGTGGCAAATTAATAGTGGATCCTGAACTTTGTTTTGGGAGGATCGATGGGTTCCTGGTTTTCCAAACTTCAAAATTCTCTCTTTGAAACCAGTAGGGACTAAGGTGGAGAAAGTAGAGGATGTTATTGATGAGAGAAGTAAAAGTTCAAGGTTGAATTCTTTGGGAAATCTTGTGTCCGAGCCTGAAGTTCAAGCAATCAAATCTATTCCCATCTCTCTAGCCCATAAAGATGACTCGCTAGTCTGGCACTTTGAACTGAAAGGGCATTATTCACTAAAATCTGGTTATCATATGGCAATGTCTGAAAGTTCAGGTTGTGCAAGTCAAACTCCATTTTCATCGTTTCAAGCCCCGAGCAAGTTTTGGAAGCAAATATGGGCGCTAGAGGTTCCTTCAAAGATTCATCACTTATGGTGGAGGATGTGTACGGATAGGATTGCATCTAAAGAGAACCTGTTTAGAAGAAAGTGTGCTCCCTTACCAACTTGTCAAATCTGTCATCAAGCATCGGAATCAGTGGAACACTTCTTATTTGGTTGTGAATAAGTTCACCTAGTCTAGTTTGGAAGTGCATTTAACTATAGAGTTGACTAGGTAGCAATTCCATTTGTGTTACAATGGTTCTACGAGGTGATGGACCGGCTTGCAAATGATGAGGATCGCAATTCTTTTTTGAGTAAGGTTGCTTGGATTAGTTGGCTTGTTTGGAATGAGCGAAATAACTTTATTTTTAATCATGTCCCTGTGGAGCCCTCATCGATGCTTTATCAAGCTAGAGTGGCTATGGCAGAATTTGAGGAAGTGCTGTCCCCTAGGGTAGTGCTACACTCTCAGTTTCCGATGCGAATTTCAAATGCAATGGGAGAGAAGGGGGCCTCTTATTCCTGGGAGCTACAAAGTAAATTGTGATGTGGCTATTAAAAATGGTTCATCTTAAGCAACGGTTGTGGCAATGCTAACGGATGGAAATGGCAAGCTGGTGGATGGTATCATAAAGAAGATTAGTATCTCATCCCCCTTCCAATGGGAGGCTCTAGCTTGCCGGTGGGCTTGTCTTCTAGCGCATAATCTCAACCTTTCGGATGTGCTGATTGAAGGGGATAACAAGTCTCTAATCCAGTTGTGTGTATTCAAAACGGCTCCCTCATGGGAATGTGGAGCAATTTTCAGTGACATCAAGCATTTGGCAACCCAAGGTAGGTTCTCTTTTTAGTAGAGATCCAAAGCTTTGAACAAAGCGGCTCATTGGGTAGCTCAAGCTTGCCTTCATGATATGCTTCCCTTAGATTGGGTGGCCAACCCTCCTCCTTCTCTGTCTTGTTTGATTTGAGTCTCTTAGTGTTTTTGCTTTGTTGGGCGCAATTCCCTTTGCTCAAAAAAAAAAAAAAAAAAAGGGTTACGCATATAACTATGTATTTCAATGGTTTTAATATGTGATCATTTGGTATATAATGTGAAATGCAAACTATCAAGTCTTCACATATATAATTGTATATAACAATGAATTTTTACGATTTTAACACGATAATCATTTGGTAAACAACTTAGAATGCAGATTACATATCGAGTCGTTATGTATATAATTATATGGGTTCAGCTTGTGTCCAGTCTAAGATCGAACTGGGAGGTGTTGTTGGGCCCGTAGGGGCCTATCACGGGTCCCGTTTTGATAATCTAAACCGTTGAATGTGTAGAACTTGTCGAGTACGATATGCTTGTAAAACATCACGTTGATTAGATATCGATAGCTATATGATCAAAACAGTTTTTTGTCAACCGTTAATTTGTTTGCCGTCCATTTTTTTTAATACAAAACTGATTTGATCATATAACTATTGATATTCAATCAACGTGATTTTTTACAGGCATATAGTGTTCGATGAGTTTTACACATTGAACGGTTCGGATTATCAGAACGGGACTCGTGATAGGCCCCTACGGGCCCAACAGTACCATCTAGTCCGATCTCGGACTGGACAAAAGCTGCTCCCTAATTATATATATCAATGAATTTTTAATAGTTTTAGCATCTGACCATTTGGTATGTTGCCATATATACATAGAACAATAATTTCTACAATCCAAATAATAGAAAAATTTTGTTTTGGTTTTTTTTTTTTTTTTTGAACTTGAAAGGTATAGAGAAAATCAACACATCCACCAAGAAACTAATTATTTGAACGGAAAACAAAGACCCTTCTGTTTTACCTTTGGGAACAAGTTAAATTGGTTAAAAATTTAATATAAAAAGTCAATTTATTTTTTTTATATGTCTTTTCATAAAGAGTCAAAAAATTACTAAAAAAATTAATTTTAAATGAACTCTAAAAGACGCTAACATTAGGGAATTAAATTATTTATCTCACTTTTCTCGATTTTTTTTGTCTCCAAACTCCCTCTCCATTACACAATTAGAGTTTAATAAACACTCTATGTTAGAGAGAATATTTTAAACAAGAGGACATATGAGAGTTGGACAGAGGACAAAAATCTTCAACACTTACTCATTTAGGAAGTTAGTTATTTTAGTAGGTTAAAATATTTGTATTTGGGAAGAAAGTTAGATTTTTTTTTAGTTGAATGTGATGTTTGTGAGAAAAAAAGTAAAATGATTATAGATTTGATGTGACATTTTGTCTTATTGACTATTTTAGTCTATTTTGTCTTTTTATGAATTTTAACACAAAAAAAAAAAAAAAAACCAATATTTGGCTTCCCAAACACCCCCAGTTGGTAAAAATCATTCAAAAATTGAAGTACCAAGGCCAAGTTTTCCCAAAGAACCACACAAAGGGTCAATGTCTCATCTCATGCCACAAGCATGAATTAATGGATCTCATTCTTCTTCCTAATAATTCCATATGATATATGAGACTAACATTGATAAGAAATTAATCACTTGACTAAAAAAAGCATCGATAAGGATTTGGTTCTCATATGAAGTTGCATTGTTGCTCTCTTGATTCTCGAATCTCAAGTATAAGTTGACCAATCAAAGGGCCATAGAAATCAACCACTTATCTCAAAATGGTTCTCTAAACATACTTTGTAAAAATATATTCAGTATTCATATCCTATTAAAGATAGAAATGGGCTTGTCATTTTTATATCTTGTAAGATCTTCAGAGAAATTGAAAAGTACAAATTGATAAAAGATACATTTCGGCCTCGTTTGGGAATCCACCTTTTTAGTCAAAAAATCAAAAAGTTACTAAATTAGCCAAAAAGCCAACAACTCATACCAAAAAGTCAAAGATTTTCTTTTCTCTCTACTTTTTGCACATCTTTTCGTAAAAAGCCAAAAAGTCATCCCAAACATACTAGTTTTTTTTAGCTCATATTTTAGCCAAATAATCAAAAAGTTACTAAATTAGCCTGTTCCCAAACGAGGCCTTCAATGGATAAAATATTTCAATGCATTGCCACAACCATAATTTGCTGCTTTCTTGGGAAGAACCGATACTTTTCTTATGGTCAGTTGTTCACGGATTAATTGGTTTGATCCAATTCTATGATGAATTAAAAATACGTCAGTGTTTTCGATTTTAAAAATTTAAGAATCAAATTGAATCGTAAAATCTTTAGAACAAAATTAGAATCAAGTCACAGAAAGCATCTCGCTCATTTGTTTCCATATATCTTAACTATTAAATTATTCTAGAATTTTAAATCACCTGAATCTCGAGAAATATTCAATATTAAGAATATATTAAAAACATCAACCCTTTCATATTATTTTCTATTTTCAGTAATACTACAAACTCAAATTTTTTACACAGAATTATCAATCAATGGTCAAGATTTATTGTATATATAGACTCACACCACACAACACTAATTTAATTTCCATCACACAATTACAATATGGATAAAATCCTTTGATAGTTTTTTTTTAGGCATTTAGACTTTTTGTTTCATTTTTGTAGAAACAGTTTCAAAATTCAAAAATATTTTTTTTATTTTTATTGTTTTTTACAAAACAGAGTTATTTTTGGAAGAATATAAAATTAAAAATAATTAGTGAAATATATATATATTTTGGGGTCAATGAAAAAAAGGATACTCTGAAGTGTAATCGCGACATCCATGGACCCAGGTCTCAAGATAACCGGTTGCCAGCTTGATTTAACTCAATCCATAGGAAGGGACTTACCACTGGAGCACCAGTGGAGCTCATCAACCATCCTTTAATAGGGCCAAGTTTTGATTGGTATAAAGTGTGAGGTCTCAGAAGAGAGTCATTGAAAAATTCAACATTTCGCACCCCCCTCCTCCGAGTCGAACTTGACTGACTGTTGTGAGAAAACAATACCTTTACCATTATGCCACCAGTTCCTATAGTAATTAGTGAAATAATTTGTCAAATTTATTTATTTTTTAAAATAGAAACAAAAAGCAAATGAAGTACAAAACCCAGCCCACGCGGTCCTGTGGTGCATTATTATATTGGCAAACGATAAGATCAACAACAAAAACAGGATCATGAAAATCTTTGTCCTTTTGACTTGGGAGCAAAAACACCACCAATGCATTGTTTTTCTACGCTATGCAAGTCCAAACAGCTATTAGTGTTGCCAAACCTGACCATAGCTATAGCCTACGTTAGAATTTTAAGAAAACCTAGCATTGTTTTTCTATGCTATGCAAGTCCAAATAGCCATTAGTGTTGCCAAACCTGACTATAGCTATGGCCTATGTTAGAATTTAAGAAACCTAGCGATGGAGTGAATGATTTTCTATGTTATAACGTAAGAGGACGTGACACTTTGATAAGATTTTGCCGCATCAGCTATGAAGTTTCAGGATTTATTCTTTTCAAAGCTAATCATTCGGGTGATAACACATATAATTGGTAAGATAAATTTTTTAAATTTAGGCGAACAATATCTAGTGTTAAGAGTGCAGGTTTAAATTCCAACATATGTGTGAGTCTGTGACTTACCTTTACATAATTGAGTGACTTTGTCATGTAATATCTACCAAAGGATGACCTCTGGGATCTCAGCTCCTTATAAGGTTTAATCCCAAAGATTACCCCTTTATGATTAGATCTTTTGATTTTCTATGTTATAAATTCAAAAAATTTATACAAATTTTTATTAAGAAATATTAATAGGTGGTCTAAATTTGTTATATATATAAACTCTACAATACACTAATTAAATTTCAACTATACACATAAATTCATGATAATTTTCTTGCCATTTTTTAGGGATAGTAGAGTTTCCTTACTTTCATCATTTTCATCCCTTTCTCTAATGCATAAATATGCCAAGAAAATCAAGGGTAACATAACAATAGATTCTCCGATGCTAATTAGGAAATTTGAACGTTGGTTAAACACTCCTGTATATGTGAACTCTACAATACATTAATTAAATTTCAACTATATACATAAATTCATGATAATTTTCTTGCCATTTTTTTGGGATAGTAGAGTTTCCTTACTTTCATCATTTTCATCCCTTTCTCTAATGCATAAATATGCCAAGAAAATCAAGGGTAACATAACAATAGATTCTCCAATGCTAATTAGGAAATTTGGACGTTGATTTGAACGTTGGTTAAACACTCTTGTACCCCCCAACCCAACCCAACCCAACCCAACCCAACACAACAAAAGGTTACTATTCAGTATACCTCCTTAGTAGAGTATGAGATTCAATTGATTTTGTAACAATCCTTGCCACTATTTACCGATTAACCACTGATTACTGCTAAACTGAGACTGCTTATGATAAGTAATTGAATCGACTGAAATACGAAACTGACTGATTGAATGTACTAGTTTAAATGCATTTATATCTGTTTGACTGTTAAATTATCTGTCCATGTTTTATGCTTTAAACTGCAAATTGAAGGCCTTATCGGCGGCCGAATCTGAAAGTGATTGGTGTTTTGTGTTGATTATAATTTATGTGATTTTATGGCATATTTATCTGAAATGTGATTTGGTATGATTAAATTAGGTTAAATGGTGATAAATTGCAATAGTTGGCTTAATTACCAACATGCCACCCTAGTGGGCCACTACACCAAACATGTTGAGACTTGATTACACTTAGACACACATTTGCTCAGCCTTTTGTTTCCCTTGCTATAGCTGACTAGAGAGAGTGATAGGAGAGAGAGCTTGATTTCATCTCATATTTGCTTGGAGACTTGGAGAAATTGTAAGAAAATTGTGAGAATAGAACTTCCATACCTTAAATTGAAGATTTAGGTAAGGAATTCAACCTCTTAATTGTGTCTTTAAGTTGGTTCTTGCATGGTTCATGTCATATTGAAGAGCTAAGTCATGAATTGGTTCTAGCATGTTGAATGGTAGCATAAGTCATGCATGCATGTTTGTATCCTAGCATTTTGAGGTTGAATACATGGAATTTGGTACATACATGTTCATCTTTTTGCATTAAACCATGAATTCATCTTGGTTTTGAAAGAATTGGCTCATTTGAGCTAGTATTTGAAGCTTTAAAGTTGTTGAATTCATGCATGTTACATATTCATCATGATCATGAAATTGGGTTTGAAATTGTGTTTAATTGAACTACCCTTGGGCTTTGATTTCTCAAATTGAGCTTTGAAACGTACTAAACTATGAGTTTACAAGTGTTTTCCAGAAAATTAGCCCAAGAGGATCGAATTTGATGCATTAAAACTTGGTTTTGAGCTTGAGGTTCAAATCTGGAATTTCCAGATTTTGGACCCACGCTCGAGCGAGGAACTCCACGCTTGAGCGTACACTCTGTGACCATGACTTCCGCTTGAGCAAAGAAAGTGACACTCGAGCGTGAAATGCGTGTATCCAGCACTTTGCATGAGCTTGCAGTCCGCTCGAGCGAGAAAGTTCACGCTCGAGCGAGGACTTGTATCTCACGCTTGAGCGAGGGTCGAGCGCCCGTCGAGCGTGAATTTTGAGCATCCAGTATTTTCACTGTAGTTTACAGTCCGCTCGAGCGACGGAATTCACGCTCGAGCGGAGATCCTTTGTCTGCATGTCTGCTCGAGTGTAGAAAGCCACGCTCGAGCGAGACCCCTGTTTTCTAAAAATTCTGAAAAATGTTTTAAAGTGCATCTTTGCATCCTCATTCCATCCTAGGCATTCTTAGGCCTAGCTTAAGGCATCTTAATGAGGATATAGATGTAGAACCACATTGAGTCTAAGTAGGGACTAAGTCTTTGATTCCCGAATGTGAATTTAATGTGTCTTTGATTCCCATAACTCTGTAAGTAACAATTGTGTAAAGATATGTTCAAATGTGACTGTTTAAACTATACTGTTTCTGAACTGATATTGTTTACCGATTGAATGTTTGTCCTCTATTCTGAACTGTATTGTGGCATCCTTAGCAACTACTGTTTACCGTTACTGCTACTGTTACAGAGATCTCTGTCAGTTCCTATCTTGGAACTTCTGTTTACTGTTATGATGGCCATCATTGACTGTTCGGTCTTTTAAGACCTACTGTTTACTGTACTGCTATGCTAATGGATGTACCACATATGACTGTTATGACTGAATGACTGATATACTGAATCAATTGACTGTTTTCAATACTGAAAGGACATTCATTCTTAACCTCTTTACGCATTATGTTATTCACTGGGCTTTAGCTCACTGTTTATATATATATGTTAGGTGTTCAGGCACCAGACCGGAGCTAGGAGCGTGGGATAGACTCCCCTTTTTGTCAAGCCAACCACTGTGCCTCACTGCGAGGTTCGGAGCCTGCCAAGCTATGGCTTAAGGTGTTTTAATTTTCCCCGTCTGTCTCTGTATCTGTTTTGTAATATTATATAGACTGATAGCACTGCACTGTACTGTTATATTAGGGGTCAAGTCCCTGTCTGAATGATTGTACATATATGTATAGACTGTTTCGTTATGAATGTGCATACGAATGAAAAGTCTTTTTGCATACAGACTGTCACAGCTCATTGGACATTGTTTAATTACTGTTTTGGCTTCCGCCATGCCCCTGTACTCTGTATTACTGTATTACTATTAAGCAGGCCTTCGGTAATCTCGGATTACTAGCCAGTTACGGTGCTAAACCCATAGGGGCGGGTTTGGGTCGTGACAGATTTATTAAAGAATTTTAATTTAGGTTGGTGTTAGTTATAATATATTTTTTATATATTGTGGGATTGTGGGTGTTTGGAAAGTTGTTATTTTAGTAGGTTATTTTAGTAGACTACAATATTTGTGTTCAGAAAAATGGTTAGATTTTTTTGTAATTGGATGTGAGGTTTGTGAGAGAAAAATGAAATGATTATGGATTTGATATGACATTTTATCTTATTAGTTATTTTAGCATATTTTGCCTTTTGTGAATTTTAACCCAAAAAGTAAAAAAATAGCCTTTGACAAACAAGGCCATTCATCTATTTGGTAAGGTCTTTCCTCTTATTTATTTGTGATTATTTGGAATTCATCTAAGGGTGATTTTTGAGACCATTCGTGTCTCGTTTGTAATCGTTTGAAAACTCTTAGTTGATAGTGGAATCGGATTTCAATCCCGTGGACGTACCTCACATTGAGAGAACTACGTAAAAATTCTTGTGTCGTTATTGATTTAATTTTTTCACATTAATTTTTATTTCCATTGATTGATTTATTTGTGGAAAATCATCTATTTATCCTAACAACTGGTATCAGAGCTTACGGTTTATTTGAGTTTATTTATTTATGTAAATCAATGGAAAGGAATGTAGGTCGTTTATCTAGTTTCAATGGAAGTAATTAGGTAACTTAAAAAACCAAAATGGAGGATCTATTATTTTGTAAAGATTTGTATGGACCTATTGAGGGTGATAGTGGCAAACTCGAGGGTATGAAAAATGATGAATGAAAGAGACTTAATCAAAAAACCGTTGGTGTAATGGATTGATGACAGTGTTTTTCATCATGTTACTACTGAACTCCAGCATATGATTTATGGAAAAAAATTAGAAGGTTTTTATGACAGAAAATCAACAACAAATAAAACTTTTATGTTTCATAAGTTGGTTAATTTAAAATATAAAGAGGGCAGCCCTATTCGGGAACATTTGAATGAAATAAAAAGTATTGTTAATCAACTTGCTTCTATAAAAAAAAATTTTGATGATGAGTTGCAGACTTTGATGCTACTTAGTTCCTTACCTAAAAGTTGAGAGACTTGGTTGTAACGATTAGTAATTCAGCGCCCAATGGAGTTGTCACATTGGGCCAAGTCACTAGTATCTTGTTGAATGAAAAAACTAAAAGAAAATCAGCAGGTTCTTCTCATTTGGAGATGTTTGTTGTGAGAGGCTAAAACAAAAAATGGGGGAAGAGTAAGACTCCTTATGGTCATGATCAAAGTCGTGACTAATCAAGAGATGATTCTTTTTTAAAGAAAGACATTGAGTGCCATTATTGCCATGAGAAAGGGCACATGAAGCAGAAATGTCGAAAGCTCAAGAACAAGGAGAAAAGTGACAAAAGTGTAGATAAGAAGTAAGAAGATACAATGATAATTACTACTCATGGTGATCTCATGGTTGTTTGTGAAGATGATTGTGTCAATTTTGTGGGCCAAGAAAGCAATTAGATAAATGATTCTGGTGCTTATTTTTATATGACTTCTCGGGTTGATTTCTTTATTTCCTACACCAAAAGAGATTATGCTGTGTTCAAATGGGTAATGAAGGTTTGTCCAAGA
Source organism: Camellia granthamiana (assembly GCA_036172215.1). Lineage (NCBI taxonomy): Eukaryota > Viridiplantae > Streptophyta > Magnoliopsida > Ericales > Theaceae > Camellia > Camellia granthamiana. The sequence continues at coordinate 70,879,271 of CM069910.1, read as the reverse complement.
TTGTTGACATGGGTGATGTTTGCTTGGAAACAAATTTGGGTTGTAAGTTATTGCTTAAAGATGTGAGGCATATTCCCGATATTCGCCTCAATTTGATCTCTACATCTCTACTGAGAAGTTAGATGATGAAGGCTACAACAACAAATTTGGTAATGAAAAATGGAAGCTCACAAAAGGTTCTTTGGTGGTGGCTAAATGCAAAAAAACTCACACACTTTATTTAATGCAAGGAAAAATTTGTAAAGATGTTGATGCACTTCAGAAACTGAACTGTGGCACAAGCGGCTTGGGTGCATGAGTGAAAAGGGGCTACAAGTTTTATTCAAGAAAGAGCTTCCACCCAATTTGAAAGGTACGTATCTTAAAACTTGTGCTCATTGCTTAGCGGGGTAAACAACATAAAGTTTATTTTCATAAAAATTTTACTTCTAGAAAAGAAAATATTTTGGAGTTGATTCATTCGGATATTGGAGGTCCTTTAAAAGTTAGAACACTTAGTGGTGCACTTTATTTTGTTACTTTCATTGATGATTATTCAAGAAAAATTTGGGCTTTTGTACTAAAAACTAAAGATCAAGTTCTAGATGTGTTTAAGCATTTTCAAGTCATGGTCAAAAGAGAAACGGGGTAGAAATTGAAGTGCATCTGAACGGACAATGGTCTTGAATACATTGGGCTATTTGATGAGTATTGTCGTAGCCAAGGTATTCGGCATCAAAGGACAGTTAAAAAGGCTCCTCAACAAAATGGCATTGTCGAGAGGATGAACCGCACTATTATGGAAAGAATAAGATGTTTGCTTTCACATTCTAAATTGCTAAGATAATTTGGGGCAAGGCAATGAGGACAACGGTTGATGTGATCAATTTATCTCCTTCCTATCCTTTGAATAGTGATGTTCCTGAAAGAGTTTGGACTGGCAAAGATATGTCTTATGAGCACTTGAGAGTGTTTTGTTTCCGAGCCTTTATTCACATTCCAAAGGATAAGAGGTTCAAGCTTGATAGCAAGTCAAGACAATGCATTTTTCTTGGCTATGGGTGTGATGAGTTTGGTTATAGATTATAGGATCCAGTCGACAAGAAAGTTATTCGAAGTCGTGATATTGTGTTTCTTGAAGACCAAACAATTAAAGACTTTGGCAAAGGTGATCAACCGGAACCAAAAACTAGTGATCTCATTGACATTGATCCATCTCCTTTGTCTTTGGTGGATGATGAAAATGAGAGAGATATGCAACCCCCTCTTGAAGATGTAGACGATGATACTACTGCAAATGAAATTGGGCCCAAAATTGAGGAAAAGCATCCAATTCAAGAACCGCCACCACAACCTGAGTTAAGAAAATCTACAAGGGACCGATAACTTCGAAAAAGTATCCTCCCAATGAATTTGTGTTGATTTCAGATCAAGGGAAGTTTAAGAGTTACCAAGAAGCAATTGAGCATGCAAAGATATGTGATTAAAAAAAAAAGGCATGAAAAAGGAAAAGAATTATTTTCTTGAAAACCACACTTATTGTTACGACCCAAACCTATACCTGTAAGTTTAGTGCCGTAACCGACCAATAATCCTAGGATTACCGAAGGCCTTTGAACAGATTAAACAAATTAAGGGGTTAGCGGAAGCAAATAAAAACATACAATATCCATAGAGCTTTGCAGACATATATGGGATAGAAAATTTAATACTTTCTTTACATAATTATGACATCATCCTTGGGTGATAAGCAGAAGACATGTTCAAACTTTAACAAAAGAAATGCAAAAAAGTCTTAAACATTGCTCAAAAATACTTGACCACTTCAAAACGGGAATCTCCTCGAGAGGCACAGTGGTTGGCTGACCGAATGGACCTCCAGGCAATCATCATTGAGCCTGGTCGCGCATCTGATCATCTACATACATAAATAATACAGTGAGCTGGAGCCTAGTGAATAATAACCAAGTAAAGAGTTTTAATGAATGATGTCTATATCAAATTCAGAAATCAGAATTTAGATTCAGAAATAGATCCATAGTCATATTCATATCATATTCAGATTCAGATTTTACATATTATCATACATGGTACATCCATTAGCGCTAACAAATCTAATGACCTATAATTATATGGGATGTTGTTCCGATGACTCGTGTGCACAGAGATGTTCATAAAGATTTACTTGTCGATGACCCATAAAGAGACGTAAGATATCACATGATGTTAAGAATGCCACGAATACATTTCAGAAACTTGGACAATCATTCATTTATACAAAACATAACATTTCAGAAAACTGATAATTTCTTATCATTAGAAAATAATTGAAATCAAACGTAACTTTACAGAGTTATTACTCACGATTAGCTTTAAATGCAGAACAAACGGATTAGACAGTTCAGATGGACTATGGCGTGTGACCTACACAAACATGTAATAGATACATAATGAAACACATGCTCAGAAAACACTTAACTCATTTCATTTCTATCTTGGTGTGTTTCTAATCCTTATCCTCATTATTATGTTGTAATTAAAGCTTAGGAATGCTTAAGATGCAGTGAGGATGCCAAGATGTAATTTGAAACACTTAGTTAAATTTGCTAAAAACAGGGTCTTCGCTTAAGCGCAACTTTGGTCGCTGGAAAACTCTGCAAAAGTACTAGTTGCTTGATTTTTAAGCTTGAGCCAACTTTTTGTCGCTCAAGCCATGAATAATGCAAAACGGGGTTCACTCAAGCGCAAGTTTTGCAGCTCAAGCCACCATGCAATTGTCTGTAAAACTTCTGGGAGCTTAATTTTTACACGCGAGCACCACTTCCTACGCTAGAGTGAATCGGTCAAATTTTGGATTTTCAAGATTTATGTTTGAAGCTCAAAATATGATTCCAAAGGCTCAATGCTTGCAAGTTTGGTACAAAAAATAGAAAAACATTGTGTAACATGAAAGCATGCTCAATTTGAAACCAATTGCTCAAAATCATGGACCAAATTCCCAAAATCAAGCTTAAATCATGACGTTGAAACCATGCATGACATGAATCGCACTCTTTTCTTTTCAAGACTCCCATGCATGAGATGAGAAGTGTTAGAACTATGGAATACCTACAAAAATGTCAAGTTTAGCTTCATGCATGTAGAAAATTTCATGAAATTCAAACTCAAGATGATGATTCATGCATGCATGTACACAATTATGCTCAATTCCTCCATAATCAAGATGATCCTAGCTTATACTTTCTAAATTCATGCAAATGGCCCCAAAGCTTGGTGAATTCAACTCGTATGTGGATTATCTACAAGAATTAAGTGTCGTTTCCATATCTAGAATGTGAATTCAAGTGTATCTTAGCTCAAATCTTCAAGTCTCCTACAAATTCCCTACAATTCTCTTCTCCCTCTCTCTCTAGAGTTGATTCTCCCTCACTTTCTCTCTAAAATCTCAGCCAAGTGTTGAATAATATGAGCTTAAACATGATTAAGGCCGTATATGGGGTGTGATTAGCTTAGGCTAATTAAGCTTGCTTAGGAATAATTAATCCCATTCAATTTTCATTAATTCTAATTATTTCGATCTGAATCAAATTTCAATTAAAGTTACCATAAAATTCTAAAAATTCCAAATAATACATATGCATAGTAAATTTCATGTTCAGATGTAGATAAGGCCTTCAATTAGTGTACCGAAATAAAATTCCAAACAGATATTCCTATCATAGACAAATATAAGCACAATTAACACAAAACACAAGCAATTATCTTAGATTTTCTTCTTAATTATTCATTAGGCATTCTTAATCATGGTTTAGTGGCTAATCATAGTTCAGGGTTATTACACTTATGATTTGGTGAAATTGCCTAAATGGAGGAAAATTTTGAAAAATAAGTAGGTCTTTAAATTGAAGAACGGTGGCAAGAATCTAAGGTACCAAGCACGCCTTGTTGTGAAAGGTTTAGGGCAAAAAAACAGTGTTGACTTTGATGAAATTTTCTCGCCGGTTGTGAAGATATTTTCTATTCAGGTTGTACTTGGCATGACCGCAAGTATGAATCTTGAAGTTGAGCAACTTGATTTGAAGACCGCATTTCTTCATGGCGACCTTGAAGAAGAAATTTACATGGAGCAACTGGAGGGTTTTGTAAAGAGAAGGAAAGAGAAACATAAATTTGTTTGCAAATTGAAAAAAAGTTTGTATGGCCTCAAGCAAGTGCCGTGACAATGGTACAAAAAATTTGACTCTTTCATGATGAATAATGGTTTTTCTAAAACCATTTCAGACTATGTGTGTTTGTGAAAAAAAATTCGGATGACAAATTTATTATTCTTTTGCTTTATGTTAATGACATGTTAATTGTGGGTCAAGATTATATCATGATTAACAAGTTGAAGTTAGAGTTGAGCAAATCTTTTGCTATGAAAAATTTGGGGCCAGCAAAGCAAATACTTGGTATGAAAATTGTTCGTGATCACAAAAAATGGGCTAATTTGGTTGTCTCAATAAAGCTACATTAAAAAAGTTCTTGAGAGGTTCAACATGGATACAACAAAGCCAGTTGGTTGTTCACTTGCAGGTCACTTCAAGTTTAGTTCAAATCAATGTCCTACAAGTGAAAAAGACAAAGAAGAGATGCTGAAAATTCCTTATACTTCAGCGGTTAGTTCTTTATGGTTTGTACAAGGCCGGATATTGCTCATGCCGTTGGTATGGTAAGTCGGTTTCTCTCTAATTCGGGTAAAGAACATTGGGCAGCGGTGAAATGGATTCTAAGGTATCTTTGAGGGAGTTCAAATGTGTGTTTGTATTTTGGGAATGGTAAACTGATACTTGATAGGTTCACAGATTCCAACATAACCGGTGATATTGATTCTAGGAAATCTACTTCGAGGTATTTGATGACTTTTACAAGGAGAGCTATGGCATGGCAATCTAAATTACAAAATGTGTTGCCCCGCTCAACTACCGAAGTTGAATTTATCGCCATTATAGAAGCTTGCAAGGAAGAGCTATGGTTGAAGAACTTTTTATAAGAGTTGGGTTTGAAGTAAGAAAGGTATCTACTTTATTGTGATAGTCAAAGTGTTATTCATTTCAGTAAAAATTTCACTTTTCATCAGAGATTGAAACACATTGATATGAGATACTATTGGATTCGTGATGTGTTAAATTCAAAGTTGTTGCAACTCAAAAGGGTTCATATAGATGATAATATTTCATATATGTTGACTAAGACTTTGTCGAGCTACAAACATTTGAAGTGTCGAACTTTTGCGGGTGTGGTAGATGTCTCCACCTAAGTCGGTAGGGGGAGAATTGTTGGGTATTCCTCGTTAGTAGAGTATGGAGCCCAATTGGTTTATTAAAGAATTTTAATTTGAATTGGTGTTGGTTATAATATATTTTTATATATTATATTTGACTTTTGGAGGCCTAATGAGTATTCTTAATATGTTTGGTAACAGTTAAGATTTTGATAAAAAAATCCAAAAATCAACAATATATTTTTATGTTGTTTTATATTTTTTTTTTCCCGAAAGGTTGCAGCAGCCTTTTTGGATCAATTCGGTGGTGTTTTGCTTGGTTATACAAAGAAGTAGTTTTAGCAATGCATTGGCCTAAGTCTGAAAGGAAACTCTCTGCTACTCTGTTTATACTTTGAAGGCTTCTCTGTTTGGGTGCATCTTCGGCTGGTTTGGTGAAGTTGATTTGGGTCTATTATATTGGGTCTTCTGTAATCTGTTTCGAAGATAATTTGTTCATCTATTTGGTGAGATCTTCCCTCTAGTTTATTTGTGATTATTTGAAATTCACTTAAAGGTGGTTTGTGAGACCATTTGTATCTTGTTTGTAATCGTTTGAAAACTCTTTGTTGATAGTAGAATCAGATTTCAATTCCATGAACATATCTCACATTGAGGAAACCACGTAAAAATTCTTGTGTCGTTGATTTAATTTTTTCTCATTAATTTTTATTTCCATTAATTGATTTATTTGTGAAAAATCACTTATTTTCCCTAACACTCCTCTCTAATTTGGATATTTGAACTGAACATCCTATGTGACCAACAGATGCTCAGTACTTTTTGTAAAGGATTCAAATTTGTCCACCTACTTAGAAACCTAATATTAGATATAAGTTAAAAAATGAGAAATTCCATTATGTAAACTTGTAATCCATAAGGTCATAAATTTTTTTTGGTGAATGAGTGGCTCCTTAAATTATTTGTTGACTATTTTGCCATTATTAGTACAGTTAGGGAACAGGTGGCGTGGTTATGTATGGGGAATGTGGTGGGGTATTTGTGTGTCACGTTATTTAAAAAACGCACTAATAGCTTTTTAAAGTTTGATTGTTTTAACACGCACAGTGCAGGATCTACTAATTGTTTTTTGGCGCGGGAAGTGAAGACACGCAGTAATTCAATCAAATTTAGTCCGCCACGTTGGAGTGTCACATGTCACGTTGGGGAAAAGTATACTAAGGAGTTTTTAATTTTTTTAGAGTGTCACAACATACTCGCCACGTTACATTTGAAAAAAATATACTAAGGAGTTTTTATTTTTTCTGGCGTGTCACATCGTACCTACCACGTTGTTACATTTGGAAAAAATACACTAAGGAGTTTTTAATTTTTTTTTTTTTTGAGTGTATCTTCGGAGTGTCACATTAATACCTGTCACGTTAGAAAATCACACCATACTTGTCACACATTCCGAAAAAAAAAAAAACAAACAAACTTTCCTAATTAACTAGTGAGGGTATATCTCTCTAACCAATACCTATCCACGTTTGAAAAAATGACTTACTAGTCACACACTACACCTAATAAGACTCCTCAATCAACCATTTAAAACGTGAGACCAAATAGTACAGAAGTTCCCAAAATAGGACTTCCAATAAATTTTTCTTAAAAAATCAGTTAATAAGTGGACAAAATCTATATTTTTAATTTATAAAATACCCACAAAAAAAAAAAAAAAAGGGCTCCGAGATAGCACAATCTAAGTGCTCGGACAACACGCATCAGTCCACATTGGGATTGAAGAGAAATTGTTCTCCCAAAAACAAAAAAAATAACAAAAATGACTTAGACCCCCAGTGGGGGTCACTGGGGGTCTCTCCTGATTGGGTAAAAAACAATTTTTTTTTTTTTTTTTTTTCTGAGTTTTCAGCCAACCCCAGTGAGACACGTCACTGGGGGTCCTCACTGGGGGTCACCCCACTGGGGGTTTGTAGCACAGCCCAAAAAATAAATGCTACGTTTGGGAAGTTGGGTTTGGGCTAAATTAGCCACTAAATGACAAAAGTGGCTAATTTAGCCACAAACGGACAAAACAACGCTGGGAGCATGGCTGCAACAATTTGTCAAGTAAATTTACCATAATACCCTCACATGAAAGAGGGGCGGCAAAGTAAAAAAAAAAAAAAAAAAAAAATCAAATTAGGCTTTTTAGCAGGAAAGACAAAGAAAGTTGAAAAATATATATATATATTTTTTTGTTTTTTGTTAAAATATTTTATGAAAGTAAATTAAAACTATATTTGATAAAAATATTTTTAAATAAATTTTTTTTATTATGTATTTGGTTATGATTTGAGTGTAGTAGAGTTGTGAAAGTAGTATGGAATTTCGAGTTATGTGTTTGGTTATGAGTTACCTCAATAATTTATTAATTGAGTTTCATTTTATGTGTTTGGTTACGATTTGAGTGTAGAGTTGTTTTTAAATTTAAAATATTAACATTTTAAATTATTTAAATTTCGATTTATGTGTTTGGTTATGAGTTACCTCAATAATTTATTAATTGAGTTTCATTTTATGTGTTTGGTTACAACTTGAGTGTAGAGTTGTTTTTAAATTTAAAATATTATAATTCTAAATTATTTAAATTTTTTGAATATTTAATTTATTTAAATTTTGTTGTGAAAATATTTTTTTATTATTTAAATTGATTAAATTTTTTTAGATTATTTACATTATTTAAAAATTAAAATTAAAATTAAAATTAAAATTAAAATTAAAATTAAAATTAAAAGGAAAAAAGGAAAAAAAAAACATTACGATTTAAATTTGCCATGTAATTTACAAATAAATAAAACACATGAAAATCCATTTTTGAAATATAAAAACATGAAAACATAAATTACCATTCGCCACATAATTAAATAAGGAAATAAATATAAAAATAAATAAGGCAAAAAATAAATAATTAATGTATAAAACAATAAATAAAAATAAATATGGCAAAAAAATAAATAAATAAGGCAAAAATTAAATATTACGATTTAAATTTAAAATATTACGATTTTTATAAAATATTACGATTTAAATTTTAAAATATTACGATTTAAATTTAAAATATTACGATTTAAATTTTTGTAATTTTAAAATTTTTTATAAAAAAAATTCAAACTCTATTTTATACAAATATTTTTAAATATTTTAATTTTTTTGTTATGTATTTGGTTATGATTTGAGTGCAGAGTTGTGAAAGTAGTATGGAGTTTCAAATTATGTATTTGGTTATGAGTTTTAAAAATAATTTTTTAATTAAGTTTTGTTTTATGTGTTTAGTTACGATTAGTGTAGAGTTGTTTTTAAATTAAAATACTAACATTTTAAATTATTTAAAATTTTTGAATATTTAAATTATTTAAATTTTTACGATTTAAATTTTTAGATTATTTAAATAAAATTAATATTATTTAAATATTAAAAATTAAATTAAATTAAATTAAAAGTAAATTATTTAAAATACACAGGACAATAAAATAAAACCTCACTTTTTAATTAAGTTTTATAGAAAATGAAAACAAATTAAAATTAAAATTAGAATAAAAATAAAACCACATGAAAAAACCATTTGTAAAAATGACAAAAACGTAAATTAAAAAAAGTTATTATATATCAATAAAAAAAAGGAAAAAAACATAAATTAAAGAACAATCAATAATTAATGTATAAAAAAAGAAAAATGACAAAAGAAATAAATTATAAAAAAAAAACATCAAGAACGGTTAATCCAAACCCAAAAGAAAAAAAAAATAAAAAAAAAATAGTTCAAACAAATTCGGTCCAGGAATCTTTGCTGACGTGGAGGATCATCTTTTTTGGTGAGTTGCCATGTAAAAACAAGTCAAGGGCAGTTCCGTAATTTATCATAAAGACACCTCACTAAAAAGTTAAAAAGTCAAAAAAGCCAAAAAGCCCTTCTCAAACCAGGTTTTTTAGCCCCAGGCTAAAATAGCTAAAAAAGTTAAAAAGCCAACCCACTTCCCAAACGGGGGCTAAATTTAGGGTTTTAATTTCAATGATAAAGCTGGAGAAATCTCAGCCGTTCACCCAAAATTCAAAGGGTTAGATCATCTCCATTTGCTTTTAATAAGAAAATACACAATTCCCCCCCTCTTTTTCATTCATGGATAAGGGGTCACTGCTGTGCGGGAAGCACAGCCGCACAGCAGTGACTGTGGTGCCTCCATTTGAGCTATATTATGGCCTTATTTTTATGATCCAAACCGTTCATTTTGTAGGATTTGTTGAGTAATTCATGCCTACCAAAAATCATATTAATCGGATATCAACAACTATATGATTAAATTGCATATTATTTATGTTATTTCTCAAAATAAAACTTATTATTTATTTTTTTGGTTATCGATCATATAGTTGTTGATATCCGATTAATATGATTTTTGGTAGGCATGAAGTACTCAACAAATCCTACAAAATGGACGGTTTGGATCATAAAAATAAGACCATAATATACCTCAAATGGAGACACTACAGTCACTGCTGTGCTTCCCGCACAGCAGTGACCCCTTATCCCTTTTTCATTCCAGCTTTACATTCTTTCAAGTTTCACGGACTCGAATTTCTCCAACTTCATTTCTAAAATTGTAACTCTGATTCAACAAATCCATATTCAAAAAGAATATGGTGGTTTTGGAAGGTTTTGTTTGGGAATCAGATTGCGGTTGAGAACCAAAGGTTTTTTTTTTTTTTTTTAATTTTAAAAAAAAAAAAAATTGATGGGGGGGGGGGGTCACAAAATTATTAGCAAGGCGTGACATTATTGGCTTCCTTTAAACTTAGTCTATAACCGATTACCATGCCATTTTTACTTTGGAGGAGGTACAACATACATACAATAAATATCAATGTTTATATGCAAATGTGGTTTGCTTTTGCTAGCTACTCTATACATAGTGTTGCTATAAATAAACCATATTGCCAGCCTATGTTACAACTTACTAGTTTCACAAATCCTATCATTTGTAGCATTTTTTCATTGTATCGCTTGTCTCTATAAATCTTTTAATGTCGGTAAGCCAACCTTTCAATTTTTTTTTTTGGCTTCTGGTTGTTTTCGTCGTTTTGTGACTATTTATTTTAGAATGAATGTAAAATAGAATCTTTATTCTTACATTTAGTTTTGTTAAAAAAAAAAATGATGAAAAATACATTACAAATGAAATAATCATTCAACATTCTTAAGTGAATAATCTTTTTACTTTTGTTTTAGAGAACCAAACATAGCATTATTGAATACCTATGTGATCATTCAGTAGTACCCAAATTTTGGATCCTTCGTTAAGTTTCATAGCTTCTTCAACTATTAATTTGTATTCATCAAATTCAGTAGGGTATTATTTTTTCATTGTTGAGGTTTTGAGTTTGACTTCACTGCAAATAGATGAGTTTGTGATCAATAGAATGGTGGATTTTTAAATTGAATTTTTTAATTTTTTTTCGCTAAATGTGTCGGTCATGAAAAATAGTCCCAGAGATCTGTTTTATAAATCTTCTCTTCAAACTCAAAAAAATCTCTTCAAGTGATCAAAAGTGTCCACTTTTTAGTAGATGAGAATAGGATAAAATGTATTATCTCAATTCTTCTTTTCGTCCGATTCCCAAATAGCAATAGTAATACAACTAGAGCTATGAAACCTATCTCTAGAGCGGGGCTAAGCACACAGATAGGGAAAAAAGGACGGACTTTGAACGAGATTCCCCATCGTATATAGAGTTGTTTTGAAAAGTTAGCTAAAAATTTATTTTTTTATTTTTTTGTGAGAAAAAAATATGAAAATTAATGTGGCTCAAATTGAGTTACAAATTAAAAGTTGGCTTTTAATCAGTTTTCCAAAGTGTCCATATTAGTATATGGATTGGGTTTTCCTCCAATCCGTGATCGGATTGAATGGTACCACCATGAATCTCATTTTGATAATATAAACCGTTGAATGTGTAGAACTCGTCGAATATTATATCCTTGTAAAAATCACGTTAATTGGATATCGATAGCTATCTCATTGCATCATATTTCTATCAACCGTTTATTTTTTCACAATTTATTTATTTTTATATACAAAACTGATTTGATCACGTAACTATCGATATCCGATCGACGTGATTTTTTACAGGTATAGAGTACTCGACGAGTTCTACACATTGACGATTCAGATTATCAAAATAGAACCCATGGTAGACCCTCACAGACCCCACATTACCTTTCTATCCGATCACGGGCTGGAGGGAAGCCCTTAGTGTATATAATACATATAATTTGTTTAATTTTATTTTTGTTTAAATAAAAAATGCATCTAAGAAGGAAAATGTACTCGCTAAGATTTAATGCGTCAGCGCGCTTAAGTACTTATGTCATCGCTTGTGTGAGTGCTTACATCAATTTATATATCATCACACGTGTCTACTCTTGGGCAATAGTATGTCAACACATGCATCATTGCTTATGTCAGCACTTGCATTAGCGCTTGTCTCATTACTCGTGTCGGTGCGTGTGGGTGATGTGGCACCCGCTTTCCCGCGCATACGATCTACGCGTCGCCTTCTTTTTCTCTTGCGGAGTTCATTTTGGCACTATTTGACTCGATTGTTCGAGAGGAATCCAATGATGGTCTTAGTTTTGGCATTCGACAAGTCAAAAAAGTGAGAAAATGTACTCCTAAGATTTAAATCTAGAACATAATGAGTAAATGTTAAGGTTGTGTTTGAATATTGAATTTGTACAAATTTGTGGAAGAAGAAAAAAAAAAAAAAAAAAAAAAAAAAAAAAAAACTTATGCTATCTTTTTTCACTTTGTCCTTTTCTTTCCTGTTTTCTCCATAAATCCATCATCTAAACATGGCACAAGTGCTTGTTAATTCAACTATAAATATATTAATTATTAAATTTATAACATTAAATTTTTTTAAATAATATATGAGTTTGTTGAACTTTTGCGCATTATGTCGAGGCAACCAGGCTCGGACATGTGATTATTTTATTCGTCTTAGCCTAGACCCAGTTTGGCTCTATCGATGCCCCACCCTTAGATGTTGTTCGTGTTGGACTTTTTACATAATTGAATTTCTAATTTAATGTATTCATATTTTTTTTTGGAAGTATTCTCGTGATATTTATAAATTATTTCCTACTAATTGACAAAATAAATTACTATTATTTTTATTAAATTGTTACATTTGATAGTGATTTTTTTTTTTTTTCTTTGAAATTTTTTTGTTTGTTGTTATTTTGAGTTGTACTAGCTTAGGGTTCATTTAGGATGTATTTTTTTGATTTTTTTGACTTTTGTAAAAGAAAAAATTAAATGCTTATAGTTTGGATGTTGATATTGTATCTTATTAACTTTTTAGTTATTTTGTCCTTTTGTGACTAAAGATTGAGATGCCAAACAAAGCCTTAGGTGCCCTCTAATACAAATTTGAACCAACCACCGAAGCAGCCCAACCCAGAATGTGGCTTCTATCTCTTTTTCATGTGTCAACTTGTAAATTAACATTACTGGGCCTATTAGGGCCCAATTAGACTTTGCATAGGGCCATGCAAGCGCATTGTAAGGACTAAAAATTAATGTTGGTTTGAATTTTCATTTGGTATTTTTTTTTTCTTTATTTTTAGTAATTATTCAAAAAATTTAATTGATTTAAAAAATCTAATTTAGATATACTAAAAAGTAAAATATTTGTAAATAAATCTTTAAAAAAATTAAAATTTACTCTCTTTTTTTGTATTTTTTAGTATTTAGCAAAATTTTAAAATATTTTTTTTTTTTATAAATTTTGTATTTTGTAAGTGTATCTAGATTAAGTAGTTTTAAAATATTACTAAAATTAAAAAAAAATTAGATTAAAAAGTCAAAATTTATTTTTAAAATTTTCAAAACAAACAAAAGGGGACTTCACAAGTCCAATCCTAATTTGATCTCTCTGTCTCTATCTTTTTGAGGATAAATTACACTTTTTACCCTTAAATATTTATCAAAATTTTATTTTGATCTCTCAACTTTCAATTGCGACAATTAAGTGATCAAATTTAATCATGTTTCAATGTGATTTTCGTTTCATTTACTTTACAATTTTAAATAAAAAGTAGTCATGAAAAGGCCCATGTGAGCACATTTTAAGACCATTATTGGGAAGAAAAAAAAAAATATGAGTGAAATATTACATTTTTATGTTCCAATTATTACTAAAATTTCATATTAGTCTTTTACATTTTAGCTTTTTACTCAAATTTCAAATAGTGAGATGACTAGTAGACTGTAATACGAATTAGAATTTAAATGAAAATGTCAAAAAAACTACCTAAAAGTTGTTGTTAGTGTGTTGCAAAATGTGCAAAATTTATATTGAAATATATATATAAAACTATGTAAAAGTATTTTGAGATATCTAAATTTGTGTATTGAGGTCTCGTTTTGGGAACATACTATTTTAGTAGCCTTTGATTCTTTACGAAAAGATGTGCAAAAAAGTAGAGGAGTAATGCGACTACTTATAGTGACTTTTTGATTATTTGACTAAAGTGTATAGTTGACGAACGATACTTGAAATTATAAATATTTTAGTAATATGTGATACTTGTTGACAACTACAAGAGATGTTATTAGGAGGACCTAAGTCTAAATATTTCATTGTTACAATTAAGATATGATAAACCAAAGCGAAATTAAGATGAAATATCGAGGGTTAAAAATGTAATTTACTTATTTTTTCGCATACTCCTCTCTTTAACTACTTTCAGCCATTGCCATTATACAACGACCACCGCCTACAACTTGCTACTGACCGACCTTTTTACTGATGAGTTATGGGCTACCTTTTAATAACTTTTCATTGACTAGTCGATTATTGTTGTGACCTTGTTGGCTTTTTGGCTTTTCGAATGATAGTTTGTAAATACGAGCGTGCCAGCAAGGATCAATCAGTCCTTACAGAAATTATAATTGCCAACCAATTTTATCAGACGATTGTGTTTTTTAGTTCTTTCAGCCTCAATGAAGAGGACTTTCACTGGTGGCTTGACTTAGGAGAAATTAAGAAAGATAACAAGCAATATGAAAGAACAATCGCAGTATTTCATTAAAAATGAACACTTACAATAGTCCAAACTCAGCCTCGAAGAGGTTTACAGCAACAGTCTACTTGAATCTACTTGAAACTACTCCTAGGAATCGAAGTGCAGTGCAGATATTTAAAGGACAAGTATTAAAAGTGCAGGTATTTAAAGTGCAGGAAATGTAAAACTGGGAAAGAAAATATAAAGTAAATGACTGGTTTGTATGATCTGAGTCTGGGCTTTTTTTCTGGGGACTTCCTTGCTATTTATACTTGCCAAGGATGATCTTCGAACTGCACTTCAAACCGTCGAACTGCTCCTCTATGATTGCTGATCATGCTGCCTTAGAAGTAGTTCCACTACGCCATCACTTGCAGTTAAACTTCCCTCTTATATTTGAATTTGAATATGAGTAACCGTTGAGGCCACGTCATCTTTCGTTTCTTTATTGATCTGGTGCTACTCGGATCACGTGAGAACCAATTGTCATCGCCACGTGTACGATCAGGATTGAAGATATGATCATCTTCCCATAATACCCTTATTCTGCCACGTGTCGAATTGTTATTGGCTTTTACAAAATATATAGCCAACATTACCCCCCGCACTAATATACCCAATACTTGGTGATATTAGTGGATTAAAAACTTTTCCCGCGTTTTTGGAATGTGCACGGAATCCACTTTCGGGAAACATAACCGTCACCCATTTGGTGATCATTAGCATTAACTCTCAAATTATTGAATATTTCAATATCTTTAGCATCCGAACGGATTATGGCTCAATCAACTTCTCATTCTACTGATCAAGCATACGAAGAGCCATTGAGTAATGCTGTTTCCCCTCGAAAGAATCTTCACGCATTCATTAGCCATCTTTATCCGCCCTTCCATATTCAGGTTGTGGAGGCTTTTGCGAATTATCAAGCTTTGGACTATGCGCATATTGCCATTAACCCTTCGATTCACAACTCCGTAAATACAAGAAGTTCTTCCTCTAGCATCCCTTTGTACTTTGAACAAACTACCCTCAAATCTTTGCTTCGATAAGTTACAAATATGGATTCGGGAAGTTCTTCTTTGCACACCTCTGCATGGGATGAAGCTATAACTTCTTCATCGTCTGGGACTTCTAGTTGGACAAACTGGTCGTCCTCTGAGACTTATGATGTAAGGGAGCGCATCAACCATCATTTTGTTGAGTTTACTGATCCCTTGGAGTTTCCTTCCTTCGCTCGAAGTTCAGTAGTCTACCCTTACGTGCCCATTGATTTTCGACGTAGTTTAGAAGAAAATCTGCTCGTGGCCTGGTATACCTCATCCATGCCTACAAAGATAATGCATCCTACCCGGCGCCCGGAAGAAGCACAAGGATACAGTCCTTCATTCTTAGCCAAGAAGGCGAAGATTTGTTCTTCTGATTGGCTTGATTACATTAATGCCTTTGTTCCTTCCACTCCCACGCCATCTCTTACAATAGAGGCATCCACACCTTCTTCTTCATCTTCTGAATTTGAAGCCTCTACTCCTTCTCCTCCTCCCGCTCTTTCCTGGATAGAGAAACTAAGGCTTGCTCTTCCAATGGACAGAGTCTTTTCACCTTACAACCCTCCATTATCCCCTTCTCCAACTGAGCGGAAACAAGCTCAACTTCTGCTAGCGGCTTTCTCTCACTTGCCTTTCAATGTTCTTGAGGATGATACCCCTCTCAAGAACTTTCAATGGGCTTGTGATATTTTGACCAGGGGCCATATCCTTAACCCCATCGCCCAAGCAGAACTTTACCTATTTCTGGACCAACTTCCAGTGCTTCTCCACTGGCATCGAAATTCTCTGGTTGCTACGCAATCTTTGGACCAACTCTCATCCCTACGAATTCATGCTCAATACGAAGCAGAGAACTTCCTCGAAGAGTTCGATGACTTCAAAAATAAAGAATCTGCGTATTGGGACGATTTGGTTATAGATGAGCTGGAACAAACACTGAGGGAAGAAGCTTTCGAAATAAAGGCTGAAGAGCTCTATTATGAAGTAAGAGCACATCAGCTTATGCAGCCAACATTAGAGGAGATAGAGGAAATAATAAAGAAAGAACAAAAATTTATTGATCATTGTTGGATGAAATTCCATGACCTTGTTATTTATTCTATTCCTTATTTTTATGAGCTAGAATTCGTACCCAGATAGGGTCACTTGATGTAACTGTTTTGGCTTTAGTACAAACAAAGTCTTTTTACATTTGTCATTGTTTGATTTTGTTCCTTTTTGTCTTTAAAAGCCAACCCATAGCTTCGAATTAAACAATCTCATCCTTCGAATCTGGATTTAATTGTCTAATGAAACGCTAAAAGAGCCAACATGTCAGTTTATGGGGTGTTGTTGACAATTCTGGCTGTTATTGCCTGGAATCAATGCTCTGAACTTATTAACATTACCCTTCAGAACTAACTATAGCCAATATATGATCATGGTTAATGTAACCAATCAATTTCAAATTAACTAGTTTGCCTCGAAGAGTAATCCACATTGTTCTGGTTCAAAAGCAATTCCTCTTTTTATATGTAATAAAACCAAATATTGGTTTCAATGCGTCGAACAGTGCTCCTCATCCCTCAAAGGATCCGAAGACTTGCTTTGAAGGTCATTACTTTGATAAACGGGCCCTAAAACCCCTTGAAGTAGACCAATACTCGAACAGTCCAGTGTATTCGAACATGAGTACGCTTCGAAGCTGGCTTCCGTACTTTGAAGCCATAGTTGTTTGAATATTCGGCTTCGAAGCCAAATATCTTGCTTCGAAGTTGGCATCGGCGTCCGGAATGTGCTCTTCCCTCCAAAAATTATCAATATTGGAAAGAACTCCTCGTATTCGTACTTTTAGTACATAACGATTTACGCAATATATCTTTCAGACACGGAACCTTTTAAAAGCCCCTTTGCTTTGTACTCTGAAATCACTTGCTCTTTTGACACACAAACCCTACCGATCTCCTATTAAATCCCTCTTCCTTATTACTTGCTATCAATGGATCCTTCCTCACTAAAAGTGTTTACTGACGATCGTATCAGTCCTACCTTGGCTTTGAAGCGATGTATCGATGAAGAAATCACTAAACTGTCATCTGGTGAGTCAAGCCACATAGATGGACGTCTTTTCGTGCCTCGTCATAGCGACAAACAGGAATACGTTCTTGGCCCTATCTTTTGGGAAGCTCCTGCTCAACTCGCAGCCCTATATCCTCGCTTGGAGGACCATTTTCTTCTTTACGAAGTAGGGCTTGATTGGGGAAACTGGAGGGTGAATCGTCCTCACCGTTGCTGGCCGACAATGAGGACTGAATGGGAAGAATGGTATGACAGAGTTGTACCTGCAAGAGAAGATGACCTGCAAGAGCTCTGTATCCTCGATGCCCTTCGTCTTTCCAGGTTCATCATTCCTGAGGACCCTTTCTTGATACCTGCTGCCTTATGTTTCTGGAATATGGCTTTTAATTTCTTTCAATTTCGGTGCGGCATGATGGCCCCCACCGTTCTTGATATTTGCCATCTCTTAGGGCTTTCTCCACATGGTTCTCCATTTACTCCCAACTATCCAGACCTTCCTGTTAAGTTTTCCCTTCCGTCCTTAAGCTCCTCTTATAGTGATTTTGTAAAGTCTGAAAATAAAAGGGAAGGTCCTGTGAGGGACAGAGAACTATTTTCCTTCATTTTATATTGGTTATGCAAATTCCTCTTTTGCACCTCATCTCAGAGGATTATGCCTGAGTTTGTCCCTCTCGCGAAGGCACTTGTTTTGAAAAAACATATAGCTCTTGCTCCTTATCTTTTAGGTCATGTCTACAGAGTCTGTTCCCAATTTTGTGAAAAACCTCTTGATGCCAACCAAGGAGGTCCCTTCTGGGTACTTCAACTTTGGCTCTTCGCCTATTTCACTGACCTACACCCCAAATGTCTAAAATTCCTTGTTCAGGACCCTAGTACTTATGGGGAAAAGTATGCTAGGATTGCCCTTTACCCTGCTTCATTCGCTTACTACTTTACCTTTTTTTATCAACTCCCCATTTCTCCATCTGCCTCTTTCTTTTGTCCTTTTGAAGCCAATAAAGGACCAACCTGGCTGCAAGCTTTCCTGGCTGATAAAGAATGCTCCACTTCTCCTCACAAAGACATGTGGGCCTCTATACTACTACCAAGGGAATTGTTCATTGGTAGTCTAAACCCTCGAGCTTACAAATGCATATCTGAGGTGTACTGCCCTTCTCAATTTGCCAGACAATTTGGACTCACTCAAGGGATACCAGTTCCTCTTTGCAGTCTCTCGAATGTCCATCTTACTGTCAGAGATTCGAAAATATCCAAATCGAGACTAGAGACGGCCATTCTCAAATTACTGAAAGAGTTGAATGAGTTCCAATTTGTCCCTTTTCTTCCGTATGGTTCAGTCTTGAAAAGATTCCAGAACTGGTGGACAGTCAATATGGAAGTTCTGAACATCCTCATGACTTGCTGGTAGGATTGGGAGTGCCTTCGAAGGCTAAGTCAGCGACATCTCATGAGGCTGCCACAACTAAACCTACAGCTTCATCCCCTCCAGCTAGAGTTACTAGAGCTACTTCGAAGAAGGGTAAACATTTTCAGACTTCTCCTTTTCCTTTCTTTTGAATCTTTTGTTCCTTCCCTTTACACTTTTGTTCTTTTGTGCAGGGCCTCCACACGAAGAATCTCCCAAGAGAGCTGAAACTTTAGCTGTTCTCAAAAAGAGACAACAAGAACAAAAACACAAAAGGAATCTAGTCCTTCCTCCTGAGGAATCCGAAGAAGAGGTTGAGCAAGAGCCCTTGCAGAGAACAAAGAGACAAAAGATAGTTGCCTCCCTTCCTGATACAACTAAGCATTCTTCTTTCGAAACACCCACTACAGTAACGGAGGAAGCACTTACCTCTGAAAAATCTGAAACTCAAATTGAAGAGAGGGAGATTGATAAAGAACCAGTAGTATCACTGCCAAGGAGGCAGAGAAAGAAGATGACTGTTTCTGCTGCTGACTTGGTGGAAGATCCGATTCATAAAGCCGCTGCCAAGGCAGTGGAACAAGAACATTCCAAAGCAATAATCGTTTTTGAGAGGGCTGAGAAGAAACGGCAGCAACAGTTTCTGAGAGATGAAGCTGCTGCTGCTGATGTGTTACAAAGAGAAATTGTTCGAAGACAACAAATTGCCGAACGTTATTCTCTTCGAAGTTCTCCCATCAATATCAACATTTCTGAAACAAGTAATTTCTTTCATTCTTCTGTTGCTTTTCTTTTGTTAACTTTGACGCTGGATTATGACATTGCTTTTCGTCTCTTCTTCTTGCAGCAAGACCCACTGCATTCATCTTTCCAGTGAGGCCTCCCTCAATTTCAATTGAGGTCGATCAAATGCAGAATGTGAGGGTTGTTCAAATCGCACTCCCACTTTCAAGGCCTACATTTGATGTGCCTTCTTTGAGCCCCATCATTCCTCCATCTCTTTTCCTTGGTCTAGAACCATATCTTCCTTTTTTGGCTCTTAACCCGCCTCAGCATGCTTCTTCGAGCCTTGCTCTTCCTTCTTCCAAGGATATTCCAGCTGTTACTCCAATCCCAGTGGCAGTTGATTCTCCCACAGAGGGTACTGGTAGTTCTCCAGTTCATAATTTATCACCTATGTCCACTTCCAGCCCCTCTTCACTAGATTCATTGGTGGCTAAAACCATAGAGGCTGCCAAAGATGCTCCATCCATTTCTCCCATCCCCATGCAGCCCTTTGTGTCTTCCACCACAATACTTTCTATGCCCTTCATGTCTAGGGATGAGGTAGACATCTTCGAAGGAAGACTCGCTAGTCTTTTCAATGTACCTTCTACCTCTCCAACATTTAGTGCTGAAGCTGAGCCATTAGTCTTGGCTAACTCCTTGCTGGAGATTTTCGAGAGTCCTTCTCCCAGCAGCAAGCCTCCTGCACCTTCAATAGATCTAGACACATGTTTGGAACTGCTAACTTCCTTTTCGAGGATTCCCTTCGAGGCTCTTCAAAGGCCTATCATTAGAAATGGGTTTCTTCAGTGTTGCAACATTGCTGAACAGTCCAGCATGAATGTCTCAAATCATCTATCTCAGGCTGCAGCTACTATTGATTTTTATCTCAACATCTGTCATGCTGCTAAGACTGCGGATGAGAAGCTGGTTAGAGACCAGAGTTTTGTTTCTCAAGTGCATACTAAAGTAGCAGATCTCAAGGAACAACACTCTTCTGTCTCCCAGTTTCGAATCCAACTGCTGGAGAAAAAAGCTCAACTTGAAGAGGAGTTGGCTGCAGTAAACCAAGCCTTGGTTCGAACTGATACCAAATTGCAACTTACCAACCAAGAGCTAGCTGACCGAAAAGAAGACATGGCTACAGCTATTCAACTGTTTCCAGCACTTAGCCATAGGAAGTCCACTGTACAAAAACAATTAAGACATTGTAATGATTTTTGGGCCAATCTGTGGCACAATGTATTTAATTCTTTATAAAAGAACAAATTTTGTCTATCATTTAAGTAGTCTTATGTTTTCGTAGTTGATGCTTTATGTTATTCCTTGTGTTTCCCAAATGGTTGGAAAATAAGGTTTTAAATATCTGCCATTAATCTTTTTGGGATGTACATAACCATTCAAATTTCTTAAATGATATGCCCCAAAAGGCAGAACTCTATGAATTTGATATGGTCCTTCCCAATTAGGTGACCATTTGCCAAACTTATGGCTTTTAATCCCTATTGGGAGTATTGTTTTCCATACCAAATCACCTTCATCAAAGCCAATGTGTTTGACCCTTTTATTATAATTCTTGGCTGCTTTCTTCTTCTGGAAAAGAATGCTATTTAATGCCAAAATTCTGGCTTCATCTATGCCTTCTAATTCCAAGCACATGCTTTGATGGTATTGCTCAGGATTTAACTGATCTTGGCATCTTACCCTTAAAGATTTAACATTGATTTCCACAGGTAAAACTGCATCATGCCCATATACCAAGGCATAAGGAATAACCCCTGTGCTTGACCTAGGAGAGGTTCTGTAAGCCCATAACACATCCAACAACAGGTTATGCCAATCCCTAGGATTATCCTCCACAACCTTTTGTATTCCCTTTTTTAAGGACTTATTGGATGATTCGGCCTGACCATTAGCTTGTGCATAATAGGGTGTGGAATTAACAAGGCTAATTCCAAACTCTGCCACAAAAGACTTCACCATTTTCCCATCGAACACAGTCCCATTATCAACTGTTATGGTTTGTGGAATGCCAAATCTATGGATCAGATCTTTAATGAACCCAATAACCTCTGTTTGGTCTACAGCCTTGTATGGCTTAGCTTCGACCCACTTAGTGAAGTAATCGGTAGCCACTAAAATGAAACAATGATGTTTCGAAGAAGGTGGGTGTATTTTTCCCATCATATCCATGGCCCATCCTCTGAATGGCCAGGGCTTTACTACTGCATGTAGGTCAGTTATGGGTACATGCCTTATTGTGCCATGCTTTTGGCATGCCTGGCAGCCCTTTGCATATTCTATGCAGTCTTTAAGGATAGTTGGCCAGTAGTAAGAATGCCTTCGAAGCAACCATCTCATCTTTACGCCGGGTTGATGAGCACCACAAATGCCTTCATGAACCTCAGCCATAGCTGTTAATGCTTCTCTTGGGCCTAAACATTCCAGCAATAGGCCATCTCCCCCCCTTTTATAAAGAGCATTACCATACATGATGTATTGCATAGACTGCAATTTAACTTTTCTGCTGGCCTTCGAAGATGGACCAGCCAAATACTGCATTATTGGATGCCTCCAATCTTGTTCTTGCAAGTCATTATGATTGACTTCTAAGACTACATTCCTTTTATTCAAAGGTGGTATCAATTTTTGATATGTTGTTTGGCCTATGCTCCTTTGGGTATTATCCCTTCTCTTGAAGTTCGAAGCTTTCTGAGCCACATCATTAGCTCTATTGTTCAAGAATCTTGGAACATGGGTTACATTTGCTACTTGAAATTGAGAAAGCAGATGTAATGCAACAACATAATATGGTAAAATACTTATGCTTTGACACTTGAAAATCCCATTTACTTGGTTAACCACCAACTGAGAGTCTCCAAATATATCAACTGCATGTACTTGTAATCCAATAAGGATCTCTAGCCCCACTATTAAGGCTTCGTACTCAGCCTGGTTATTGGAACAAGTAACTTCGTCCACTCTGAAACCATGTGTGGTTTCTACCCCTTGTGGAGATTTAATCACAATACCAATTCCAACTAAACCATTGGCTTTCGATCCATCGAACCACATCTGCCATGGCTCAACACTGGTCATGCCAAGTTCCATTACTTCTTGGTTCTCTGTTTGAGATGGATGGTCTGCTAGAAAATTGGCTAAGACTTGCCCTTTTACTGCCTTTTGAGGGACATATTCTAAATGAAATTCTGATAAGGCTAGTATCCACTTGCCAATTCTTCCCCTCAACATAGGTCTTGACAACATATACTTAACCAAATCTGTGGTTGCAATCACCAAGACAGTTGTAGGTAAAAGATAATATCTTAATTTCATTGCAGCAAAATACAAAGCAAGGCACAGCTTTTCGACAGCTGAGTATTTACATTCACAAGAATTTAAAAACCTACTAAGGTAATAAACAGCTTGTTCCCTGCCTTCTTCATTGTCCTGGGCCAAGAAAGCTCCCAATGAATCTTCTGCTGCAGCTATATACAATTTCAAGGGCTTGTTTCCCTTTGGTGGCATCAGTACTGGAGGATTGGCCAAGTAGGCTTTAATACCTTCGAAAGCAGTTTGATGCTCTGTTGTCCAAACAAATTCTTCTTCATCCTTCAGCCTTAACAAGGAAGAAAATGCTTTAGTTTTCCCAGCAGTGTTAGAAATAAACCTTCTAAGAAAGTTAACCTGCCCAAGGAACCTTTGTAATTCTTTCTTACTTGATGGAGGCTTAGCTTCGATGATGGCTTTGGCTTTGTTCTGATCAATCTGTATTCCTTTCTTGTGCACCACATAACCCAAGAAGTTTCCAGATGATACACCAAAGGCACATTTGAGAGGATTGAGTTTTAGCTTGAACTTCCTCATTCTTTCAAAAGCTGTTTCCAACTGAAACAGATGTTCTTTCATGGACTGGGATTTCACTATAATGTCGTCAATATAACACTCTAGATACCCTCCAATGAGATCATGAAAGATGGTGTTCATAGCCCTTTGATATGTTGCCCCAGCATTCTTCAGGCCAAATGGCATCTTAATCCATTCGAAGGTGCCAATATTTCCAGGACATCTGAATGCTGTCTTGTGGATATCCTCCTCCGCAATGCAGATTTGGTTATAACCAGAATGCCCATCCATCATTGACAAAACTTGGTGCCCTGCTGAACTGTCTACCAGTAGGTCCACTATAGGCATAGGGTACTCATCTTTGGGAGTCGCTAGGTTTAAGTTTCTGAAATCGATGCATACCCTCATTTTACCATTCTTCTTAACTACAGGTACAATATTAGATAGCCATTCAACATACCTGGCTGTCCTAATAAAACCTGCCTTAAGTAGTCTAAGGATCTCTTCTTTGACCTTCTGAATTACTTCTGGACTCATCCTTCTCGGTTTCTGCTTGTATGGCTTGAAATTTGGCTTCATAGGGAGTCTATGTTCCACTAATGACCTGTCCAATCCTGGTAGTTCATTATAAGACCACGCAAAGCAATCTTTGTATTTCTTTAGAACAACCAATAACTGGTCTCTGTCCAGAACGTTCAAACAAGCACTTATGTAGGTTGGCTGTTGTACAGAACCTTCCCCTAAATTCACTTCTTCTAAGGGGTCTTGTGTCTGAGAACTTACTAGAGCTTCCTCTTTGATTCCTTCTACCTTCGAAGCATATTTCTTGCTTTGCTCCACTCGCAAGTTCTCTGGTTCCACATCCTTACCTTCTTCCTCATAGACAAAATCTGTCCATAAGGCATCCTCCTCTTGTATCTCCTGGACCTTTGTCTCAATGTCCAATGCGCAATATTTCCCAAGGGTCAAAACTCTGACCTGTAACTGCTCTTGTTTACAGCCAATCATCATGGCTTCTCTTTCTTGCTCCTGTACTTTCTGGACTATTGCTTCTACGTCCAATGGTGAGAATTTAACCAGAGCCAAAGACTTGGCTTCTTGCTCTTCATCTCTTTGCCTATAACCAGGCATCATTGTCATCTTTCACGACAGCCTCTTCATCAGCACTCTCTTGGACTAAGTGCTTTAGGTGTGTCACTTCCTCATCAGCCGTCACTTCGGCTGAGCCATCAGCTTTCCTCAGTATACTGAGTGGTGTTACTCCCTCAATATACAACTTGGCCTCTGCAAAGTCTGCACAGGCTATGAAGGGTTGAGGATCTGCATCAATTTCCTCTGTCTCTCCATTACCCAAGGATTACCCAAGGCCATCATGATCTTCTGATGCAAAGAGGAAGGCACACATTTGTTGGTGTGGATCCAATCTCTCCCAAGTAAGGCATTATATTTGGCATTGCTGTCGATGACGAAGAATGCTGTCATACAATCCCTGGTTCCCACACTCAAATTAATAGGCAGAATCCCTTGAGCCATCTGTTTATCTCCAGCAAAACCAGCAATAGTCGTGCTGGTTGGGATCAACTTGGGATTCTTTTTCCCTAGTTTCTTCAAAGAAGATTTCGGTAATAAGTTCACTGCTGCCCCATTGTCTACCAGGACTCGGTTTAGCTGTATCCCATCAAAGAAAGCCTTGATGTACAAAGGCTTGACATGCTGGGTCATGGAATTTGAGGGATATTCAAAAGGGTATGAGAGGTTGATGCTCACTTCTTCCTCGCTCTCATACTCAGTTTCCATTGGAGTAGCCATCTCAGGAGCATCCTGTACCATACTCACTTGTGACTCTTCACTAGATACAGGAATTGGATCCATGTCTTGGTCACCATGACCCTCATTTTCAGCCTGGAATTCATGAGGTAGTATGTGTACCATATTGACTGATACAGGGGGAAATGAGCCAAACTGAATGGCTGACTGTACCTTCTTCCCCTCTTGGCTACCTTGCTCAGTGTCCTCAGCAGCATCCTCCATGCTGCACTCTGGTATTTCATTGATAACTGATCCCTTTGAAGGATCCTTTTCAACTGGTTCTTCAGTCAGAAATGTATGTTCAGCCATGAAGGCTTCGAACATTTCTTCTTCTGCCATTTCCTTCTTTTGGCTCATGTCAATCTCGTCTCCCACTTCACTATCACTTTCCATCAGAGCCTTCTCCAATCCTGCCAAACTAGACTTCTCTCTGGCCTTTAGTTCAGAATGAACTTGGGCCAATTGTTCTCTGCTACAAACCACTTTGCTTTGCAGAGTCGGCTTTGGAGTATGATCTGACTTCGAAGTTTTCTTTCCTTCTGTCTTGACCTGTGAAGAACTCTCTCCACTTTCTTTCAGATCTTGCTGGTACTGGGTATACCTGCGTTGAATTTTCCTTCTTTGCGATCTGGAAATGACTGGGGCCATGTCTGGTTCCTTTGTCTTTGGATGTTTAAGTAATACCCAATTGTTTGGGGCCACCAAAGGAGGCTTGACCATCCTGCCTTGGTTTCCAACATCCCTTTGAGTAGGCGCCTCCCTAGGTTTGTTCTGCATTACAAACCAATCTGGGACCCCTGGTACCCACGAGCTTACTGATCCAGATGTCGAACTGTTTCCTTCTACCTTCGAAACCATCTTCGAAGCTGGCTGTGAAGGTAAATGCTTGGCTCTGACTTCATGTTTTGAACCTGATTCAGTCCTTCGATGAAAAGAGCCATTTTCTGTCCTTCGCAGGGTTGGTCTAAAAGGCCAATCTCTGGCTTTACTCCCATAACCTGGACCCCTCTCCAATCTTCTTTCAGAATGGCTGCTTTCTACTCTGTAGTAGTTAGGTGGCCTAGACTCATACACAGGCCTCTTGCCTTTAACATGTATTCTGTCCACTACAGGTTCCACCACTAATGGGCGTTGCCTGTCACCAGCCGGATACGGCCTTTTGTTGTGAGCATTGGTTGATTTAGGACGTCTCTGAACATCCTTATAGTATTGCTTCCCATCAATTGGAAGCCCCTTTAACCATTTGTAACTTAATCTGCATCTAGGACACATCCTCTGCACTACAGCTGCTTCGAGAGAATCATCGTCCAGTGCTTCTTCATCAGAGTGTTCCCTCTGACGTGAGAAACCTTGTCCAATAGTTGGTGGGTTTCCAATCTCCTTCTTGGCAGTCGTCTGGTTGGCAATATGCATTTGCACGTTGACCTCTTCCAATTCCTGCAGAGATAGATTCTGAAAGTTTGGTACAACCACATTAGCCGCGCTTTCTCCAACTTCTGGAAATGGGTTGCTGTCAATTCCCATGGCTTTTTCTGTTTTGGCTGGGAACTTCAAACTTCCTTTTCGAATTTGCTCTTGGATCCTGTCTCGAAAAACAATACAGGTTTTAGTTGAGTGAGACCAAGAATTATGCCATTTACAGTACACTTTTCCTTTAAGTTCTTCTGGAGATGGCAGTTTAACTCCTTTTGGTAACTTAAGGAAATTGGCTGCAAGCAAATGATCAAAAATGTCATCTGCTTTTGTTAAGTCAAAAGAATACTTTCGGTGAAAGTCTTTCTTTTTAAACTGTTGGTCGATGGTTGTATCCTTATGAATTAATGCTTCACAGATTACAGGTTCTTTGCCCACAATCTCTGCTGCATCAATCTCATAATTGGGATCTCTATAATACGTCTTATACGAAACATTATTTCGATCTTGTTCCTCCTCTAGTAATGCTTCATATCGAGACACCTTATAGGTTAATTCGACCAAATCCCTAAATTCAGTTGAGTCAAATTTCTTTCGAAGCCTGAACTCTAAACCGTTTTGAGCCAATCTGACAAATTCTGACTCTGGAAGGATGATCCTACATTTATTTCGAGCCCTTTTAAATCTGGCAATAAACTGAGTAGCCTTTTCTTCAGGCCTTTGACTCAATCTTGCCAAGTCTGCCATGGACACCTCTGGCTCCGATTGGAAGAATTGGGCATGAAATGCCTCTTCCATTTGTTGCCAATTTTGAATGGAGCCAGGTGTAAGGTTGATATACCATACAAAGGCTCCCCCAGTCAGGGAATTTGGAAATAATCTCAGTTTCATGTAATCATGATTAGTGAATTCACCACATTGAGCAGCGAATCTGGCAATGTGCTCTACTGTTGATTGATTTCCAGTTCCATAGAACAAGGTAAAATCTGGTATTCTGAATCCTCTTGGATATTCATGTACCCTATCTACCCATTCTGGGTATGGTTTTCTGTATACAGGAGTCTGGACCCCCCGAGCCATCGGTCCACACATCTCCCTAACAATATCAACAATTTGGTCCCTAGGGACCATATTCTGTGCCTGCTGAACCAGTACTGGAGGAACAAACACAGGGTTTGGTGGACAAACTTGTGCTTGTGGCCCTCTTGGTCCATAAGGTGGTACATTTGGGACTGGTTGCCCCTGTGGTACAGGTTGCTGTTGGGGATATGGGTAACCCCTTTGAGCCTGTCCTGCGAGGGGACCTGCGAAAGGTGCTGGAACAGGTGTTGTGTCCCTTCCATTTACAGGAAAACTCTCCAACCCCCCGGGTATAAATTCAAACAAAGGATTATTATATCCCCTAGTGCCAGGTATGGCTTCGAACATGGGATTTGTAACCACTCTCATGCCAATTTCTTGTACTTGCCCAGATCCACCAACATGTGTGGCTTCATTGTTGGGTACTGAGGCATTTTGGCCTACTACAGGCCTTGAAATGGGTTCATACCAAGACTGAGGCGATGGTCTTTCATAATTCTGAGTACTAGTCTGACCATTAGATTGTCCATTAATTTGCATAGGCTGTTTTTCTCTAGCCAATCTTTGCTGAGGGACATTTAAAACTTCCTCTGTGTGTCTTGTATTTGTTGGTTGGTGGTTACTCATTCGATCCAAAAAGGATGTTGCCCACCTTTCCATGGTGTTCATTAATTGTTGTCCCATAGCATCTACTAAGCCATCCCACGGATTTGTTGGCTGAGTAGATGGAACGGTGGATGTTCCAATTCCTTGGTTTCGTCCAATATTATGAACATATGGTTCTTGTCCAGAAGTACTGGTCTGTTCGACCATAGGTTCTGATAACATAGGAGCCTCCACAGGATGTGTTATCACATTATCCTCTGGATTAGGTATTTCTACCTCTCCTTCTACGCCTTCTTCCAGACGTTCATTTTCTCCTTGTCGTCTTCTTCTAGCCATTTTAAATTAAGTCCCACCGGGCGTGCCAAAAATATATGTTGGCTTTTTGGCTTTTCGAAGGATAGTTTTGTAAATACGAGCGTGCCAGCAAGGATCAATCAGTCCTTACAGAAATTATAATTGCCAACCAATTTATCAGACGATTGTGTTTTTTAGTTCTTTCAGCCTCAATGAAGAGGACTTTCACTGGTGGCTTGACTTAGGAGAAATTAAGAAAGATAACAAGCAATATGAAGAACAATCGCAGTATTTCATTAAAAATGAACACTTACAATAGTCCAAACTCAGCCTCGAAGAGGTTTACAGCAACAGTCTACTTGAATCTACTTGAAACTACTCCTAGGAATCGAAGTGCAGTGCAGATATTTAAAGGACAAGTATTAAAAGTGCAGGTATTTAAAGTGCAGGAAATGTAAAACTGGGAAAGAAAATATAAAGTAAATGACTGGTTTGTATGATCTGAGTCTGGGGCTTTTTTCTGGGGACTTCCTTGCTATTTATACTTGCCAAGGATGATCTTCGAACTGCACTTCAAACCGTCGAACTGCTCCTCCATGATTGCTGATCATGCTGCCTTAGAAGTAGTTCCACTACGCCATCACTTGCAGTTAAACTTCCCTCTTATATTTGAATTTGAATATGAGTAACCGTTGAGGCCACGTCATCTTTCGTTTCTTTATTGATCTGGTGCTACTCGGATCACGTGAGAACCAATTGTCATCGCCACGTGTACGATCAGGATTGAAGATATGAATCATCTTCCCATAATACCCTTATTCTGCCACGTGTCGAATTGTTATTGGCTTTTACAAAATATATAGCCAACAGACCTTCAGTTATCTTTTGGCAACCCTCCAACAATCTCATGACTTGTAGCAATATTGTGACCACCAACTCTAACAACCACATCAATCCACCCTTAACTATCATCTCAACTATCATCAAACATATTTATTTATTTTTGTTTTCATTTATAATAACAAGCGATCCCTTGCTTGATTTGTAATTTTTTCTCGGTGTCCATAGTATTATGGATGCTCACGGATCTGATTAATCTATCAAAATTGACCGATACGACCAAATTCGCCTGTTTTAAGCAATTTTGATAGCATAGGCAAATGGATGCAGATGGAAATTTTCTAAAACTGACAACCTAATCTGTTAACTTCCTTTAAGAAAATGATTTTAAAAAAAAAAGAACATTTTTCTAGTAATAATATCAACTATTTATGAAATATAAAAGTTTGACTTTTATTTTAATTATAAAAAATTTGGACTCAAATAAGAGTCAAATTTGTAAAAAAAATACTCTAAAAATAGTTCTTAAAAAAATAAAATAAAACAGTAAAATTCAAGCGTCAAATATATTTATGTCTATCCATTAATTTTCACGAACTGTCTAATTTATATCCACTAGAGGTAGTTTGAGATGTTCTAAATAAGTGTACTTTTTAACTTTTTATGAAATATGGATTGAGTATTGATTAGGTTTGAAGTAATGTGGTAGAGAGGTGATATGACTTAAATAAGATGATGAGGATAAATGTAATTTGATATTTTTTAATTCACCTAAATTTGGAAAGATGGTGGATGACAGGTTGGTATGTTTTTCTCTCACACAAATATCTGAATATCCAAAAATTCGAGGGTCAAAAAATAAATACTGAAAAGAAATACACAGAACAGGGGCATGTCAGTCAATCCGTAGATTGAACAGCGGAAGATAAGGGGGGTGGCGCTCTATTCGCCGGCGAGTCTCTCTGTTAACTTTGATCTCGTACGATAAAGAAGAGAAAAGAGAGAGAAACGGAACAAGAGAAGGACCTTGATTGGTCTCGACTCGACCTCTCTTAAACACCTCGTTAATCATAATTCACATCAATTTCGATTCAACGAGGTGTTTAAGATTGATTGATTTGGATAAGATAGATTGTTAGATAATTTGAAGAGCAATCAAGGTTGAATACGAAATGGACAATGTAATGAGCAAAATTCGGAGCTTGGACACCTATCCGAAGATCAATGAGGATTTCTACAGCAGGACCCTCTCCGGCGGCGTCATCACCCTCGCCTCCTCCATCGTCATGTTCCTCCTCTTCTTCTCTGAGCTCAGTTTGTCCCATTACCCCTCTTTTTTATTTTTAAATTTGTAAATTTTGTGTTTTGTTTGATATTTATTGGACCTACTTGGATCTGAAACTAACTGCTATAATTAATTCATGAGATAGTACATGATCTTCTGTATTGCCAGCATTTCATTTTGGCAAGCGTCTACTGTCAGCAATTTGCTTTGCTATAAGAGATTCGTGGTTAAAGAAAAATGTTGTACAATGGTTGTGTGTTTGTGGGTGTTGGCTATTTATAACTAAAACTCTAACTTTTGGTCTGCTAGGTTCTGCGAATTGAATGTTGCATGAACCTGATTAATTTTGGTGCATATGATGAATATTTGGATTCGGAAAAAGCATGTTTTGTTAGTTTGGGGAGCAGGCTTGGGGAGGGGGGGGGTAGCGGGGTTGGGGAGTATGGTTTGGAGTGATTCCATCTTGGTTTAACTTCATTTCAAAAGAAGTGCTGTTGGATGTCGAAGTTAGTTGGACATTTTTATGCAGTTTGAAATCACATGTCTATAGATTATTGTAAGGGAAGATTGAATTTATGGTTGTTAAGTTTAATCAGCCCCATGCCAAAATTGATGTTTGTTGGTGTTAGTACCAGTGTTAGATATTAAGTTAACAATTTCATGACTTGTATGCATAATTTTAGGGAGAACCTAATGGCGTGAGGAGAGCATATTGCGCTGCCTATATCCCCTTGGAAGCTTGAAGTGCTAAAGGAGAATTTCATTGGCATGGAAGAAATGCTATGGAAGAGGTTCATCGGCATGAAAAAGGCTTTGGACAAGGGATGATCAAGTTAGTATTGACCAAATGCAACATATAGGCCTAAGTTTGTCAGCTTGGTCAACCATACCAGGGTTTCTGATCTATCATAGGAAGGTCTATAGAGTAGGTTTAGTCAATCCCATAGTTTTGATGGACGTGGTTGACTATAATGAAAATCTCGAGAGCCCAAAAGGGGTTGACCACAGTATGGTCGCCACAGTGGCTATGATCATCGACCACAATATGATCGGCCATGCAACAGATACATTCAAAAAATAGTTGTTGGAGGCGTGGCTATTTTTACCTATGACCCCTATCTGGGGTTTCTTGATGAAAAAAGGCACTTAGTGAGTGTTCATACATTTCTTATACACCTCATACATATATTCAGTGTGAATCCTACCTTAGATAGAGAGGGTAACCTTTATGTCTTTAATTCAAGTCTTGGAAGAGCTTGCTCAAAGAAAGTCTCAAAATTCTTTGTTTGTGGAAGGTATAATACTCATTCTTGTATTGTAGAATATACTCTATTGTGTATCATACACCCCACTAGTTTCACATAGCAATAATTTGGGCTTAAGGGTATTGGTTCTCCTTCTTGAAGCCAATGTTTACGTTTTATATTGGGAAAAATCTACTTTACTACCTTGTGATATGATCAGGCAGCACTTTACTTTCCTTATCTTTTAAAAATAGGCATATACCACTTATTTAGTTTTGAACTAAATTGGTACCATTACATTTTTCATCCAAAGAGACAAAAATTGTGTCACACGAGCCTGTTTATAGAGCAAAGAAAAGATTTTTTAAAGAAGTTAAGAGTAATTCTACTTACACCACAAAAAGAACTCATTACACCCGTCAATTTTATTTTGTATCACAATATTATCTTTTTTTTGTAAAATTACCAATTGATCCGTAAACCCTAAAAATTGCACCAACAATTTCTCACCCCACCCACTATCCTTCTCTCTCTCTCTCTCTCTCTCTCTCTCTCCTTTACTCTTCTCACACCTCCGGTAGCCCTCCCCTACCGTTCTTTCTCTCCTTTACTCTTCTCCCACCTCCAGTAGCCCTCGCCTACCGTTCGCCCACCTCGGCAGCCCTCCTCCTACCATTTCCCACCTCTAATAGCTCTCTTCTAATCCCCTAGCACCTCTGACAGCCAGTCCCTCACTGGCGCCCTCCTCCACTACCACTTCCTTTCGACTTCCCTCATAACTGCCATTTCTGACCACCTCGGCCCTCCCTCCCTCCGCTGCAATCGCCTTCCGAGACATCCTCCACCGCTATGACTCCCTGTCTACCCTCTTCCTTCGCCGTCTCATCTCCCCTTCTGTCCCCCTCCTTTGCCCCTATTCTTCTCCCAGTGATGACCCGTCTCTATCTTAAACCACTCCACAAATCCCTCATGCCCTCTACTATCGCGCGCGTGCGAGAGAGAGAGAGAGAGAGAGAGAGAGAGAAGTTTCAAATCTAGGGTGTCGCGATTAGTGGGGAAGAAGAGATGGTACGTAGGTGGTGGAAGAAAGGGCTGGACGGCAATTCTGGGGAGGAGAGGTGGTGGGAGCAAAGGGAATGGGTGGGGCAGGGTTGTCAGAGGTGGAGGACGGTTGGCCGATGGTGGGACTGTGGTTGCAGGGGTGGTGAGGGGATGGGGACTGAGTAGTGGCGAAGGATGACTGGTGGTGGTAATGAAGGTGAAGGAGACAGTAGTAAGAGGTGGCGGGATGAAATTACGGGTTCTAAATGTGAATGGGTGTAAAGAGAGGATGAATTGGTAGGGACGATGATGTATTGGGAATTACAGAGAGTGTAATGAGACGAAAGGTGGTGTAATAAGAAATAGGGTGTAAGGAGATAAATATGTGGGGTAAGTAGAATTACCCAAAAGTTAAAGTCAAATCTCAATTATAAAGACAAAATTGCCATTCTTTTCATCTCTACCTTCAAACTCTAATCCCCTTACCCCTCCCATCACCCCGCCCACCCCTGCTAACCACCTTCCTCACCACTACCTCCTTCCTTCATGACCTCCTATCCACCAACTCTCTCCTCCCCAACCTCCCTTGCCACTCCCACCCTCCTCCCCGACCTTTCCCGCCACCCCCGACCTCTTCCCCCACCTCCCCTACCATTATCAATGCTTCTCCCCTCCCCTGACCCGCTCGACATTTCCAACTCCCCTCCCAAGCCCCCGCCATAGCCTCCTTCTCTTTGTTCTTTGGACACATTACTACCAAGATGCTATTGGTATGGCTGGTGAGCGTGGGACTGCTAGAAGGCAAATTTGACTCACTATAATGGTGGATCAGTTCCTTTGTCCTATCACTTTATCTCCAAATTCTCCATTGTTTGTTTACTCGCATATCAAGCTTTAGTATATAAAATTAATATGTATATACACAAGCATATTTTTATATGTACTTCTGTATGTGTATTTGGTGAAGTCGCGGGTTGAATATGGTTATGACTGTAAAAAGAGAAGAAGACTGTGTTACAATGAGGGTATAAAAGTACTTTTGAATTTCGTTAACGATGTTAATTGTGCACTTTAGTCCAGAAACCTAAGAGGGCTTTTCGGTTATTTTTAAACATCAGTGTGTAAAGTGCTGTGTGTAAAACCACACGGGGGTAAAGAGGATTTTTTCCTTTCATATTTACTGAAGTGTTCAACCCATTTTATGTTTATGGAAGAGGTTTAGGGTGTAACCTAGTGAAAACCCTTGAATGTGTGAAGGTTCTGGGTGACCCTAGTAAAAACCTGTTGTGATTTGTGGATTGACGCTAGCAAGGTAGGCCAAGAGTGGATGTAGGCACAAGGGTGTGCTGAACCACTATAAATCTTGGTGTTCATCTTTTACATTACTTGCATGTTATTTTATAATATGCTTTGAATGTTTGAGATGAATCCATAATTGGATATGCTAATCTAGATTGAATGTATGTTTGAATCTGATCATAAGAGATTAACATTTGAATGAATAATGTTTGTGGTATATAAAGTTTAAGTAATCCAAAATTACCATTATCAAGAGAATAGTTTAAGGAGTTGGAAAGTAACTATATTGAGAACAATACAAACTATAACTGCAAGTAATCAGAAGGTTTGAAATTGGGGTTTAAGGACTAGAAACGAAAAATATTAGAATTGTCTTATTCACCCCCACTAGGACAATTTCAATGTTAATGGATCTTTATCATCATCTTTAACTGCACTCATAGTTTAAGTGATAAATGCTATTCTTTTACTCTAGACCCATATTTTTATGGTCG
This sequence comes from Camellia granthamiana, assembly GCA_036172215.1. Taxonomy (NCBI): domain Eukaryota; kingdom Viridiplantae; phylum Streptophyta; class Magnoliopsida; order Ericales; family Theaceae; genus Camellia; species Camellia granthamiana. The sequence continues at coordinate 70,844,398 of CM069910.1, read as the reverse complement.
TATTTTCTTGTAGGAGGGTCTGCTTTTACTAGTTCACCTTAGCACTGCAGAATCATAATGCTCTTGCATGTATGGTTCCTGAATTTTTATTGCCTTTACATCATACTTTTTAGTTTCTAATACCATAATACATTATTGGTCCTTATCTTCTTCTATTTGATTTCCTTCATTGCTTCCATTGTCAAAGTGCATACTTCATTTGTTTGTCATTAATTTATCTACACAATTCTTCTTTGTTGCAGGATTATATCTCTATACTGTAACTGAGACACAGCTATTAGTAGATACCTCAAGAGGAGAAACCCTACGCATTAATGTAATTTTTCTTTTCATTTCTATATAATGTTTTGATACAAATTTTCAATTGGAAAGCATTGCTCTGTCTATTCTACCGTAACCATTTTAGATGGATTTTGAATAACTCTTGTGGTACTCGTGATTCTGCATTTTGAATAATTTTAATTTTTGAAATGTGTCTTTTTGTTGGGCTTTTGATAATTTTTGTATATAAATAAAGGCATGATATATTTTTTCTAGATCCACCATCAAATTTTTAAAAGGCTTTGTTGAGGCTAGCCTCAAGGCAAGGCTAAGGCAAAACACATCAAAGCTTTGATTTTTAGGCTATACTCCCCAAAGACTTGTGCATCACAGTTCGAGACATGCGGTTTAGGTGCACCTTGTATGCATTTTGCATATAAACATATGAGGAGTACGCATGTGAAGAGCTTGTCTTAAGCTTTTGTTAGACTTAGTCTAGTAGATGGTTTAAACATAAAAGATACAAAAATAAAAAAAAGAACCTCTTATGCAACCATATTCCATAGGAAAAGTTAAGTAAATGACCAAGCAAGAAAAACAAAAAGTTAAGGTTTAAGTGAGAAGCTCGATCACTAAAGCTAAAAATGCCAATATCACTTCAATTAGGCCAAGCTTCCTTCTTTGCATTGAAATGAAGCATTGAAGACAAGAGTATTTGCACCTTTATATTTATTATAAATATTTTTTTAGTGTTTTAAAATATTTAATTTATCTACTAAATATAAAAATTTAAATTCGAAATGCTTACTCCTTGACATTTTAAGGCTTTCACCTCGCCTCAGAAGGGATAAAATGCCTTGCGTTATGCATTTGCTTTTAAAAATTCCGCTTACCATTGAAAGTGTTTGTCCAATCTGCACTGTATATTTATTTATGTGTGAATTGCCCAACTGTTTGTTTCACCTTAATTGTCCTCATAACTAATTGGTACATTTTGTCCATTCTATTTGGATAATTGATACATTTTCTGTGTTCTATTTGAAAGTGCAGTTTGATGTCACTTTTCCAGCCCTTCCCTGTTCTATACTCAGTCTTGATGCCATGGATATCAGCGGGGAGCAACATCTTGACGTTGTATGTACTGCAAAGAAATTTTGCATAAGTTATACGTGAAATTCACTTTAATCTTGTCATGCGATTCTTTCTTCTTTTTTCAAAATTAAATGCCATAAATGTACGGGTTCTCCACTATCAGAGTTTTCACCATGCGGACACTTTTTGTCCTGTTGTCTTGCCCAAAAAATGGTGTCATTGTCCTGAGTGCTAAATATTTGGATACTGGTAGTCATATCTACACCATGCTTCTGTGAAGTTACAAGATTAATGTAATATAGAGTATAATGCTAATAGAATAAATATGGAAGCATGGCAAGAGTAAGAAGAATTTAGCAAAGCACCAATGAAGCACTGTTGAAATTTCCATCACAGTTTTAACCTGAACAGATCCAAACCCTCCCACTTACTTTGAGTGACATTTAATTTTATCCCTGCTTGCAGAAACATGACATTGTCAAGAAAAGACTTGATACACATGGTAATGTAATAGAAGAAAGGCAGGATGGTATTGGTGCTCCCAAGGTCAGTAATAAGATTGTTCTTGAAATCCAACAATTGTTTACATCTGTATATTGAATATTTGTTTTTTTGTTTTTTATTTATTTTATTTTTTTTAGAGTGGGAGGAGTGGGGGACTTACAATGATGAAAATTGAACCGTTGACACACCGCACCCCATTAGATACCCTGTTACTATGACTTTGGCACGTGAGAAATACCTATTCCCTCATTATATGCCTATATATAGCGTTAACCACAAATGGCATTTCAAAACTCATAATAGGTTCTAATGGTAGAAAGGGGGCATGTTTTGGTGGAGACCTTATGTTTATTGCAAACCTTCTTGATTTTTGTTGTGGAGCAGACTGCCTCTAAATCATTATAATTTGATGTTTTATAATGAAATCCTCTCCCTTTTTTGCCCCATGAGCAATTTTTCTGCTTTTTTTTTTTTTTTGTTCTGTTCTGTTTTCTCCTCTCAGATTTTCCTTGTCTTCTGAATTTTTTGTGAATCGCACAGATTGAAAAGCCTTTACAAAGACATGGTGGGAGGCTTGAACACAATGAGACATATTGTGGTTCATGCTATGGTGCGGAAGTGGTATGTTTTTCTATGGCCTTATGTGTCATTGCTAAGTTGAATATTTAATTCTGAAGCTTATACAAGAAATTTTCATAAGAGTTATGGATTATTGAGCTGGACATATTCAGTTCATTTCTGTGTCAATTTAATTTGGAAGAAGCACCTACTTACTTTGGAGCAATTTTGAATAATTCTTAAGAAACACAGATATATAAACAGGATACAGATACAACGCGATATAGACATGTCAAATGTAGGACACAGGCTTTGGTACAACTAAAAATATATTTACAACAATAGGACTTGGAAAATTTCCATAATTTTAACATTTACCTCCTTGGTTCAAGTTATGACAAAAGTCTTGGGTTTATTATATATCCAGGTAAATTGCTCTTGTTAGTTTAGTTATTAATCGTCTACCGTTAAATTTATTATTTATTTTTGTACACTGGTTTTGACATTCATTATATTATGTTGTGCAAACTCAACCAATACAGTGAAAGAAGTTTCTGTTTCTGTTGCTTATCGGTTTTCCCCAATTCTTGCTATTTTGCAGTCAGATGATGATTGTTGTAACTCTTGTGATGAAGTTCGTGAATTATATAGAAAGAAAGGTTGGGCACTATCAAATCCAGATTCGATTGACCAGGTCTGCTAGTGTTTCTTTTAAAATAAAAATAAAAAAAAATGTTTTTCTGGGGCACAAAATCACTTGAAACACCCTGCATGCATAACATTGAAATTGGTTATTCACTTTTGTGAATCTTGTGATCCTGTGAAGTGCAAGTATATGGCATATCATTGCCGTAAAATGAAAGTGTCAATGTATGGGTATTCTTCTTATCATTGGGGTTTTAATGGCTGCATGTAGGATCATTCTGATGCTTGAAAATGACTTTCGCAATATTGTTGTTATTATTTCCTTTAGAGGTAAAATGCTCTGTCAATATTGTTCCCTTCTAACTATTTTAATCTTATGCTTTCTCTTGAAGAGTCCTGCAACATATTAGTCTGTTTTGATAAGTTATCTTGGTAAAACACTTCTGACTTTGTAGAACCTTTAGCAAGATGTTTAAGGATACTTGAGACCAATCATTGTGTAATCTTTTGGACTACTTATAGGCTATAGACAATGATTAATAACCCCTCCACATGTTGGATGCTTAATTTACATGGCCTCGGAGAAGTTTATCACATTTAGAAATATCATGAGTTGTTGCACAATTAGCCTAGTGTAATTCTAGCTGTAAATTTCTTGTATGCTACGTTTCCCAGGTTTCATGTGTAGGGAACAGCTCACAGATCTCTTTGAAACACTTTGTCTTCTCTTTCTCTTCTTTTTTTCCTTCTCCTCTCTGATTCTACACCACTAACAAGGCTTTTAACTGTTTTCCAGGACTTTCTGTTTTCCATACTCTCCTGCATTTAGAGATCTATTCTCCTTTTCGGACATGATTGGGATTGCAAATTCTGGACATATTCCCTTTTCTTAGGACCTTGGCACTTCATTGCACAAAAAAATAAAACAAAATAAACATTTACAGACTCAGATGAGTCTATAAGAAACTATGTGAACATCACTAATTTAATGTATCTGGTGGTGTATTTTCATGTGCTTGGTTATGAGGTTTTAGTTGACACAACCTTTGTCAGGTTAATACAGGCAAAAAAATAATAATAATAATCTACCTCTTTCATTGCTCTTAGCTTGTTCTTGTGCTTGTGTTTTACATGATGCTTCATTCATAAGGTTGATGACTTTGTGATACCGATCGGCTATGAAGAAACCCATTCTACAATCTAACTAATCCCAAAACCAGAATGTATGGAGAATTCATCTAAAGAGAAGATCAAAGTTTTAAGAAGAATAAGAAAGAAGAAGAACACAGGGGTCAAAACCCTAGTCTAACAAAAGCGGCCATAGCCTTGTATTAAACATCAATAATCCAAAGCTAACTATTACAATGGAAAGACCTAATATTTATAGGCTTGAAACCCTAATTTAAAATAGGAAACCAAATCATAACGTTGTTTGAAAATTTAAATATTCTAAGATCCTAATTAAACTATGAATAGAAAATAAATAAACATAAATATAAAATTACAAAATAAATAAAATTTCTATGTCACTTTCTGCATCACTTTGGGCCTTTAATTCATTCTGTGAGGTAGTGTGCTCTGGGCTCAAAGCCTAGATTCTTTGTGATGATTTTATCCTTGTTGTACTACCTTTGAAAGTGATGATTGACCTCTTCTTCCTTCTCATCGACACAATAGACTGGGCATTTATTGTGTCTTGGTTTTGTTGACATATGGTTTGCACCATTTCATCATGACTTTGAACTTGATTAAGTTTTTTCTTCTGATTTTACATGTGATGTTTAGTGCAAAAGAGAAGGTTTTCTTCAAAGGATTAAAGACGAAGAAGGTGAAGGATGCAATATATATGGTTTCTTAGAAGTTAATAAAGTGGCTGGAAATTTCCACTTTGCACCTGGGAAAAGCTTTCATCAATCAGGGGTTCATGTGCACGATCTGCTAGTTTTTCAGAAGGATAGTTTTAATGTAAGATATGACCCTACTGCACTAATTTCTGATTGTAAATGTATAATATTTAACATTATGATGTTTGTTTGTAATAAATAAAATAAAAAAAAAATCATTTTTTTATTTGCTTTCCTTTTGTTCTCATATTATGTCGAAGAATCCGTTTGCTTATATTAATATATATTTATGTGATACAGGTAAGTCACAAAATCAATAAATTAGCTTTTGGAGAATATTTCCCTGGTGTTGTGAATCCTCTTGACCGGTATTTTTCCACTCATATTTGACTTATTCATTCAGTGTGCCATTGCATATGCTGTCACATCTTTCTTCTTTCTTATTGCTTCAACTTGCAGTGTGCAATGGACACAAGAGACTCCAAGTGGGATGTATCAATATTTTCTCAAGGTTAGTGTTCTAGATGACTGGATATATATATTGATAAATTAGATGACTGCATATATATGTCATTCTATAATTCTTTTCTTTTAATTGGTCCTACAGTAGTTAGAGCTAAAGCATTGCATTCTTTCCCGATTATCACCAGAAAAGCTTCACAAGTCCTTTAATGATGTTTGACTGTAAGAGGTAAGAGTTGTAAACCATGTTACATGGACTCAGGTACAAGTGTGGGTACTGGGTGTGTGTATATAGAGGTCGGACCCATCAATGCATACTTGAAAAAATGGGTCATATTTTATATTTTTAATCTATTATGTGAGATAAAATGGTGTTATGTGTAACATACAATTAAGAATGAAACACTAGAATTGAGAGAGATAGGAAAAAAAAAAAAAAGCCAGAGATTTACTGGAAGAGAAGGTGTTAGGTTAGGTTTCTTACCTCTTTAAACACATGTATTTATAATAATAAGGGAAATAAGTACAATGACACTATTACCCTCAAGCACATAACCTTACACTCTCCCTCAAGTTGGTGAATGCATATCCCTTGTGCCTAACTTGCATACAAAAGGGCTTGCATACAAAAGGATGAAACACTTTAATCCCTAACCCTTTGGTAAATACATCACCTAACTAATCTTTAGATGTGACAAAAGACAAACAAATGATGCCACTATTCACTTTCTCCTTGATAAAATGTCGATCAATCTCGATGTGCTTAGTTCTATCACGTTGAACTGGATTATGAGCAATGTTAATAGCGGCCTTATTATCACAATACAGTCACATAGAACCACCACTCAGCAATCCCAGGTCAGCCAATAAAACTTTCAGCCACATCAACTCACAAATGCCATGCGCCATGGCTCGATACTCCGCTTTTGCACTCGATCTGGCAACAATATACTGCTTCTTACTCCGTCAAGTCACCAAATTTCCTCTTACAAATGTACAATGGCCTATGGTAGACCTCCTATCATCAATAGCACTAGCCCAATCTACATCGGTGAAGGCCTCTAACCTTAAATGACCATGATTGGAGAACAAGATGCCTTTTCCAGGCACTGATTTGAGATACCTTAAGATTCGATGAATTTCATCCAAATGCCCCGTCCAAGGATCATGCATGTATTGGCTAACAACGCTAACGACATAAGCAATATCTGGCCTGGTATGAGAAAGGTATATTAGTCTTCCCACAAGCCTTTGATACCTCCCCTTGGCCACATGTTCTCTGTCACTACTACTGAGCCTATGAGCAGCCTCAATAGGAGAATCAGCAGGCCTACATCCCAATATACCTACCTCCTCAAGTAAGTCCAAGATGTACTTCCTTTGAGAAATAAAGATGCCCCTATCTAATCTAGTAATCTCAATTTCAATAAAGTACCTCAAAGGTTCGAGATCTTTAATTTCAAATTCCCTGAAAAGTTGAGCTTTGACTTTGGACATTTCTTCTTCATCATTGCCTGTCACCACAATGTCATCCGCATACACAATAAGTACAGTGATCTTATCTCCACATTGTTTGATAAACAAAGTATGATATGCATGGTTTTGCTTATACCCAAAACTAAGCATTGCCTTAAGGAATCTGTTGAACCAAGCTCTAGGAGATTGTTTCAACCCATACAAGGCCTTTTTTAACCAGCAAACCTTCCCTTCAATAGTTGGAGAAGAAAAACCTGGAGGAACATTGATATACACTTCCTCTTCTAGATCCCCATGAAGAGACGCATTATTCACATCTAACTGCTGTAATGGCCATCCTAGGATTGCTACACAGGAAAGAAGAGCACGGATGGAATTCATCTTGGCCACTGGTGCAAAGGTCTCTTGGTAGTCAATGCCATAAGTCTGAGTAAACCCTTTGGCAACTAACCTCACCTTATATCTCTTAATGGTCCCATCAATTTTTTACTTGACAGTGAACACCCACTTGCACCCCACAGGCTTTTTCTCGATTGGTAAAGAAACTAACTCCAAAGTGTCATTCTTACTCAGTACTCTTATCTCCTCTACCATGGCTTCTTTCTACTTAGAATCATTGAGAGCTTCTGTCCAACCCTGCAAAATAGATACAAAAGATAAAGACGAAACAAAGACACGGTATGATGGAGATAATGAATCATATGATACAAAATGAGATATAGGATGTTGAGTATAAGATCTAACTCCTTTCCTAATAGTAATAGGAAGATCAGAGTCATCAACTTCATGAACATCACTAGCACGGACAGGAGAATTAGCAACTAATAACTCATTACCTGAAACTGGAGATGGAGATGATTGTCATAGCGGCACATCAAGCACCTGTTCCTTCTGTCGCCGAGAGTAGGTCTTTTGGAATAGAAACCTCCCCCTAAAGAGAGGATCCCGGAAAGAATGACTCAGACTCGCAGAAAATGACATCCATAGAAATATAAACCTTGCGAGTGTGAGGGTCATAGCACCGATAGCCTTTTTGAGTAGAGGAATAACCGAGAAAAGTACGCCTCAAAGCCTTAGGATCAAGTTTGCTATGATGGGGACGAGAGGAATGGACAAAGCAGACACAACCAAAGACCTTAGGTGGAAGGGAGATAAGGTGAACAGATGCCCGGGGAAGAAGGTCAAGAGGGCATTAAAATTGGAGGACACTCGAAGGCATGCAATTAATAAGATATGTAGCAGTAAGAACCGCATCACCCCAGTATGGTTTGAATACATGCATTGTGAACAAAAGAGCATGAGCAACCTCAAGTAGATAATGGTTCTTACACTCGGCAACACAATTCTGTTCAGGGGTACCAACACAACTGGTTTGATATAGAATGCCACGGGCCTCAAGATAGGCCCGAAATGCACTGTCAATATATTCAGTGCCATTGTCACTGTAGAGGACTTTAATGGGGGTAGCAAATTGAGTAAGCACCATCTTACGAAATGTCTGAAAGCATGAAAAAACTTCATGTTTGGTTCGGAGCAAACCTAAGTCACATGATAATAGTAATCAATAAACATGACAAACCACCGATAACCAAATACAGACATAACACGAGATGAACCCCAAACATTAGAATGAATAACCATAAAAGGAAAAAAACTTCATTTATTAATGGGAAGATAACAAGAACGTTTATGTTTAGCAAATTCATAAGCATCACAATGAAAATTATTCTTATGACTTTTTTTTACTAAAGTAAGAAATTTTTTTTTCTAAAACAGAAATAGAGGGGTGTCCTAAACGCCGATGCCACTGATGTAACAGGGGAAGGGCGGAAGTTCCAGTCGCTTGAAGAGCTTGGTGAAAAGATACGAGGGAAGAAAGTCTAGCATCTAGAAAGTACAGGCCCCCATGTGCTTTACCACTGCCAATCGTTCTCTGCGTATCCAGTTCCTAAAAAAAACAATGAGAGATAAAAGGTTATGGAACAATTTAGCGAATTGGTAAGACGACTAACAGAGAGTAAATTAGTAAAAAATTGGGGAACATAAAGAACAGAAGAAATAGAAATAGAGGAAGAACACTGAACAGAGCCTGTCCCAGACACAAAAGATAAAGGCCCATCAGTAACTCTTACTTTATCCTTGCCAGAACAAGGAGAGTAAAAGTGGAAAAGATGAGACAAACCGGTCATGTAGTCAGTAGTGCTAGATTCAATGATCCAAGGACATGAAGAAGAAGCACTCAAGGCACTCGTAGGAATACCTGTGGAAGCAAAGTTGGAAGTAGAGGGAGGCTTAGAAGCCGGGATAGAGGAAGAATCAAGGCGAGCCATCAAACGCCGGAGAGCATGCAACTCATCATGGGAAAATGTAGCAGAATCACCCGAGGTGTTGGCAAAAGACTCAAAGAGATGGGCAGGGGAATGAATTGTGCCACCACATCCACTAGTACCACTATGGGCTCCATCCTGACCTCAAGGAGGACAACGAAGCAACTTCCAACAATGCTCCCTATCATGCCAGTCTTTCCCATAATAATCACAGGTAATCTAACCATGATCAACACTAGCACCTTTGTTCCCAGACTTGGAGACATGGCCGTCCTTTGGAGCAAAAGAAACAAGAGTAGAGCGATCTTGGACAAGCTGATGAACCATAGCACTACTCCTGCTCTCTTCTTGCTGAACATAAGCATATGCCTCACGCACAATGGGAAAAGGATCTCAGCTAAGAATCTGAACACGAATCTGATTATACTCAATGTTAAGACCAGCAAGAAAATCTTAGACCTTCTCCTTGGACACCATCAGCTAAAAGGTAGTAGCATCTTGAGCCACGCTGGGAAGGCATTTGGGCTGCGGTCGTCCAAATCTCATGAGTTGTGTCCATCAAAACAAAGGAGCGGCTAATACTGGAGTGGATAGAGTTAATGAGCCAAGCCATGACAAGAGCATTCTACTTTTTCCATTTATCTCAAGCTGGTCCATCCTCCTTAGGAGCCTTAGTAACTCCCTTGATGTAACCAAACATGCCACAAGCAGTAATGGCCAATTGAAAGGAACGCGACCAAACCAGATAATTGGTACCATCCAACTTGACCAAAATAAGCTAAATAGAGGAATTATCACCAAAAGAGACATTGGAATTGGATTCTTTCACTTCGCTGACTATAGGGGTCTTACCATCATTTGCCATGACCTAGAATAATGCTAGCACACCCAACCAACAAGACAATCGTAGAAAACTATCAAAAGGAAATTGTTACTCAACAAAGACAGCCCAACAACATTAAAAAAAGGCCAGAAAAACAATGGCCGAAGCAAGGAGCAAAAAACGTAGACTCTTGGAAGAAGCTCGACAACTCTGTGAAGCCAAAAAAGGATAAAAAAATCATCCAAAAGCATCAACCGAAGCCAAAGGGTACGCTAGAGCATTTGGTCGGCTCCCATAGTTGTGGGACCCAAGTGATGAATCAATCAAAAAACTGACAAAATGAAGAAATCAAAAATCGAACCTATTTTCCCATAAAATAAAGAAAAAAAAAAAAAATAGGCAACCAAAAACCAAAAAAATTTGAAACTTTTTCTAGTGAATCCTCTATCCTAGTCATTCATGATGGTAATTTTTTTTATTATTATATTATTGGGAAGAACAGGGAAGACCGAAACGAAAAAATTAAAAAATAAAAGAATAGAAAACAAATTATTTGCTCCGATACCAAGTTAAGAATGAAACACAAGAATTGTCAGAGAGAGAGAGAGAGAGAGAGAGAGAGAGAGAGAGATTTACTGGAAAAGACGGTGTTAAACCTAATTAGATTTCTTGCCTCTCTAAACACATATTTACAATAATAAGGGAAATAAGTACAATGACACTATTACCCTCAAGCACATAATTTAACACATACAATGGTAAAAAGGTATTTTACGTATTTTAAAGCACTTATACAACAATATATACATATAATGATGGTGTTAAATACAAATATATAAGAAGCGTCTGATAAAAAATATCGGACACATATACTGCCTGCACCCTTGTCCAAGTATCGGGTGTTAGACACGGGTATTTAATTTATTTTGAAGAGTTCATGTCACATAGTTGTAGATGAGCTCAAGCCAAGTGAGCTATGTAGCACTGACACTTCAAAATAGGTGTTGTAGTTGTTTTGACACATACAGGACACAGGCATGGCCAATGACAGGTCAAGATTTTTGGAGGCCTTAGGCTAAACATCAAAATGAGACCTTATTTAAGCCTTCGAAAAGTTAAGGCCATCAATAGTAAAAAATAAAAATAAATTGGAATTTTTTTGTGGGCCTTTGGCGATCACCTAAGTAGCTTAATGGTTGAGCCAACTCTGGGCACGACGAAGACATGTTGTGGCACATACAACACGCAACATGGGGCACACATGGGGCACTTCCTAGTGAGCTATGAAGCAGTGACACTTCAAAATTATTGTTGTAGACATGTCAGGCACTTATGGGACACAGGCACTGTAGGGATACATATTCGACATGCTGAGACGTAGAAAATTTTCACAAGCCTTGTACTAATGTTTGTTTATAAGAGGTAGAGTTGTAAATGAGCTGAAGCCTAGTGACCAATGAAGCATCGACATTTCAAAATAGGTGTTGTTGCCGTATCGAACATGTATGGGACACGAACACTAACACTGACACTGACATGGCAGGGACACTTGTCCGACACAAACCTTTTACTGGTGTTTGTCTATAAGAGGTAGAGTTTTAAATGAGCAAAAGTCTAGTGAGCTATTAAGCACTGACACTTCAAAGTAGGTGTCATAGCCATGTCGGACGCATGCGTGAGATGGATATGGCAGGAAGATGTAGGAAACATGTCCCACATGCCTATAGACATAGAAAAGCTTCACACTCCTTTTACTGATACCGATATTTGTCTATAAGCACCAAGACTTCAAAATAGGTGTTGTAGCTATGTCAAAAATATGAGAGACGAATATGGTGGGGATACGTGTCCAACACATTCCATTTTTTTAATAATTGTTTTTTCATTGGACATAGTGGATGCATGAAAGGACGCACTTTGAGATATATTGGGTCTTATTTGAATTTTCTAACGTTAATTTTAAGGGTCATATTATAATATTTGAAAACACGAGGGTTGACTTTACAAAAAAATATAAAACTCATAACAAATTATCAACAATACAATACAAATCTAACTGCAGTTGTAAAGTTAAGAGATTGGTTTCTAACTATCTCTGGGGCCCTAACGCAACACAAATCTAGTTTCTGGATGATTTAAATTTAATGTGTTTTCTTTTAAATGTTAAATTAGTGTTAGTTTTCATTAATTTTGGTTGTTTATGGATTTAATATTTATATACATAGCAAATAAAAAAAAAAAAACTGACATATTCCCTCCGAGTCCATGTCCTCATTTTTTTGAATCAGAGCTTCATAGTTAGTGAGTAACGTCAAAACTAGTCTTGGTTTGTGTCATTTCCAAGGAGTTGTTCTTCAAGTCATCATCTGCTTGAAATGGTGGTTGGTGAAGATTGAGCTTCCCTTGTTATATTAGGAAAGCACTTACTGCTTTGCACAGCTCTGTAACTGTGAAAGCATCTGGAAAATGCTGAATGGTATTCATGGATGTAATTAGGAAACCTAAATGAGTTTCCAGACCACAGAGAGATCTTATTGATTTACGACTTTCAAGTACCAATGAGATGAGTAACAGAGCAGTGTTTAAGTTTCCTTCTCAATTTTTTTCAAATATATTCTATTGTTTTGGAATGGGTTAATATTCAGCAGTAACTTCCTTGTTAACACATCCTTGGTTTTTTTACTCTAATTTTTATTTTTATTTTTATAATTCAATAGAAAATCAAAACGCTGACGATGGGTCGGAGATTACAAGAGTTCTTGAGGTGAGCCTCACAAGTTGATTGAACTCAAAGTCTTCATATTAATAAAGTTAAAATCCTGAGTCAATTGTAGTTCAGCTGTGCCAATAAATGAGCTTTTTGTGAGCTGAAACCAGTTAGCTTGTCTTGTCCTGCAGCCCCAACAAGATGAACAGCGGCTGCAACAATTTAATGATAAATTAAAACTGCTAACCAAAAAAGAAATAAAAAGAACGTTAAAAATTAAAATAAAAAAAAATATTCCCTGTGAAAAAGAAAGGAGCCCCTTTCCCTATTTTTATTATCAAATGATTTGATAGTTGTTCTAAGGTGAAGAAAGTATGCAAGTTCATCTGATACTCAATACCATGGTACAACCTCCATCTGATGCCATCTAAGCTTATGGCATATTTTGATTTGGATATAAATAAGAAGCAAAAGAAAGCAACTTTACTATTTAGTATCAGGTCTTGTGAATATTTGCAACATTAAGCTCTCTCTTCTGCAGGTGGTACCTACTGTATACACGGATGTCCGCGGACACACTATCCAATCGAATCAGGTTTGATTATCACGAGTTATCATTCTTTGTCTTCTATCTTATATTTATTGAATATTGACGAGAGGTCACTGGCATTTGTTCCATGCAGTTCTCTGTAACTGAACATTTTAGGAGTGCAGAAGTAGGTCTCCTTCAGTCCCTTCCTGGAGTTTTCTTCTTTTATGACCTTTCACCTATCAAGGTGGGTTCCTCTGGCAATTTTTGCATAATCAGGTTCCACATCTTATTAAACCCTCAAATTGTTGAAAATGTTGATCAGTTGATGAATGTCGATTGATTGATTAAGTTTCTCAATGTGATGCATTTTAGCTCATTATTTTAAGCATTTGTTTCATTTAATACTGATTAATTGCTAATGTGAAGTGCTTACAAATTTATTTTGATCAAGGTTCCTTTTTTTCTTTTTTTTTCTTTTGGGAAATGAGATACAAATGACTTGTATAAGCATAATTATGCTTGTTCTCAATTATTTATGATTTATGGTACAGGTGACTTTCGCTGAGGAACACATTTCATTCCTACATTTCCTAACAAATGTCTGTGCAATAGTTGGAGGTAATATCTTCTCTTTTGCTTCTTCCCCCCTTCCACACGAAAGCATATATAACAATAATGAAGTTGCCATACTGTTGTTGCATGCTGTGATTATATTTCTTCTATTGCTTTATAACCTAAATCAGTTGAATGGACATGGGTACCCAATTTACCACCACCTAGACCCCATCCAATGAATAAAGTTTATGCTACTGTCATTTGTGAACAAGTAAATCTCATCATTCTCTTACTTCATAATTGGAACCAAATGTTTACTGATTTTGGTTGGCCATTCTCTTTCAGTGTTTTTGTTGCCTGTAAGTAAAATGGATGTGGTTTAAAATACTAGTGCTAGGAATTTTCCTCATAGTCAAACACCCAGCTCGGGATGTAGGCATGTGTTTTGAATGATGATGGCACCTGACCAGGAAATCTTAGAAATATTCATTGTTTCAGGGGTAAATTACACTAACCTCACTTGACAAATGGGCAAAGTACAGGAAGCCCCCGAAGATTGGGAAATTTACACCACATCCCTTGACTTTTGAGTTGCATTTCACTCAACCCTTCACTTGTTAAGGATCTGGAAAAGAGCTAGATGAAATATTTTATGATGTCATCACTTTTTGGTCTAAATTTTCCATTTTGCCCTTAATTGACTGAAACCCAAATGAGAAATCCTCTTCTTTCCTCTCTCTGCCTTCCCTCTCCCATACTTTTTCCCCTTTCTCCCTCCACCTTCCTGCTCACCTCCTCTCTCATTCATGCGGCCATCACCAAATTGCAAGCAAAATTCAAGCTTCTTTCTACCAAATCCAACTATTTTGTTGATGACATTTCACATCTGTAAACTGAAATCAATCATGTATACCACTCAGTCAGCTACCATTCCAATCCATTGCAACCATTCCATCTGCTGCCCCAATCTGCCACGACCATGGTTGTTAGAATCACATGATTCACAATTCGATTTATACAATTCTATACATGTTTCAACCAAAACAATTCGATGAAATATTTTATGATGTCATCACTTTTTGGTCTAAATTTTCCATTTTGCCCTTAATTGACTGAAACCCAAATGAGAAATCCTCTTCTTTCCTCTCTCTGCCTTCCCTCTCCCATACTTTTTCCCCTTTCTCCCTCCACCTTCCTGCTCACCTCCTCTCTCATTCATGTGGCCATCACCAAATTGCAAGCAAAATTCAAGCTTCTTTCTACCAAATCCAACTATTTTGTTGATGACATTTCACATCAGTAAACTGAAATCAATCATGTATACCACTCAGTCAGCTACCACTCCAATCCATTACAACCGTTGCATCCGCTGCCCCAATCTGCCACGACCGTGGTTGTTAGAATCACATGATTCACAATTCGATTTATACAATTCTATACATGTTTCAACCAAAACAATTCGACCCATTTTGTCGAATTGGGAATTGAGCGAATTATGCAATTCAGTTTGTGATTCATTACGGTTCAGTTCGTTTTTCTTATTATTATTATTTTTAATTGCATAATACGTGAACCAACATTGTTTTCACCTCTCAATCAATAAATAAAAAGGAGATCAATTAGTTATATTTTAGTAATATTAATATATGTGGTTTTATATGTATATAGTTAGTTATACACTAAGAAGCACGGACACCTCTCCGGGGGCTACGTATCAGTGTCAGACACGCGTCGGACACGGACACGCGTCGGACACGCGGTTGACACGTGTCTGACACGTCTGCAGAGGTGTCCCATTTTTTTTTTATTTTTTTGTTTTCCGGACACGCTCCGGACACGTCCAGACACGCAACGGACACGCGCGGGGTCGAAAACATAATTTTTGAAACTTAGAACAGGTTCAAAGTGAAAAATTAACAAAAAGAAAAGGAAAAGAAAAGGAAGACGTTATGGACAGAGGGAGACAAACCCTAACCTGTTGCAGAGAGAGAGGGTGCAGAAGCTGTTGAAATGGAGCCCTAGAATCAGGTATGTTCTTTGATTCTTCAAATCTCTTCTTCTTTTCTTCTGTTTTTCTTCATTTTTCTCGTCTCTTCGATCTTCGTCGAACCTGATCTGCGTCGTCTTCGAACATCGTCTTCGATCTTCGTCTTCGAACCTGATCTGCGTCGTCTTCGATCTTCGTCGAACCTGAAATGGAGCCCTAGATCAGGTGTCGTCTTCCTCGTCTGTGTCGCCTTCATCGTCTCCCTCCCTGCTCTCTCTCTCTCTCTCTCGCTTTGGTGTTTCGGTTTTGACCATCGATCACTGTATAATAATAGTATATATATATTATATACTTAGATATATATATTTATATACTAATAATAATAATAAGATATATATATTTATATACTAATAATAATAATAATAATAATAATAATAATAGTATATATATTATATTCTAAATATCATCTTTTTTCTTTTTTTTTTCTTTTCTTTTTTTTTTATTTTTTAGATATTATTATTTGTTTAAATAAATCATTTTTATTTATAAGAAAATTTTAATTTGTGAATAATATTTGATATTAAAATAAATACAAATAGTATATATTTTTTAATTTTACATATAATATATAAATAAAATTATATATATTAAACGTGTCCCTGGCGTGTCGTGTCCCCCATTTTTTGAAAAATTACGTGTCCCCGTGTCTGTGTCGTGTCCGTGTCGTGTCTCGTATCCGTGTCCGTGCTACTTAGGTTATACATAATATACAAGTTACAATTTAGTTATATTGATATTTATTTCACTTTAAACATTGCATGTATGTTTATTTTTTTTAGCAGCCATTGTGTGTGTGTTTATATGTATATACATATATAAAATTTTATAAAATATATTAAATAAAGTGAATCTTACGGTTCACAATTTGATACAATTCATGATTCGTTGTTTTAGCTAAACGATTCACAATTCGATTCATGATTTGACAACAACAGCCACCCCCACTCCAATCCGCCAGTCCAATCAACCACCACCAACTCGCCGCCAGCACCTTAATCTTCTCCATTAGTCACCACCACCTAAAAATCAAAACCAAACCTTGCCACTTCCAATTGAACGATTGTAATGGTGCCATCGAACGGTTGCTATCTCGGCAACCCAAAGGCTACCCCCCTTTGCAATCGAACGATTGGAACAGTACTGTTGGACACAACCACAGCTGGAATGGGGTTTCTCACTAAGGCTTTGTTGGAGGCAACCGCCACTGGAAACCTCCACCTCCCCATCCTATGTCGTGGCTGAATTGTCTTTGTAAACACTTCTCGACATAAAAAAACAATCTTGTGGTGAGCTAGGAAGAAGAGTCGTGATGGGTGGCGTTGGATGGTAACAGAGGGTCTCAATGGGTGGTGGTCACAATCAGAATGGGAAGCCAATGGGGTGATTGAGGTGGGGAGCTAGTGGGGTGAGGGAGATGAGGGTGGGAATGGAGAGAAAAAGTGGTAGGGTGTGGGAGATGACGGTTAGAAGAATAAGGCGAGAGGGTAAGAATAATGTCAATAACCCTATCCCATCCCGTACTAGCCGGTACAGTTTGGGACATACCACTTCGGCAAAAAAATAGAACACGTGGCCACCAATCCCTTCCCAATAAATTTTTTGGGTTATTCCAGCATAGCTTGGCAATTCTGCTGTATGTCGAGTCCCTAGCAAAAGTCTATTGGTTATTTGGAAGGAGATATTTTCACAATCAAAATGACACATATATTAAACAAATCAGATCTTATACTTTGAAACAAAATTCCAAATATTTAACTATATATATTCATACCAAGCAACCAAGAATGAGATGCTGATTGTAGTACCAACAGACGTAAGGTCAAGGTGAAGCAACCAACAGATTGGTTTTTAGTGTCTGTTTAATCTTCTCAGAAAAGATACAGATTGGTTTGTGGGACCAACTTTCATATTTTTGGAAAGAAGTTTTGAGAAGTAGAAAATTGTTGGCAGTTTCCACCAAGGGCTTCAATCTTGTGTGTTACACACGTCACATCTATTTGCCTTAGATTTTCAACAAAAATTGTAAGCATGTTTGCTAAACACAAGTTACACACATTTTCCTTTAATCATGTAATGCCACATAATAATTGTTAACCAAACGAAACCAAACCAAGACTTAAGTCCCATCAAATGGGGTCGACTACATAAATCCTTCTTCTCCACGCGACCCTATCAAAGGCCATTTCATTAGTTAAATTAAGTAAATCCATATCTCTATTTACAACATTAGCCAACGTTAATCTAGGCCTACCCCGTCCCCTAACACTCCCCTCTACCGTTACAGTATCGCATCTCTTCACTACAGTCTCTATTGGTCTCTATTGAATGTGACCAAATCATCTCAATCGATTCTCTCTCAACATAATAATTGTTAACATTAATTTTTAAATATGTAATATAATTAGATGATTGTGTTATGTATAAATAGTTCGCTATTAAACAATACTTGATATACAAATAACATCAGGTATATCAAATTTTATAAGTGAAGATAAATAATGTTACTGATATGTTAAATTTATAAAGATAAGTCTGAAACAGTACACTGAAATGCACCGGTACTGGTATGTACCGTACCATTGACAAAAGCCATATGTTAACTGGAACTGTATTGACAACATTGTGTGGGAATGGCAGGGGGCTATGGGGTTGGTAGTGGGCTGGGAAGAAGAGTACAGGGATGGTAGGAGAGGGTCTGAGGGTAAAAGACTAATATCATTCCCTCAATTAACTCAGTGTACGTTACTGTTACTTGAGGAGAGGTCGGTGTAATTTTTTTTTCGAACTTTGGATGCTCATTGTATTTTGCTAATTTGTCTGCGGAGGCTGGTGTAATTTACCCTTTTTCTATGTTGACTTAAAAAAATGGAATGTTTTTCTTGTTTGTTCAAAGACTAGTGCTGATCTTCTTTATCATGCATAATTGCTATTGTTCCTTTAAATGTTTGCATTTGGGCATATAAGAATTTATTCTGGAACATGTGTTCAGGTGTTTTCACTGTTTCGGGGATATTAGATTCGTTCATATACCATGGTCAAAGGGCGATCAAGAAGAAGATGGAAATCAGAAAATTTAGTTGATGATTAGAGCACTCAGTATGTGTTGCTGTATTTTGGTTGGTTTCCCAGCAAAATGGCTTTCTGGAAAGAAACAATTTCAGAGAACAGGAACTATGACACGGACTCTTCCTGCAAGGTTGATGGGCTGCTTGACACATGAGAGGTTTTGTCATGATATATTTCAATGTTTCATTGATGAATTCGATTAATTTATTTATCTTTTAAGTAAAGTTTAATATAAAATAAAAATATATTTTGTAGATTTGTGTAGAATACATGTAGTATATTATTCAGGACATTAGGCACCAACATGCCCCTAGACCATTCTTGTGCCATTCTTGGCAGCATTTCCATCAGACCTAGGTCCTCTGACATGTCAGTCAAGTACCTAACACTTTAAACACCTTAGCACTTTGAACACCCATTTAAACGTATCCCCCAAGTTATGGTTTGTAATTGAGTAGGGGCCGGTTTGTTTTTAGAGTTAGGTTGGGTAGAATTATTAGGGTGGACACTGTTAGTAAGGAGGTTAAGTGTGGAGATTGTGAGTAAGGAGATTAAAAGAAATTGTGTTTATTTGTGATATATTTTAGTAAAGGGATTAACTATATGAAATATTATAAATATCCTTTGTTGTTTTTGATATATTTTAATATTAAAAAAATTATATTTTATATTATATTATTTTAATATATATATATAATGACATTATACCAAAAAACAAATCACAAAAATACACCACACATATGGGCAAAATAGTCTTTTTCTCAAGTTAATTCCCTCACTAGTTTTGAAACTTAACTCTCCTCGTTTGTTTGGCGGATTAGATTGAATGAAATTATGAGTATGATGGGATTAAGTAAGAAGATTATTAGTATGGTGATATTATGTTAGATATGTAAGATAAAGTGTGTTTGTTTGTGTACTAGTGTGGTGGTATTAGTTAGTTAGGACTAAATCTATAAATTTACCAAAAAATCCTCCTCACATATAATATAATTTTGTTTATTTTGTAAAGTGAAGGGCATCTCATGGGAATGCTAATCCCACCATGAGAGGAGATTAATATTCCCATGGGACTGCTAATCCCATGGCATTTTGTTGTACCCAAAGCATGGGTTTGGTGAGTCCTACGGATTGGTAATTCAATCTCTTCACCCAAACCCCCATCAAACGGAATTAGAGTTCTTACTGTGCCATAAGGCATAGTAGGTTGCTGTGAGGCTCATTAAGGCCGTGTCCCGAGTCTTTTTCAGTGATCTGAACCGTTCATATTGTAAGGTTCGTCAAATAGATTATCCATACAAAAAATCGAGTAATTTAGACATTTGTAGCCTTATAATAATAACACATTTGATTTTCAAAAAATAAACGGTTACCTTGGTTTTAATAATTTTCAAAAAAACAATTAGGACTTAATCATGGGGTTAAAGATGTCTGATTAATTTGATTTTTTACTTAGATGATATACTCGACAAACCGTACAATATGAACGATTTAGATTATCAAAATACACTCAATAAATACCTTTATAGGCCCTCACAACAGGGTTGCTGTGCCATAAGCCACAGTAGAAACCCTCAACCCCCAATCAATCATGATCTTAGGGTTACGTTTGTTTGGTGGATTAGATTGGATAGGATTGTTAGTGAGAAGATGGTTAGTGAAGAGATTGTTAATATGGGGATTGTTAGTGAGCGGATTAAGTAAAAGTGTGTTTATTTTGATGATAGTATGAGAGATGATTAGTAATAAGATTGTTAAATTATTTTTATATAAAATAAATAAATAAATTATTTTTATGTTTAAAAAATTTAAACAAATATTAAAATAAACAGGTGCTCTTGGTAAAAAAAAAATAAAATTAATTTTTTATATAAAATAGACTTAATCCCCTTACTATTTTTTTAATATCACCAAAAATCCAGCCAAGCTAATCCCCTTATTGAGAGGGATTACTAAACCCCTTAGACTATCAATCTGCCCTTTTCACTACTAAACATGTTGTGAGTGGAACTCACAGCCATGGTAAGTCCAATTTGGCCACTTAAGCTGCAAAACAAACATAGCCTAGAGGCCTTTGGTAATCCTCTCCTCCAAGGCCTATCATAATTTTAAGGGACTATGAATCTCCTTTTCTATTTTACAAATAAACATCATTATAGTGGGTCCCACATTTATCCTAATTCAATCCCCTCCTCTATCTCCCAAAACAAACGGACTCTAAGACTGTTCCAGTATGGGATGAAATATAGGAATTGGTTTCTCTCATTTCATCAACCTCGAGTGTTTTGCCATATTGATCAAGCTTTTAGACACTTTTAACAACTGTTTAAGTGTTCTATCAAACTTAGGTCTTGTAACATATTAGGCATCATTTGGCAATTATATATTTTAGTCAAAAAGTCATTATAAGTTGTCATATCACTCTCTCTATTTTTTTGCACATTTTTTCATAAAAAATCAAAAAATTATTAAAATAATTTGTTCTTAAATGAGGCCTTCGTCTAATTCCTAAAACTTTGACTCTTGTTTAAAAGTAGAAAAATTATGATGTTTTGCTTGGGGCCAAGATCTTAGCTTTAATTTAAAATTTAAGATTCCTATCTCAGGAAAGGACACAAAGCTTCAACATTTCAAAATCCATATTCCACATTTTGTGCATCTACTCTTCCCTTGACTTTCTAGAGGAAGAATAACCCCCCACTAAGAGTATCTACCTCCCTTCACCCTTCTTAGAGAATCCTATATGAATCTGTTTAGGTCATTGTTAGAACCTGCATTCACACATCTTTTTTGCTTTATCTGATTTGGTGTTGTGGAAGAAAATGTTGAAAGGGAATTAAGCTAACCCAAATTCATACAGAATTTGAGATAAGAATGTTGTGCTAATGATATTTTTATAATTATGAACTGAAGTGATGTGTATTTTGTCCTCCACGGATGGCTATAAGTGAGACTTATCATTATGCATAAATTTTTGACAACTTGCATGCAAGTCTTAATAGGCAGACTTACTATTCAATAGGTCTTATGATAATTAATGACACTTTTCATCAAACACTATTAAAAACACCACTAATTGTTAATTTTCAGTGACAGTTTGAAAATTATCATAAAAAATGTCACTAATTATAAGTTTTAGCGTTAGTTTAAAAAAATCATTCCAAAAAAAGTTATTAATTTTTAACTTTCAATGACAATTTGAAAATTTTATCACAGAAAACGTCACTAATTATAAATTTTAGCGACAATTTATAAAAATCGTAACAAAAAAAATCACTAATTATTTTTAGCGATGTGTAAAAAGTCAGTCACAAAAAATTATTTTTAACGACGATTTTATTATAACTTATTTTCAATAAGAGTTTATGAAAATTAAATCTAACTATTAAAATGTATTAATAGTTAACCTTGAATTTTTTATATATAAATTATGTTTGTATATCACCTATGAAAGTAGATTTTTAAAATTAATAAGCAATTCATTTTTGATCAATTTGTAGTACACATCCCTAAAAAATATACTTTTTTGAGCAGTACACTGATGTACTTAAAATTATGATTTAAACATATTGAGTCATAATTTCTTTACCACTTAAATAATAACGTGCAAAATCATTCAAATTAGGATATAATGTGATTGAATCATAATTCTTAACATATTACATTGTAACATCACGCATATTTAATCGTACTTTAAGTTTTATTCCCGGAAGAATGTGATTCGGTATGGAATGGGCCAATTGACATATTTGAGGTTAGTTTTATTTATTTATTTATTTATTTTTATTTTTATTTTTAGAGCCTGTGCTAGGTTTTTAGTGTGAACTCATCACCTTAAATTCTTGAGCATATGTTGAAAAGAAAAATCAAGAATAAAGTGAAAGATATGATTCCTTATCTCAAATGATTTAGATATGTATGATATGAAGTGTCTCTATGCGCATGCTACACGGTAAAGCTAGGTGGTGAAAATGCTTCAATTGGTGAAAATCTTCAATCAATCTTAGAACGATTACGTTTACTTTTTTATTTTATTTTATTTTTTTTTAAAGTATTATTATGCCATTCTTTTAGTTATGATGAGTTGTTTGATTATATATATATATATATATATTTTTTGATAACTCAGGGTGTCTGGGCCAGCTTGCGCGCAACTCGACTAATTCCTGGGGGACCAAATGAGTTGTTTGATTATACCTTATGTGATATTTGATTATAACTTAATTTTAAAAAAAAAAAAATTACAACTCATATAGTATTGAGTTATATTATTTGTGATAATTAAACTCATAAGGAAAATGTTATGAATCCCAAATGAATTACCAAATATTTTACTAAACCTCTCACATGGGTGTGGGACTTACAAACATGTGATTTATGTAAGTCTCACATCCATATGAAAGGTTTGGTAAAATATTTAGTAATTCATTTGGGATCCCTAACATAACTCAACTCATAAATGACATAAGTTGCATGTGTTTCACCATAAAATATGACTAGTGATATATATAATTTTTAAAAAAAATTTATAGGTAATGATTTGACTAAATTTAAGCTTAGGACTACATAACAAAGAGCTCACCGAGTTAATTTTAATTACACAAATGATATTGTTATTTTATTCTTATGCAAAATTCTATTAAAAAATTGGTGGAATAGCATTTTTCATGTTTTATTTATGACTTTATTTCATTTATTTTTATCTGATTAAATATTTTTTATTTAAATTTTGACTTTTTAATACTTTTTAATGACATTTATTGGGACCATTGTATTTAACCAGTATGAATATGCCACGTAAGGTGGTGCTAAATAAAATGTGATGAAAAAAAATGATCATCCTAAATCTGTTGTGAAACCTTCAATCTTATAGAGGATATCTAGTATTTAAATTTTGTCACAGAAAACACTTTACTAACACGAGATCTTTTATTCTATGTTTCAAAATATTAAATTATGTTTTGAGATTTTTGTGTCTTGAAATTTTTATATAATCTAATAGTTGTGTTTTAGGACAAGAGCTAGGGATTTAAAGATGTGTAATATTAGCCACACTCTGCGTCTCACAATTACTATCATTGATGTGTTGAAAAATAAAAGTATAAATTGTCTTAAACATTAACAAAGTTTAAAGTGATTGTACATTATATTGTATATGACAAGTATTTTCATAAAGAATATATAAATATTAAAAATTTCTTAACATATTTTCTTAGGACAACAAATTCATAAATAAATGGGTAAATTACATTTGCCACTCAAGAAATTTGAAAAAAAAAAAAATATAGCAAATTTTATTGAGTATATTACACTAATTTTTCTTTTCAGAAGGTTAAAAGGACCGGAACTAATATAAATGGTGGGAAGATATAAAAATAAATAACATGAAATTTATATTTAAGTGTAAAAGTGATGACAATTTTTTTAATTAATTAATATAATTAAAAAATTACTTATGAAAAATTAATTATATATATATTTGATCGGAAATCATGTCTTAGGCAGGGGTCCTGTGAACCTATCTAAAAGCATAAGCTCGAGAATTAAATAACATCCTCTAATTATGTAATTTGAATACTGTATAATCCCAGTGGTGAAGGCATTGCCTTCCCACAGTAGTGGGTCAAGTTTGACTTTTGGGGGGCGCGAAATGCTGAATTTTTTAGTGACTCTCTTTTGAGATCTCGCGCTGTACTCCAATTGAAACTTAGGCCTGCTAGGGTTGATTGATGAGTTCCACTGGTACCTCAGGGGTAGATCCCTTCCTGTGGATTAGGTTAAATCAAGGCGGTAACCGATTACCCTAAAATTTGAGCCCACGGATATGATAATGACATCACAAAACATCATTTCTTTGAGTTCAAAAAATAAAAATAAAAATAGACAGTATAATTTTGACAAATGAAAAAGCTGACACAATAGGTGTGTTTGATTTGTGTTTTAAGATAAATTTTCAAAAAAAAAAAAAAATAGGGAGAAAGTTTAGAAATTTGTTTGGTTTGTTAGTTGTATATTTTGAAAATAGTTTTGAAATTTGAGATGATTTGATATTTTGTTATAGCTGAATAGATGTGCGTGAGAGAAAAGGTAAGTGAGAATGAGAGAAAAAATGATTGATTGATATGTAATAAAGAGAGAAATAATTTTAAAATTTTTTTTAAAAAATTTATAACCAAACATATTTTTAAAACAAAAATTTCAAAAATATATTTTAAAACACAAACTAAACACCTGAGGTGTTATTTGACAAGTTGGTTTGTGGCTAAAATAGCCACAAAAGACAAACCTCCGTTTGGGAAGTGGGTTGGCTTTTTGGTTTTTTGATTTTTTTTTGGCTATTTTAGCCTGGGCTAGAAAGTTTGGTTTGGGAAGGACTTTTTGGCTTTTTGACTTTTTTTGTGAGAGAAGAGTATAATGATTATGGGTTGGATGTGATATTTTGTTTGTTGTGGCTAAAATAACCTATTTTGTCTTTTGTGGCTATTTTAGCCACAAACCAACTTGCCAAACACCACCAAAATATACTATTTTAGTCACAACAAACAAAACATCGCATCTAACTCATAATCATTACACTCTTCTCTCACAAAAAAAGTCAAAAAAGCTAAAAAGTCCTTTTTAAACTAAGGCTTGGTTTGGGAAGTGGGTTGACTTTTTAGTTTTTTGACTTTTTTGGCTATTTTAGCCTGGGCTAAAAAGTTTAGTTTGGGAAGGGCTTTTTGACTTTTTTAGTTTTTTTTGTGAGAAAAAAGTGTAATGATTATGGGTTGGATATGATGTTTTGTTTGTTATAGCTAAAATGACCTATTTTATTTTTTGTGGCTAAAATAACTAAAAAAAACCTCAAATCTTGCTTCTCAAACAATACTTAAATTTTTTAACCCAAATTAAAATAGTCAAAAAAAATTAAAAAGCTAAAAAATTAATTCACTCCCCAAATGGAGGCTCAATATTTCTTTCATCGGGCTTAATCAGTCATATGGTGACTTGACCATAAAAGTGTGTTTTTGGGTAAAGTGTAAAGAACCCGAAAAAAGAAAAAGAAAAAAAAAAATTGACATGAATTAATCATGCCGATTTACACAATTTTCGCTAGGCCATTTGAATCGACTACCTACCTCAGACCTACAAACGTTTGTAATAATTATACTTTGCTCATTTTTTTGGATGTGTAGCACCCAAAATTATTTGGTATTTTAAAAATAAATAATTATAAATTATTCTCTATAATTTTAAAAATTATATTATACGTCTTAAAATTTTTAATTTCATAATAAATAGATTCTTTTATTAATAAATTATCAAGTTAATTAGCAGTTTTAATAATATTAAAATTTTATTTCAATTAATAATTCAAATAATTTTATTATTATATAGGTGAACAACCAAAATTTCATTTTTTCAATTAATTTTGTTAAATAAAAAATTTTGTCAATGAAATATTTATAATTTTTCAAATCACAGGGGACAATTCATATTTTAAGTAAATCTCAGAGAGTATTTGTAATTTACCCTTTAAAAATCAGCGGTTCATATTATTAATAATAATGATATATTTTATAAGAATTTTTTAAATAGTAACACAAATGTGATAGACTTTACTGTTAAATTCAATAATTATTAAATTAAAATACTATTACATAAATTTATCCATTATGTTTATACATTTTTGACAATTTTTTGAAAGTTGCCACAAAAAAAAAAAGGTTTGGTATTCATTTTTGTTTTTAAAATTTATAAATAATTTATAAAATTTACTAAATTTTTATGACTAAAAAAAAAGAGAAAATAGAAAATAGTTTCACTTATTTAGAGAAGAAAATAGTATCCTTTTTCCACTTTCTTCGGCCATCACCAATCGGTCATCACTCTCACCAATCACCACATTTGGGTAAACTTTTGGAGCAAGGATTCCCACCTTGCATCATTTTTTACTTGTAAAGTCATTAGGCCCATTTTTAGGGTCAATTTTGATAATCTGAACCGTTTATATTTTAAGATTTGTTCAGTATATCATAATTGTAAAAAATCAAGTTGATCGGATATCAGAAAGCATGTGTTCGGAAAAATCGAATTAAAAACTATTTTTTAAAAAAATTTAATAAATAATTTTCCGAACACATCCTTTCTGATATCCAATCAACTTAATTTTTTACAGGTATGATATACTGAACAAATCTTAAAATATGAACGGTTCGAATTATCAAAATTGGGCCTAAAAATGGGCCCAATGGCCCTGTAAGTAGGAAATGCAAGGAGGGGATCTTGACTCAAACTTTTGACCACTACCTCTTGCTAGAAACCGCCTTTAATAATCACCTCTAGAAGCCAGCCATCATCGTCAACAATCACCTTTCACAACTAGCCACCACCTCCATTGGCTCACCATAATCTCCGATCGTCAGCAATCACCTTTGCCTGCCATATTCAACTATCGACAACCACTTTCGGTCATCACCTCCTGCCAGACACTTCTTTTACTTATTTCCAAAATAAGTTTTTAAAATCCATGTATACCAAACATATTTTTTTGATTTTGTTTGTTATTAAAAATAAACATTAACATATTTAATGTTTTTCATAAATAAAAATAAATAAATTTATCAAATGATGCCTATATAAGAATATCTACAATTATTTACCTTTTCTTTCATCAAATATAAATTTGATGGGAAAATGCTAAAAAATCATCTTTAATTCTTTAATCAAATGTTTATCAAATTGAGAGAAAATTATTTTTTTCATCAAATTGAGAACTTATCAAATTACCAAATCCTTCATGATTTTTTTTTTTTTTCAAAAAAAAAAAATGAAGCATTGAAGATATTCCCCCCCCCCCCCCCCCCGGGTCAAATTTGATAAAAAGAGAAATTTGAGATGAAAAAAAAAAAAATTTACAAAAAAATTGAAGAAAATTTGAAAATAAGATTAGATTAGTTTATATCAAATCAAGTGTTTTATTCAAATTTAAATCAAATTAATTGAAAAAATTACCAAAGAGCTAGAAATGCTCTAATTTCTATAATAACACATGCTTATATACATGAAAATTATTGTGTCGGCAGCTAGAAGTAGTAATCAGCATATCATGGGATTGAAACCATTTTGTGGTTTAATGATTTCTACGTGTTCAATTTAGGTTCCTCAAACTCAGTTGATTGCAAAAAACAAAACTGACATTTTTGACTACTTTAATTCTCTTCCAAGGTGATACATGCTAGTGTTAGATGTGTCCTCTTGATTTAAGAAGGAAAAATGAATATTATTTGATAATCTAACGAAATACTATTGAACGAGAAAAAATTTTGTCAATCCTAATCTCATTAGGTAGGGTATCATCATTGGAGAGTGTCGAATTGTTTAACATAAAACAAGTTGGAATGAAAATGTCACGTCTAATAATGATTTTAGTCCGGAATAGAAGTTGGAAGTAATCCAACCAAATCAAATAATAAAGTTAGGAAAATAAAGAACCATTCAAGGGCAATGCCCTTAGTTTTTAAGAAATTATATTTTAAGAGTTTTGAAAATATTTTAATTTTTTCCTCTAAATATATATATATATACTCTTTAAATATTTTTCATTCTTCTCCCAATAAACTAAGGCCTCATTTGGGAACAGACTTTTTTAGTAACTTTTTGGCTTTTTAACTAAAATGTGATGTAAAAAAAATTAGTATGTTTGGGATGACTTTTTAGATTTTTACGAAAAAATGTGCAAAAAATAGAGAGAAAAATGAATTTTTGACTTTTTGGTATGAGTTGTTGGCTTTTTATTTTTTTTAGTGACTTTTTGACTTTTTGGCTAAAATAGCCACTTGCCAAACGAGGCCTAAATACACTATTAATTTGTTTGTGAACATAAATTGATATCTTATTTAATTCCTTTTATTAGGTGTATTTAATTGAAAATTTTATTTCATTTTTTTTTAATATTACTTGAGACTTCTATAGATTTGAATATTAAGATTGTTTTACTGTATTGATATGTATAATATTTGAATAGTTTTGAAATATTAATAGTTGATATTTTATTTTATTTTTTACCAAACTAAATATAGTATTCTATGCCGACTTAACCTTTGTGTTAACATTTGCTTCCATTGACTAAATCCTTGGCTTCACCACTAGAGAGTATGAAGAGAACTCCTTGGAGAGCAAGCAGAGAGTGGCTATAAACATAAACTCTCATGATTTGGGACACAATGAATAAGGATTGGGAGCTTCTAATTACACTATATTTAATATTTCTTTACATTTGTGGGAGTCCGAAATGGATTTTGTCCCACATTGGTCTGAGAGGCATTTACAATCCACTTAATAAGTTGACTAACTCCTCCTGTCACGACCCGTTCCTCGTACCTAATAGTTAAGCATTGTGATAGCTAGTAACCGAAATTACCTACAACCAATTCTTGAACAAATAAATAAACGCGAGTGGAAATAATATTTAAGTGAGAATACTAAAATAATCATCAGAGCTTATATTTTGATAACAAAATTTATTAATCAAAAAGGCCGATATTTACATATAAAAAATAGAATTATAACTATTATAAAAGTGTTGTGTGTCTATTCCGCAACCCCGCGTCTAAAACTCTCTAAAAGCTATTTCTGAATTGTATTATTTCCTGAAAATTGGTAAACAGTTATAAGTACATGACAGAGTGAGAAATATTATACTGAGAGCATAATTATCATTGATAAGCTTTATGCTTACAACAGATACAATAGAATACTTTTCTATTAGACTAAATAAGTTACTCATATTATGACAGAAATCCGTTTCAGAAATCATATGATATTATATGAAAATATATAACTATAACCACGGTGCAGAACAGAACAGAGGTCAATAGATTCATGACAATACAGAGGTACGAATTCAAGAGGTGGCTCTCACAATAGTGTAGCAGTTAACTCTGCACAATACTTTGCTCCATGCAGAACAGAAGTCAATAGATCCACAACAACAGAGTTATTTAAGTCCCCCAAGGCATGCGACTCCCGTGGTGGTACTCACAAAAAATAAATATTTATATAATCATTGTCAAATAATTTCTAAAATTTAAACAAACATATCCATGGGTTTCAATTTAAGCAAATAGAGTTCAAAAAATAATCAATGTAATCGAAATATTAATATAATTTATAAAACACAAGTTGCGTAAAATAAATTATGATAATTCAAAATATACGTAAAGTATATTATGGTGACTCAAGGTATAATATAATTCATATTAATAGTGATTCCCCAATCTTACTTTCCACTGTCAAAGACCGTCTTACCTACTAGCTGCCTTCATCCAGTATATTTTCCCTTTGTTTTGTTTTTGTTTTTGTTTTTTGTTTTTTGCTCTCTTTTTTTTTTTTTTTTTTCTCTTTTCTTTTCATCTTTAGCAATCCTAAGCAAAACCTTCCTTTTATAGAGAGGCAACTGTGGGCACCAAGCCACAAGGCTTCTCACGTGTCTAATTCTCATTCCTTTGCCATTAATTCATACTTATCTAATAATTTATATTTATTTAAAATGATTAACTTTAGGTTCAATTCTACTTTGGCCTAAATCTTAAACTAATTATATACCATTATTTTTTTCCGATAATATATAACCTCTAATTTAATTACACTTTATCTCATACACCCATAATGTTCAATATTTTATTTTACTCTTACAGAGTATTTAATTAAACATTTAGGGTTTTTCTCATTTATAATTAAATAATACTAATATAAAATTTAAGGGACAACTTAAATTTTTGGATTGTTACAATCTTCCTTCCTTTTGAAAATTTCGTCCTCGAAATTTATCATATGTGTAAGTTATTTACTGCGCACTCTGATAACTATATATATCAAGAATAAATTTGATGATTAATCTGATATAAAATATTGCTAAATCATTACCTCAAAAAAAAAAAAGTACCAAGAATTCAAATTGAACCTACATCAGTTGAACATGATACTACTCAAATTTCCAGAGTCATCCATAAGAGCGTGATTTTCTTAAGGTTCAATTTTTTAAATTATTTATCACAAAATAAAATATGACTTTATTATTATTATACTACTACCTAATAACACTATTTTCAGTAACGTGAGGTGTTAAATCATTACACTAGTAGTCACTCAACACAATGGCAATCTGATTTTGATTTTGATTCTTGTTTTCTACTCCATTTCTTATGAGGGCAATTTGGTTCGACTTATCAGGGAAGTTGTCCAAAGCAACTCAATGGCAATAGATTTTCTTTATAATCTATTTTTATTTCCTAGGAAGATAAATTTATTTGGCAAACTATTTACGAAAACTATTTTTGAGAAAATTACCAAAAACAACTCACTGTTTATTTGTCAAAAACTGTTTTGGGGCCAAAATGAGAAACAATAGGTGATTTTAAAAACTTTTCATTGGTTTTGTTTCCAAAAAATAAAAAATAAAAATGGGAACACAATTAAACAAGCGACTGGAAATGAAACGACAGAATCATATGCAAGAGTTGCAGGAATTTGAGATGAACTTCCATTTCTTTCATCCGTGAACTTTCCATTGATGGGAAATAGTTTCAAAATTAGTATCTTTATAAATTTTGAAAGATTATAGATTTGAACCCCACTTCTAAAAAGTCAAAATGAATTTTTTTTGAAATTGTTTTTTTTCCTCCAATTATTCAACATATACATGAAAGATATATATAATTATATATAAAGTAACAAATAACTCATCTTAATTACAAAATTTAATGAAATACCATAATTATATATACCACTATTGTTGCTACACAAATATTTAATTTAAATACAACCTGTAATCTAGGTCAACGTTTCTCCTATCCTATTTGTGCATATGTCTTATGCTCCAATCCTTTGATAAAAATAATTTAAAAAGCCTAGGCTCTGATACGACTTGTCATGACCCGCTCCTCGTACCCAAAGGTTAAGCATCGTGATGGCCAGTAACTAAAGTTACCTACGGCTAATTCTTGAACAAATAAATAAACACGAGTGGAAATAATATTTAAGTAAGGGTACCCAAAAAAATCGAAACTTATATTTTTATAACAAAATTTATTGACCAAAAATGCCGATATTTACATATAAAGAATAGAATTATAAATACTATAAAAGTGTTGTGTATCTATTCCGCAACCCCGCGTCCAAGACTTTCCAAAAGTTATTTTTGAATTGTATTGTTTCCTGAAAATTAGTAAACAGCTATAAGCATATGGTAGAGTGAGAAATATTAAACCAAGAACATAATTACCATGGATAAACTTTAGGCTTACAACAGATACAATAGAATGCTTTTCTATTAGAGTAAATAAGTTGCTCATATTATAACAAAAATCCGTTTCAGAAATCATATGATATTATATAAAAACATATAACCATAACTAGGGTGCAGCACAAAACAGGGATCAATGGATTCATGACAATATAGAGGTACAGATTCTAGAGGTGGCTCCCACAATAGTGTAGCACTTTGCTCCGCACAATACTTTGCTCCATGCAGAACAAAAGTCAATAGATCCTAACAACAGAGAGTCACTAAAGTGACTAATTAGAGGCCAATGGTTATTTAAATCCCCCAAAGCATGAGACTCCCGTGGTGATACTCACAAAAATAAATATTTATATAATTATTGTCAAATAATTTCTAAAATTTAAACAAACATATCCATGGGTTTCAATTTAAGCAAATAAAGTTCAGAAAATAATCAACATAATCGAAATATTAATATAATTTATAAAACACAAGTTGCGTAAAATAAATTATGATAACTCAAAACATACATAAAATATATGGTGACCTAACGTATAATATAACTCACTTTAATAGTGATTCCTTACTCTTACTTTTCACTATCAAAGACCGTCTTACATAATAGTTGCATTCGTCCAGTATATTTTCCCTTTGTTTTGTTTTATTATTTTTTTTCTTTTTTTTCTTCTTCATCTTTAGTAATCCTGAGCAAAACCTCCCTTTTATAGAGAGGCAACCGTGGGCACCAAGCCACAAGGCTGCCCACATGTCCAATTCTCATTCCTTTGCCATTAATTCATACTTATCTAAAATGCTTAACCTTAGGTGCAATTCTACTTTGGCCCAAATCTTAAACTAATTATATATCCCTTTTTTTCCGATAATATATAATCCCTAATTTAATTACCCTTTATCTTATACACCCATAACATTCAATATTTTATTTTACTTTTACCGAATATTCAATTAAACATTTAGGATTTTTCTCATTATAATTAAATAACAATAATATAAAATTTAAGGAACAACTTAAATTTTCGAATTGTTACGCCTCCTAACTCTCATGAGGCCTTTTCTAAAGAGTAAAATCGTAAGGCTCCGGCCAAAGCAGACAATATTGTGCTAGTAGGGTTGGGTTGGCAACTTCATTTGGCACCGTCTGTGGGAACTCCCTCCGATGTGAGTCCTTTGGCGTTCGGAGCCAGTTAACTGGGGACTTATGTGGGAGCCTGAAATGGGTTTTGTCCCACATCGGTCTGAGAGGCATCTACAACCCACTTAATAAGTTGACTAACTCCTCGTAACTAGCATGAGACCTTTTCTAAAGAAGAACAAAACCGTGAGGCTCCGACCAAAACGAATAATATTGTGCTAGTGGGGTTGGGTTGCAGCTTCATTTGGCGTTGTTCATGGGAACTTCCTTCGATGTGAGTCCCTTGGCATTCGGAGCTAGTCAACTGGGGACTTATGTGGAAGCCCGAAATGGGTTTGTCTCACATCGGTCTAAAAGGCATTCACAGCCCACTTAATAAGTTAATTAACTCCTTTTAACTAGCATGAGACCTTTTCTTAAGGAGAACAAAATCGTGAGGCTTCGGTCAAAGCCAACAATATTGTGCTAGTGGGGTTGGGTTGGAAACTTCATTTGGCGCCGTCTGTAGGAACTCCCTCTAATATGAGTCCCTTGGTGTTAGGAGCCAGTCAACTAGGGACTTATGTGAGAGCTCGAAATGGGTTTTGTCCTACATCAGTCTAAGAGGCCAAAGCAGACAATATTGTGCTAATGGGATTGGGTTGGCAGCTTCATTTGGCACCACTTGTGGGAACTCCCTCCGATGTAAATCCCTTGGCGTTCGGAGCCAGTCAACTGGGGACTTATGTGGGAGCCCGAAATGGGTTTGTCCCACATCGATCTGAGTGGCATCCACAGCCCACTTAGTAAGTTGACTAACTTTCCCAAACTAGCATGAGACATTTTCTAAAGAAGAACAAAACCGTGAGGCTCCTGGCCAAAGTGGACAATTTTGTGCTAATGGGGTTGGGTTGACAACTTCATTTGG
This sequence comes from Camellia granthamiana, assembly GCA_036172215.1. NCBI lineage: Eukaryota > Viridiplantae > Streptophyta > Magnoliopsida > Ericales > Theaceae > Camellia > Camellia granthamiana. The sequence goes on along the minus strand of CM069910.1, from coordinate 70,810,175 downwards.
CGCCATCTGTGGGAACTTCCTCCAATGTGAGTCCCTCAACATTCGGAGCCAATCAACTAGGGACTTATGTGGGAGCCCAAAATGGGTTTTTGTCCCACATTGGTTTGAGAGGCATCTACAACCTACTTAATAAGTTGACTAATTCCTCCTAACTAGCATGAGGCCTTTTTTAAAGAAAAATAAAACCATGAGACTCCGGCCAAAGCAGACAATATTGTGAAAATAAAGCTGCCAACCCAACCCCACTATCACAATTGTCCACTTTGGCCGGAGCCTCACGGTTTTGTTCTTCTTTAGAAAATGCCTCATACTAGTTAGGAAGAGTTAGTCAACTTATTAAGTGGGTTGTGGATATCTCTCAGACCGATGTGGGACCAAACTTATTTTGGGCACCCACATACGGCTCCAAAATGAAGAGAGAAAAAGTAATTGAAAATGAGAGAGAAGAGAGAAAAAGTGATTCATTAATATGTAATAGAGAGAAAAATAATTTTAAATTTTTAAAAAAAAAAATTATAACCAAACATACTTTTAAAAATATTCTTTTAGAAATATATTTCAAAACACAAACTAAACACACCTTCTAATAGTATTTCTTTCCTCTGGCTTAATCAGTCATATGGTGACTTGACCATAAAAGTGTGTTTTTGGGTTAAGTGTAACGACCAAACCAAAAAAAAAAAAAAAATTGACATGAATTAATCATGCCGATTAACACAATTTTCGATGGGCCATATGAATGGACTACCAACCTAAGACCCCCAAATCCGTTTGTAATAATTTTACTTTGCTCATTTGTTTGGATGTTTAGCACCCAAAATTATTTGCTATTTTAAAAATGAGAGGTTTTTTTTTTTTTTGATAAATTCTCTTTTTAAGAGTTTTATTTCATTCAATTCATATTATTTTTGACTATTTTATTAGGTCCTATTTAAGGTAAGAAGATCAAAACACCCTCAATCTCTCCTACTCCCTATTAATGTTAATATTTAATATTGATTATCATTATATTTTGATAGTTCACATGTATCAAGATGTTAACTATTATTATATTCATATTAATTTGAAATAAATTTTTGTCATTGTATTGTCAATTACATGATGTAAATATTCACATCATGCAATTGAAATGAATATTCCCATCATTATATTCACATTAATTTGAAATGAATTTTTGTCATTGTGTTGTTAATTACATAATGTAAATATTCATTTCAATTGCATGATGTGAATGTTCACATCACTATGTTAGATGAGAGAGAATGTTCACATGATGTGAATGTTCACATCACTACATGTTGTGAATAAGAATGTGTTGTCAATTAAAATATAATGAACGTTATTTTAATGTATTGTTAATTAAAAATAAGAAGGTTCACATGTTGTGAACGTTCACATTACTACATTAGATGAGAGAGAATTTTTCGAAAAGGTGTTGTGAACGTTCACATCAGATGAGAGAGAATGTTCACATTATTTTTAATGTGTTATCAATTAAAAATATATTCACATCAGATGAGAGGGAATGTTCACATTATTTTTAATGTGTTGTCAATTAAAAATATATTCAAATTATATAATAATATGAAATAATAACATCAATATTATTTAATTTATGTATAAAATTTTTTATGCCTTGATCCTTTTCCTTCTCTCTCCTTTCCCAACATTAAATATCAATATTAAATATAAGGCATAAGAGTTTAAGAAAATAATATAAATCAAGAAAAATGACTTTATGGAATTAAAATATAAATACATGGGATTAAGTGGGTTAAAAAAATCTTCATGAACTTCTTGGATTATAACACTTCTAAATAAGATTTATCAATAAAAAGCCCTTTAAAAATAGATAAATTATAAACACACTCTCTAAAATTTACTTAAATTATAAATTATTCTTTGTAATTCTAGAAATTATATTATACCTCTTAAGATTTCTAATTTCATTAACAAATATGTCTTTTTATTAATAAATTATCAAGTTAATTAACAGTTTTAATAATGTTAAAATTTTATTTTAATTAATAATTTAGATAATTTTATTATTATATAGGTGAACAATTAGAAATTTCACTTTTTCAATTAATTCTGTTAAATAAAAAATTCTGACAGGAGGATATTTGTAATTTTCTAAATCACAAAGGACAATTTGTATTTTAAGCAAATTTCAAAAAATGTTTTAGTAATTTGCCCTTTAAAAAATCAACGTTTCATATTATTAATAAGGGGAATGCACCAATAAATCTCAAATTTATATCTTGTAACCCATTTGGTCCTATGAATTTCTTATGAACCATTAGGTCCTATCCCAATGTTAATGACCATTGAACATCATCCACATCAACTACAACTTCAACAACATCAAACGGATTTTGAGTTTTTGATGATCTCTATCAGATTCATCAGATTCAAACATCAAAACATCATATTCAAAACATCAGATTCATTAATCTATATGTATATATATATATATGTTGATTTCACATTGAGAACATCGGATCGGAGAGAAAAATGAACATCAACGTCTGCAACATCGCAACATCAGCGTCTGCAACATTAACGCCATGATCAACGTCTCTCTCTCTTCACCTCCTCTTCCGACGCCTCTCACGTCGTCGCCTCTTCCTCCTTCGCCACCGTGACTGCCACGTAACCTCTGTGCTTCCTCCGCCATCGGAAATCACCGCCATGCATCATCTGCTTCGCGTCTTTCGAGATCGTTGTGCACAGATTTGTTAGATCAGAGACCGATCCTTGCCATATCACGGCGGCGATGGCGGATTCACCACCGAGAGATGTACTGAAGCTTCAAAGCCCTTCAATCTGAGAATTTCAGATCTGGCCATAGCGACGGGTTGATGATGACATATGGCCATAGCGACGGGTTGATGATGAGAATTTCAGATCTGGCCATAGCGACGGGTATGGCCATAGTGACGGGTTGATGATGAGAATTTCAAATCAGATCCCTTGCTATGATGTTTAATGTTGATGATGAATAATGTTTAATGTTTAATGTTTGATGATGTTTAATGTTTAATGTTGATGATGATGTTTAATGTTTAATGTTTGATGATGATGAATAATGTTTAATGTTGAAGAATAATGTTTTATGTTTGATGTTTGATGGATAATGTTTTGATGATGTTGATGATGTTGTTGATGTTAATGTTTAATGTTGATGATGAATAATGTTTAATGTTTAATGTTGATGATGATGTTTAATGTTTAATGTTTAATGATGATGAATAATGTTTAATGTTGAAGAATAATGTTTTATGTCTGATGTTTGATGGATAATGTTTTGATGATGTTGATGATGTTGTTGATGTTACTGATGTAGGTAGTGGGACTAAACGGTGCATAAGAAAACTTTTAGGACTAAATGGTTCAACTTTTCAAAAAATGGGATTTATGGGTAAATTTTCCTATTAATAATAAGGATATATTTTATAAGAATTTTTAAAATAGTAACACAAATGTGATAGACTTTACTGCTAAATTCAATAATTATTAAATTAAAATAATATTATATAAATTTATCCATTTTGTTTATAGATTTTTGACAATTTTTTGAAAGTTGCGAAAAAAAAAAAATGTTTGGTATTTATTTTTGTTTTTAAAATTTATAAATAATTTATAAAATTTACTAAATTCTTGTAACTTAAAAAAAGAAAAGAAAAAATAGCTTCACTTATTTAGAGGAGAAAAAAGTGTCCTCCTTCCACTTTCTTCGGCCATCACCAATCACTCATCGCTCATCACTCACACTAATCACCGTTAGGGAAAATATATTTTCCCTAACAACTGGTATCAGAGCTTACGGTTTATTTGGGTTTATTTATTTGTGTAAATCAATGGAGGGGAATGTGGGTCGTACGTTTAGCTTCAATAGAAGCAATTGGGTAACTTGGAAAACTAAAATGGAGGATCTATTATTTTGTAAAGATTTGTATGGACCCATTGAGGGTGATAGTGGCAAATCCGAGGGTATGAAAGATGATGAATGGAAGAGGCTTAATCGAAAAGCCGTTGGTGTTATCCGTCAATGGATTGATGGCAGTGTGTTTCATCATGTTGCTACTGAAACTTGGGCACATGATTTATGGAAAAAATTAGAGATGTCTTCTATTCGGGTTGTACTTGGCATGGCTACAAGTATGAACCTTGAAGTTGAGCAACTTGATGTGAAGACCGCATTTCTTCACGGTGATCTTGAAGAAGAAATTTATATGGAACAACCAGAAGGTTTTGTGGAGAAAGAGAAAGAGAAATTTGTTTGTAAATTGAAGAAAAGTTTGTATGGCCTCAAGCAAGCCTCGCGGCAATGGTACAAAAAATTTGACTCTTTCATGATGAATAATGGTTTTTCTAAAACCACTTCGGACCATTGTGTGTTTGTGAAAAATTTCCCGGATGGCAAATTTATTATTCTTTTGTTTTATGTTGATGATATGTTAATTGTAGGTCAAGATTCTACCATGATTAACAGGTTGAAATTGGAGTTGAGCAAGTCTTTTGCTATGAAAGATTTGGGACCAGCAAAACAAATACTTGGTATGAAAATTGTTCGTGATCACAAAGAGGGGTTGATTTGGTTGCCTCAAGAAAGCTACATTGAGAAAGTTCTTGAGAGGTTTAACATGGATAAAGCAAAGCCGGTTGGTTGTCCACTTGCGGGTCACTTCAAGCTTAGTTCAAATCAATGTCCTACAAGTGAGAAAGACAAGAAAGAGATGCTGAAAATTCCTTATACTTCAGCAGTTGGTTCTTTGATGCACGCCATGGTTTGTACAAGGCCGGATATTGCTCACGCCATTGGTGTGGTGAGTCGTTTTCTCTCTAATCCGGGTAAAGAACATTGGGCAGCGGTAAAATGGATTCTAAGGTATCTTCGAGGGACTTCGAAGGTATGTTTGTGTTTTGGGGATGGTAAGCCGATGCTTGATGGGTTCACAGATTCTGACATGGCCGGCGATATTGATTCTAGGAAATCTACTTCGGGGTATTTGATGACTTTTGCAGGGGGAACTGTGGCATGGCAATCTAAATTACAAAATGTGTTGCTCTCTCAACTACCGAAGCTGAATTTATTGCCATTACGGAAGCTTGTAAAGAAGAGTTATGGTTGAAGAAATTTTTGCAAGAGTTGGGTTTGAAGCAAGAAAAGTATGTGCTTTATTGTAATAGTCAAAGTGCTATTCACTTAAGTAAAAATTCTACTTTTCATTCGAGATCGAAACACATTGATGTGAGATACCATTGGATTCGTAATGTGTTAGATTCGAAATTGTTACAACTCGAAAAAGTTCACACAGATGATAATATTTCGAATATGTTGACTAAGACTTTGTCGAGGGACAAACATTTAAAGTGTCAAACTTTGGCGGGTATGGTTGATGTCTCCACCTAAGTCGGTAGGGGGAAAATTGTTGGGTATACCTCCTAATTGGAGTGTGGGACCCAATTGGTTTTAGAAAAAGAATTTTAATTTGGTTTGGTTTAGGAATAATATATTTTAATATGTTATATCTAATTTTTAGAGATCCAATTCAATTTGGTAACAACTAGGGTTTTGATATAAACTCTAGAATTAACAATATATATATTGTTTATGTTTTTGCCCCGATGTAGAAGAAAAAAAATGGCAGCAGCAAAAGTGAAACTCAATTCAGTGGGTGTGTTTTTCTTGATCCTGGTGCTTAGAAACTTCATTGGTTCCAAGTTTTGATTGGTGCTTGAGTTGATCAATCAATTTGGTGACATTTAAGTTTGGTGGAGTGATTTGTTCAAGCTTTGGAAAATTACTCCGTTCGTGGCTGCTTTGATTCGGTGCTGATTTGGATCTATTATTTTGGATCTTCTATAACTCTGGTTTTGAAGAGTTTGGTTCATCTATTTGGTGAGGTCTTTCCTCTCGTTTATTTGTGATTATTTAGAATTCACCTAAGGATGGTTTTGTGAGACCTTTCGTGTCTCGTTTGTAATCGTTTGGAAACTCTTTGGTTGATAGTGGAATTGGATTTCGATCCCGTGGACGTACCTCACATTGAGGGAACCACGTAAAAATTCTTGTGTTGCTTTTGATTTAATTTTTCCGCATTAGTTTTTATTCCCATTGATTGATTTACTTGTGGGAAATCATATTTTTCCTAACAACACACATTTGGGTAATCTTTTGACCACTACCTCTTGCAAGGAACCATCTTCAATAATCACCTCTAGAAGCCAGTCATCACCGTCAACAATCACCTTTCAGAGCTAGTCACCACCTCCATCGGCTCACCATAATCTCCGATCGTCAGCAATCACCTTTGCCTACCATATGCAACTATCGACAACCGCTTTCAGTCATCACTTCCTGCCAGACACTTCTTTCACCTATTTCCAAAACAAGTTTTTAAAATCCATATATACCAAACATATTTTTTTGATTTTGTTTGTTATTAAAAATAAACATTAACATATTTAATGTTTTTCATAAATAAAAAAACAAATTTATCAAATGATGCCTATATAAGAGTATCTCCAATCATTTACCTTTTCTTTCATCAAATATAAATTTGATGGGAAAATGCTAAAAAAATCATCTTTAATTCTTTAATCAAATGTTTATCAAATTGAGAGAAAATTATTTTTTTCATCAAATTGAGAACTTATCAAATTACCAAATCCTTCATGAATTTTTTTTTTTTTTTTTAAAAAATGAAGCATTGAAGATGATTTTTTTTTTCTCCGTCAAATTTGATAAAAAGAGAAATTTGAGACGAAAAAAAAAATTTACAAAAAAATTGATGAAAATTTGATAAAAAGATTAGATTAGTTTATATCAAATCAAGTGTTTTATTTTTTCATGGCCCGAATGTCTCAAAACAATATCGTTTTAGGGGTAAAACGACGTTATTTTAATACATTTGAGTCATTCGGACCACACAAATTCGAACTACTAAATATTTTCTGCTTATATACATGGAAATTAGTGTCGGCAGCTAGAAGTAGTAATCAGCATATCATGGGATTGAAACCATTTTGTGGTTTAATGATTTTTACGTGTTCAATTTAGGTTCCTCAAACTCAGTTGATTACAAGAAACAAAAATGATATTTTTGACTACTTTAATTCTCTTCCAAGGTGATACATTCTAGTGTTAGATATGTACTCTTGATTTAAGAAAGAAAATGAATATTATTTGATAATCTAACGAAATACTATTGGATGAGAAAAAATTATGTCAATCCTAATCTCATTAGGTAGGGTATTATCATTGGAGAGTGTCGATTTGTTCAACATAAACAAGACAGAATGAAAAAGTCACGTCTAACAATGATTTTGGTCCGGAATAGAGGGTAGAAACAATCCAACCAATTTTTAAGAAATTATATTTTAAGAGTTTTGAAAATATTTTTAATTTTTTCCTCTAAATATATATATACTCTTTAAATATTTTTCATTCTTCTCCCAATCGTGTGTGTGTGTGTGTAAAATGTAAATAAATGAACAAGAAAAATTAAATAATTCAAAAAATAATTAGATAAATTATATTTTCAATTAATTACTTACAGAAATTTAAAGTCGAGGCTTATGTTAAACACAATCTCCTTAAAATAAATTTCGCCCTCGCTTCGGTGTTTCGAAAATTTATTAGTGTTTACTTATCAGGATGTAACGACTACTACTTGATTTGTAGCATTACAAAATCAAGTCTGGCGAACCAAAGCTTTGTTGTAACCCTTTCTTTCTTTTGCTAAAAATTATATGCTGGATATATACAGAAAGACAATAGGATGAAAAGAAGGAAGAAATGTTCAGGAAATTTTGATAGATTGAAATGCTAGAATGGCAGGCTATTTATAGCCAACCATGCACCTGTTCGGGTAGGCCTTGGTGGCTGTTCGGACATGGCCGAAAAGTTGCGACCGGAACAACACCGGCTTGGGAAGGAGGTGACTGGAATTTGAAAATTCAGAAATTCGAATTTGAAACAAAATTTGAATTATTTCTGTAAGGAAAAATTAAAGTTAGGACCCGACCCACACAACACACCCAAATCAGTCTGCGACGCGCGTGGTGGTTTTGGGCCAAGCCTAGTTTGTTCATAACTCCTCTCCTTACAAAACTTGGGATGCCCCTTGAGGCCCATTCCAAGTATGGTAAGCTAGAATATATGTGCTCATATAAATCCTTAAGCATTTCCTATGTAAGACAAGCACATTTCACAAATATGTAGGAAATCCACTTAAAGCCATTTCCACGAACTCGAAAATGCGCGTTGAATTCTCATTCATCCGGAAATAGTTTTGAGCAACAAAATACATGATGTTATTCACTACGCGGCATTAAACATGAACCCAATTAGAAACGTCAAAAATAACACTTGGGTCCTACCTTAATTAATGCTCAAAGTTAGCAAAAAAATAAAATATTACAAAGCCATTTTCCAACAAATACACTATTAATTTGATCATGAACCTAAATAGATATCATATTTAATTTACAAATAAATTTAAAAATCATTTCCTTTTATTATGTGTATTTAATTGACAAATTTATTTATTTATTTTTTAATATTACCTGAGACTTCTATAGATTTGAATGTTAAGATGTTTTACTGTATTGATATGTATAATATTTGAATAGTTTTGAAATATTAATAGCTGATATTTTATTATTTTTTTAACAAAACTAAATTTGACTTAACCTTTGTGTTAGCATATGCTCCCATTGACTAAATCCTTGGCTTCACCACTAGAGAGTATGAAGCGAACTCCTTGGAGAGCAAGCACAGAGTGGCTATAAACATAAACTCTCATGATTTGGGACACAAAGAATAAGGATTAAGAGCTTGTAATTACACTATATTAATATTTCTTTACATTAACATGTACAAACCTTTTTTCATAGGAGAAGTGATTAAGACCCCCTCCAATCACCCCCCCTCCCCCAACACACACACACACACGTGGGACTGGTGATTGAAGAAGAAAAAAAAAGAAAAAAAAAAAAAAAACTGGCCAATCACAAGCAGAGGGGGTCGTGGGGGTGCCTCCCTGTGGGAGTCCAAATCATTTTTGTTTTCATAGAGTACAATTTTTATTTTGGGTCGTGATTGAGACCCCCTTAAAACTCCCACCCCCACCACCCCCATACACGCGTAGGGGTTGGGGATTGGGAAAGAAGAAAAAAAAAAGAGAAAAATTGACCAATCAAAAGCAAAGGGGGTCATGGGGGTGACCCCTAAAGAGATCCGAATCTTTATTGCTTTTGTTTTTCTATAGTTTTTATTTTATTATATTTTATTTATGATCTCATATATTAACACTGTATTAATAACAAATATAAGTGATGTGATCTGTTAAACTAATATAATATTAACACATGACACAATAATAATAATTATTGACAAAGGTTAGAAGAAAAAAACACCAAAGTAATGATAATATAAATGAATTAAAAATGTAAAGCCATGGAACAGTAGCTCGTCCCTCTTGGTGAGTTACTGTTGCTCAAGGACATTTCCTCGAGGCTTGGACGGGTATGATGGAGTCCAATTCAGAGTTTCATGCTAAACAAACTAACAAAATAGAGCAAGTAGCAAGGCTGTTGTTGATGCTCTTACATCCAGATCTTTTATTTATTCTCCAACACCATTGACTCTCACACTACCAAACCACATGTTAGGCATCAAGAAACAAGTTACTGATCTACAATGCCATTTCTATATTCCATATTTATTTATTTAGTCATCATAAATTTGTTGAATGCAATAGAAATGATATTTTTTGAGAAAATTATAAATCAGTGAGAAGACTAAAAAAAATTACAAAATTATGTATCACTTTAATTATTTATATGGGTAAGTTCTACCACTGAAATGCAATTTTTTTTATTTTTTTATTTTTTTTGTCATGCACTGAAATGCAATTTGCCCTAATTTTTTTCAATAAAATATACTTAGGTAGTGTTTGGTTAACTGTAATGAAACGGAATGAAATGATTATTCTATCAAAATATTCATTCCCATGTTTGGTTGACTAAATAAATAATGACAAAATACATTATAAATAGAATCATCATTCACTATTTTAAGGAGATGGACATTGCATATGAGGGCTTGAGGAATGATTATTTCATTCCATTTTAACTCAATCTAGTGAACCAAATAGAGCATTAAAGCAGTATTTGTCTCCTTTTTACTAGAAAAAAAAATATATTAATGGGTTTATACATTCAAAACTAGGGGAAATCCTTCGTAAATTCATATTCTCACCCCCAATAAGGCTACAAGTCATTAAGGATAAGGGTGATTCTATTGACGACATAAGGATATTTGTTGGTCAAAAGTTTATTAACAGATTTTATTCCATAAATACCACCTATCTGTTTAAATTTTTATTTTATCTATTTGATTTTTTAAACCTACCTGTTCAAATTTTTATTTTATCTGTTTGATTTTTTGAACATTTTAACCTATTCAAAAAAAAAAAAATTTATCTATTTGATTTTGGAATCTAGTCTTGGATCTTTTTTCTGTGAACTCTCTAGCACGAACAAACAAATATACAAAATCAATTGCGGAGCTACTAATGAATTCCCTCTTTCGACATCAAAAATCAAACAAACAAATACACACACCCCACTGGACCATCTTCTTTCTTTTACCTCCTTCAAATCACATCTCTTTCTCTCCCTCCCTCCCTCTCTCTCTCCTTCTATATTGATATATATATATATGTAAGATATAAAAATGATGTTGGTTATATCAATTTTTCCAAATCGACGGCCACTTTTGTCGATGATCCTAAGCCTACATTTGTCGTCGTATTCTTATTCAGCTTCGACTTCTTCTGCTGCTAAAATTCAAGCAAAGCGAACAATTAGAAAAGCCCCAGATACGATTGGACTCAAGATGAAATTAAGTACATCTACGACTCTTTTGATCTAGTAGCCTATGCCAGACTCAAGATCTAAGACATTGAGCTCGTCTCTCGTGTAATGCTCTTGAGGTTCTACATGGCGAACGTGAGGGCCTTATATGATCTTCATCTCCTACGCTGATTTGAAGAGATAGACAAGCGTTGCTGGGCACAATTTGTATAGATAAATAGTCCTTATGGACCCAAACAAATTAGCACATGTCATTGTGGATCCAAACAAAAAGATCTTTGGATCTATACCCTTAAAAGTCTATAAAATAGATCTGTGGCCTAAACACCGCTAAAAGCTATTAGACAGTAATTTCCTTATTAAAAATCTATGGTGAGAGACTTTTAATTAGCCAAAATTTGGGCTAACTTTGAGCCCAAATTTGAGTGCTTTCCACACGTCTTTTGGGGTTGGTTCAAAGCGGAGACGTATTCCTTGCCGCATGGCAAGTCAGACAGTGAAGGTGGTTCATCAAAACCATTTATGAGTGAATAGGAAATTAATGTCGTTTTCAGGTTCGTAGAATGGACAATTAAAGAGTCAATAATGGGTTTCCTTGAAATGTTAATCTCACATTGAAACTTGAAGAGAACTTATGTGTATATATAAGATCTAGGTAGCAACACTTGGGTTGAGCCCTCAAGGGGCACCCCAAGTTTGTAGAAAAGAAGAGTTATGGACAAATTGAACCTTGGCTCAAACCACCACACACGTGCGCTGTAGCTCAACTTTTCCGCGCCCCCTTTTGGAAGTTGGAAATAAGTCCTCCAGTATCGGACTCCCGCGGTTCCGAATCTAATCTCACAAGTACAATGTGAAATTGATAAACACCAAAGAGTCCAAATCCGACAAATCTTTTGGAAAATCGATTTTGAATAAAAAATGCCAAAATTGGACTACTTTGCCAGATACAGAGTCGCTACTTAAATATTTTGTTTTGGGGGGAAATTTAGGAAACCCATGACTCGTGCCAAAGGCCATGTGTCCATCATCACCAAGATTGTCTCCACTCGGGAACTTAGGTACGAGAGGGGAAGGTCATGAATACATTTGAGCACCCCCGCTCGCTCGATCAAAGATCGGCCTCTACTAATCATGATATGAATATTTATTTACATTATATGCTCTTGTTCTAGTTATTAAGCTAGCATTACTATGTGATGCGCACACACAAGTATAGACTAAATCGCAAGAATTGGAACATTTCAAGTCATGTTTGTTTTGAAAATTATTTCGAAATATGTACCACTTGAAAAAGTGATCGCAGGTACACATTACTCAAATTATTTCAATTTACGCAATTAGCCTTCACCCACAGGCATTCAGGCAGTTTATAGCATTTAAGCAATTAGCCTCATGGCAAGCATGCTAGACATGGCAACAACCACACACAATACAATATGCTAAAGCGAGTAAAAGCTCACCTAATACTCCAAGCCAAAATAAATAAAATAGTTAGAAAAAATGCATGATTCCTAACTATGCGAGATAACTAATGCAACGCATGCAAGAATGCAACTAAATAGGCTCATCTACTTAACATGGCATATGAATCACTTAAATAGCATGCGGTCTAAGCACGTATTCAAAGAAATATTGAAACAACAATGCAGTTAGAATGATAAACCGAGCCTCGGTGCATGTAAGACAAACGGATGCAAACATGGAGAATGCTAATTGAGACATGATGTCCCTAAACTAACCATCATAAGCTAATAAATAAAAGGGAGAAAGACGTGGGGTTGGAAAATATACACATTATTACATTGCGCTCTCACGAAGGAAAGTCCAAATGAATAAACTAGCTAACTAATTAACTAAGTTAAGCTAATTAAGCTAATTATTACAAAATAAATGAAATAAACTAGCTATGCTACTTAACTAATTATTACAACATTTGAATTAACTAGCTAGTTAACTAACAAACTAATTACAACGCAAGTGCGATTAACATAAGTAATTAAACTAAACAACTAATTACTATGCCTCAGGAAACGAGGGACATTCATGCATATGCTTAGTTTCTGCCCGAAAAGACCACCATTTTGCTTTTGAATGCCTTTGTTGCACAGTTGAACACCAACACTGCTGCTTACTCTATTTTGCCTTACAAACTCACTGCTGAATTTTGCACCAGTGGCTGGCTGGCCAGTGATGAGGGTTGCAGGCCACCTATCGGCCATGAAAGTGGCCGGCAAGTTCATCTTGCTGTAACAGAGGATAAACAGAGCATATACAGGGTATTTCAAGGGTTTGTTTGCACACCTCACCCCTCATTTTCATGAACAAATCAAATGAGTAGCAAGTTGGGTTCACAAACCATCAATGGATGCAATTTCATTGCATAATGGCTTATGAAACCAAGTGTGCAATTTCAACAAATACAAAACAAGACACAAAGCTTCTCCCTTTCATGAAAGATCAAGGGAAGTAGTTGACTTTGGAGACTTGAAATATTTCATCACTAGTAAGTATGAAATGGTTCAAGCATCCATGTGTTCAATTAACGTCTGATTGAATAGAACCAAATTATTATCTTACATCATTTTAATTCCAAATTACTCCATTTTAGTTTACCAACCATTCTTTAATTCAATTTAGTCCTATGGTGAATTAAAGTCCTCTAATGGAAAGAGGGCTCAAAACACAAGTTGCTTTGGGTATGAAAGAAGTATTATACCGTTGGTAATGAACCCCCTAAGGAATTAAATCATTAAGTATGAAATCTCAATTTCATACTTGGGCAAACAAATGACTTAAAAAAAATTTCAAAGCAAAATAAAAGCCAAGAAAGGGGGGAGGTTGCAGAGATTATTAATGCTGAAATGAAGTATGAAAAGCCAAAAAAGAAGTGCTATCAACTCAAATAAGTGATGTTTAAGACCTAAAACATCAAGCTTATGAGGACTATTACACTAGAAGCATGCAAAACAAAGCTCAAATGCAAACAACAGCCCAAAACAGTCTAAAATAAATCCTAAAACATGCTAGAATTGAGCTAAAAAAATTTAGATTAAAATGCTAAAATATAGCACCAACTAGGCTGATAAACAACACATAACGAGGGGAGGCTAACCCCTCCAAATTTGGATTTCAAAACATGATTTTAGCTACTGAAAAGGCTCTGAAAATCAATGTTTAAAATCTTGGAAAAAGATAGCAAAAGGGTGGGAAATACAAGGGCAAAGGCCTTCAAAACAAGGTACAAAGAAGGGTTATTAACCCCTCAACCTTTAATGGCCTTAAACCCAAGCTTCAGCCCAAAAAACATAGAGTTTTGACTGCCCAAAACAATGGAAAAACAGTAAGAAAAAAAGTAGAGAAAGCAAGCAAATAGGTAGAGCCTTATACCTCTTGAAGAGAATAAGCAATTCCAAGCAACAAAATAAGCAAACAACACCCTCTAGAGCTCAAACCAAGCTCAAAGATACCTCAGCTCAAAGATGAGAAGATTTGGTTAAGAGTGTATAGACAAAGGTTAAAGATTTGTAAGCAAAAGTGTAGAGATTTGGTAGAGAGAGATAATTGTAGAAAGAGAGAAAAAATTTTAAGCTCAAAAATTTCTAACCCTCAAACATGAGAGAGGGGCCTCCTATATATAGAAAACATGAAATTTCCTCAAGGAGATCCAGCCCTACACGTGGGGATAGATACATGCATCTATGCAAACAGATGGCATAAAATATCTACAAAATACACTAGCGGCCGGCTGGCCATCACTGGTGGCCGGCAGCGCAAAAGTGATGGTTGACAGCCTCTAGGGATGGCCGGCAGGCCACCAGAGATTGCAAGCTGGAAATACCAAGGCATGGTCCAAGAATGAGGCAAAAAAGAGGTAGGGTTTGAAAGGCTCAAAGTTGTGGCATTTTACTAAGGACTTCGAGCACTTGGCGAGCACATAAACTCATCATCGGGTGTGCATACGAGAACGTCCAAGTCATAAGGGCCGTAAAAAATGGGGTGTCTATATGTACGCTCTGTCGCCGTCCGGCCGAGCTGGACACGTTTGTAGATCGGGTCGGTTCTAATATTAATTTATTTGAATTCTTGCAAAAAATTATTTGAATTTTAAAATGTAATTAATTCAAATTTTTTGTCCAAAAATTGTGCCTTTTTCGAGTCCGAATTCCACAACAGATTAAAATATCCAAACAGATTTTTCAACCTGTTGCACCCGAACAGATCAGTTTCTTCACAGAATATATTCAAATCTGTGTTCAGAAAAGTTAAAAATTGCCAGCAGTTATCTGTTCAAAACAGTTTCTATACCTGTTCGTTTCAAATTGCATTTGTTCAGTTTGGGTTTGTACTTGTTCAAATCTGTCCAACAAGTTCCAATTTTCCTATAAATTTAGAATAATTCCAGCAGATTTCTTGATCCGAAAATTCATTTTGTTGTTGTCCAAATTTTGCTCTCTTGCATATATATATATATATTCTTTATATAAATTTAGGAAATATTTAAAAGTATAGAACATAGATTTGATTCGCCGCACAAATTGTTTGGAGTGTTATTATAATTTGTGAAGATCATTATATCCTGGGAGATAGACGCCATTTATTCGTATGTACTATAGCGGGACGAATTTGTCTGAAAGATAGAGTGTCACACACTCGACTTTATATAATTTTGTACTTTTCATTTCGGTAAATAAATTCTATAAGTAATTTATTTTTATTTGTTTGATTTGGTTTCATATTATTTATTTTACACAGAAAATTGTTCCAACAATCTTAAGACAGATTCGAATTATTTTGTTTACACATAATTTTTCGTTTGTTTCCTTTTCTCTTTCTTCTTCTTACAAAAATTATTTTCTGTGATTTTACAAAATAATATTCTGGTTGGAAAAACAAATAGTAATAATATACTGTTTGACAAATAGTAGTAATATAATGTTTATTTTTTTTGACAACTAGTAGTAATATACTGGTAGGCATTAACAATTCAGAATATTTATTTTTGAAGTTGATTAGAAATTAATTTTGATTTTCAGAAATAATTTATGAGTGTTCATTAATTAAAATTATGTTTTCAATATTTTAATTTTTGAAATGTTACAGAAATATTTTTTTGTGTGAAATTAATTTGTTTAAATAAAATTTTATTTTATTTTCAAATTAATTGGAAATAAAAGTTACAATTCTTGTTTCTTTTATTTTTACAGAATTTAATTATGTAGTTTTGGTTTAAATTTTTTGTGTAGTATAAAATTTTAATTATAATTTTGTTTTATAATTTAGAATTCATGGCTACTGAAACTAGTCAAACTAATGCTCAAACAAGTACTAGTATGGTGACGGCAATTACTCCAACCCCTCTTCTTGTTGTGACTATGCTAGTCAATCACGGTGAGAAGCCAGAGAAGTTCTCAGGAACTGATTTTAAAAGATGGCAGTAGAAAATGTTGTTCTATCTTACTACTCTAAACTTGGCACGTTTCCTCCGTGAAAATGCTCCTACTCTGAACGAGGATGAAACCGACCGGCAAATAGTTGTTGCAATCGATGCCTGGAAATATGCTGATTTCCTTTGCCAGAACTACATCTTAAACAGACTTGACAGCACATCATATAACGTCTACAGTCTTATTAAAACGGCAAAGGAACTTTGGGAGTCTCTGAAAAAAAAGTAAAAAACAGAAGATGCTAGCTCAAAGAAATTTGTGATTGGCAAATTCCTGGATTTTGGGGTGGTTGATTTAAAGACTGTGATCAGCCAAGTTCAGGATCTCCAACTTATTCTGCATGACATTCATGCAGAAGGTATGTCTTTCAATGAATCCTTCCAAGTTGTTGCCTTAATTGAAAAATTACCACAAGGCTGGAAGAAATTCAAAAACTATTTCAAACACAAATGCAAAGAAATGACTTTAGAGGAATTGATTGTGCATTTGAGGATTGAGGAGGACAACCGTAATTCAGAGAAACGAGCTAGTAAGCATCTAATGGAGTCTAAGGCAAATGTGGTGGAACATGCTTCAAAAGGAAAGAAACGGAAGTATTCTGGAGAAAATTCCTCGCAAGCCTCTAAAGGAGGGGAAACTAAGAAGTACAAGTTCAATGGCAAGTGTTACATCTGTGACAAAGAGGGACATCGGGCCAAAGATTGTCGTAGCAAGTGTAAAAGCAAAGGAAGATCAAGGAAGAAACCTGCTCAAGCCAATATAACCGAAGTGGACAAAATTTCCAATAGTGTAGATGACATAAATCTTTCTAGAGCTGTTTCCGAGGTAAACCTTGTCGTAAATCCTAAAAAATAGTGGGTGGATACTGGTACTAGTCGCCATATCTGTGCCGACAAAAAGATGTTCACATCTTATTTTGTGTTGGACAATGGTGAACAACTTTTCATGGGTAACTCCTTGACTTCTAAAGTTGAAAGACAAGGAAAGATTATTCTGAAGATGATATCTGGAAAGGAACTCACTCTCAATAATTTACTACATGTACCGGACATTCGAAAGAATCTACTCTCTAGATCTTTGTTGAGTAAAAATGGATTTAAGCTAATGTTTGAGAGTGATAAGTTTGTACTTACTAAGAATGAGATGTATATAGGAGAAGGTTACATGTTTGATGGCCTTTTCAAAATGAATGTAATGACTGTTGTACTCTCTGTTATTAATAAAAATACATCTTCTTTTTACTTGCTTGAGTCTTCAAATTTGTGGCATGGTAGATTAGGACATGTTAATTATGGATCTTTGCATAGATTAATTAATATGGAATGTTTACCTAAATTTAACATTGATTTAAATCATAAATGTGAAATTTACGTTGAGACAAAATTAATTAAAACTCATTTTCATACAATTGAAAAAAGTACGAAACCACTTGAATTAATTCATAGTGACATTTGTGATTTTAAATCAATTCAAACTAGAGATGGGAAAAAATATTTTATCACTTTCATAGATGACTATATTAGATATAGTTATGTTTATTTAATTCGAACCAAGGATGAAGCTTTGGAAACTTTCATTCAATATAAGAATGAAGTCGAAAATCAACTTGATAAGAAAATTAAAAAACTTAGAAGTGATAGAGATGGTGAATATGAATTACCTTGTGGTGAGTTTTGTAAAGAACGTGGAATAATTCATCAAACCACCGCTCCTTACTCACCTCAGCAAAATGGAATTGCTGAAAGGAAAAATAGGACTTTAAAAGAAATAATGAATGCCATGTTAATAAGTTCTAGATTACCTCAAAACTTGTGGGGAGAAACAATACTTTCTGCTAATTATATTCTAAATAAAATATCCCAAAAGAAAGTGAACCAAACACTTTATGAAATGTGGCATGGGAGAGTACCATCCTACAAATACTTAAAAGTGTGTGCGTGTTTGGCTAAAGGGACTATTCCTAATCCTAAAAAGACTAAGATAGGTCCTAAAGCAGTTGATTGCATTTTCATTGGTTATGCCAAGAATAGTAGTGCATATCGGTTTTTGATTCATAAGTCAGAATATTCCGAAATGCATGTAAATACTATTATTGAATTTTGGAATGCATTGTTCTTTGAACATGTATTTCCGAATAAAACTGGACGACAGACTAGTACTAATAAAAGATCTTTTGATGCTATTACTAGTTATGATAAAGAACAAGAGTAAGAGATAGATCAAAATAAAGAAGAGGAACCTACGCGTAGTAAACGTGCTAGAACCTCAAAATCTTTTGGTCTAGATTTTCTAACTTTTTTGTTAGAAAATGGGCCTTTAACTGTCAAAGAAGCTATGACCAGTTCTGAAACTCCTTTATGGAAAGAGGCTGTAAATAGTGAAGTTAAATCCATATTGCAAAATCATACTTGGGAATTGGTAGATTTGCCACCAGGATGTAAACCTCTTAGATACAAGTGGATTTTCAAAAGAAAAATGAAAGCGGATGGATCAATTGACAAATACAATGCAAGACTTGTGGACAAAGGTTTTAGACAAAAAGAAGGTCTTGATTACTTTGACACATACTCACCGGTTACTAGAATAACATCTATTAGAATGTTAATTGCTATTGCATCGTTGTACAATATAGAAATTCATCAAATGGATGTGAAAACCGCTTTATTAAATGGTGAGTTAGATGAAGAAATTTACATGGAACAACCAGAAGGATTTTCTATTCCAAAAAAAGAAAAGAAAATGTGTAAATTGGTTAAATAATTATATGGTTTAAAACAAGCACTAAAGCAATGGCATGAGAAATTTGACAAAGCATGGATTCAAAATTAATGAATGTGACAAATGTATTTATATTAAAAATACATACAAAGTCTATGTCATAGTATGTCTTCATGTGGATGATATGCTCATCATAGGTAGTAATAATGACATGATTAAAATTACCAAGAAAATGTTGAATAAACATTTTGACATAAAAGACATGAGGATTGCTGATATAATTCTTGGTATGAAAATTACAAAAACATCAGAAGGTTATGCTTTGTCATAATCACATTACATTGAGAAAATACTTGACAAATTTAGCAAAAATGATGATCATCTTGGTAGAACACCTGTGGATGTTAATTTGTTCATTTCTAAAAATATACATGAAAGTATTTCTCAATTAGAGTATGTCCAAATCATTGGAAGCTTAATGTACTTGATTAACTGCACTCGCCCCGGATATAGCTTATGCAGTAAGTAAATTAAGTAGATATATAAATAATCCAGGAGTAAAACACTAGAAAGCAATTATAAGGGTTATAAGATACCTCAGATTTAGGCCAAGTTTGGCAACCCAAAAATAATCCATCTTTTTATCTTTTTTTCTATCACATCACCTTTCTACTTTTCTGCACATTTTTTCGTAAAAAGACAAAAAGTACACTTATTTAGGTCATCCCAAACAACCCCTTACTCGTAACATTGGGTTGAATTATACTAGATATCTAGTAGTACTTGAAGGATACTGTGATGCAAACTGGATATCGGATATTAGAAACTCAAAATCTACTAGTGGGTATATGTTTACTCTTGATTGGGTGGCTGTATCTTGAAAATCTTCCAAACAGACTTGCATTGCTAGGTCTGCTATGGAATCAGAGTTTATAGCTTTAGATAAAGCTGGGAAAGAAGCAGAATAGCTTCGCCACTTCCTTGAAGATATTCTAATGTGGCCAAAATCGGTGCCTCCTATATGTATACATTGCGATAGTCAATCAGCAATAGATAGGGCACAGAGTCATATGTATAACGATAAGTCGCGATACATTCGTCGTCGACATAACACCGTGAGACAACTACTCTCTAATGGAATTATTTCCATTGAATATGTGAAGGCTAAAGACAATATAGCGGATCCACTAACCAAAGGGTTAGTATGAGAGTTAGTTGAGAATTCATCGAGAGGAATGAGACTTAAGCCTATTAAATAAGAGTTACCATAACGACAACCCAACCTAGTTGACTGGAGATCCCAAGATCTAGGTTCAAAGGGACAACTGAGTTGTGTATGACTCATAAGGATCACTGAGAAGTCAAACTTTTATCCATTTCTACGATGAAATAGTGATGTCTGCATCGTTTTAGGTTAAATAAAACTTAATGATTTTTATATCTAGGAATACCTAGTGAAGTATGGCAGGATACTTTTCATAAGAATCACCTATATGAGTGTGAACTGGGTCGATTCTATGAGATTTGTGAAGGGCTACAATTCTCTAGAGCACTTATAAAAGACCAGGTTGTTCAGGGCCAAAATAAACACAATAGTGATAACTAAACTGTGTCTGATGATATACTGTAAGTTCTATTGTCTTGGTTTACACAAATGATTGAACAGTTCAAGGCATCATGTTCACTAGTTAGCTAGTAAATCCGATAGTATCTCACAAGGGAAGGTTCAAAGCCAAAAGCTACCTATCATTTGTAGAATTTTTCAATTTTTGTACTCTCAATAATTAGATCATGTTGTTGCATTTTCTCTCCGTCAAATTCCATTCATGTGGGGGATTGTTGGAAATAATGGTTTTATAGGCTTATTTTGGGCCAACTTTGAGCCTAAATTTGAGTTGGTCCCACACGTCTTTTGTGGTGGGTCCAAAGAGGTGACGTATTCCTTGTTGTATGGCAAGTCACACGGTGAAGACGGTTCATCAAAACCATTTATGAGTGAATGGGAAGTTTACGTCGTTTTCGAGTTCGTGGAATGGACAATTAAAGAGTCAATAGTGGGTTTCCTTAAAATGTTAAGCCCACATTAAAACTTGAAGAGAACTTATGTGTGTATATAAGTTCTAGATAGCAACGCTTGGGTTGGGCTCCAAGGGGCACCTCAAGTTTGTAGAAGGGAGTAGTTATGGACATATTGAACCTTGGGTCAAACCACCCCACGCGCGCGCGTGCCGCCGCCGTCTGGCCAGCCGGGCACGAGTGTGGGTTGTGGGTCGGGTTGATTCTAACATTAATTTTTTGGACAAGATTTATTTGAATTTTTTCAAATTCTTATAGGAAATTATTTGGATTTCAAAATATAATTAATTCAAATTTGAATTCAAATTTTTTATCCAAAAATTGTGCCTCTTCCAAGTCCAAATTCCACAACAGATTAAAATATCCAAACAGATTTTTCAACCTGTTGCACCCAGACATATTCAGTTTCTTCACAAAACAGATTCAAATATGTATTCAGATAGGTTGAAAACTGCTAGCAGTTATGTGATATCCCTGTTCCGTAATATGTTAATTGGTCCTTAATATGAGTATGATTATGTGTTTAATATGATTTTGTATGCCATTATGTGAAAATATGTGGTTTTGAATTTCTATCTGTTCACCGTAGGAATATCTGTTTAATTATCTGCTTTGGAAATTAAATTGAAGGCCTTATCGGCCACAGAACCTGAAATCAATTACGCCATTGTGATTAGCGTAATTTTTAGAGCCTACGGTGAAATTTGATTGAAAATTGATTTGGATTAGATTAAATTGATTTAATTAATGGCATAGTGCTCAAATTATTTAATGTTAAATAATTATGATTAGTGGGACTTGTAAAGAGAGGCACTATACACTCAATTCATACACTTGAGCTCAAAATCAGATTTTGTGCCTTAGAAAGAGAGAGAACCGACTATAGAGAGAGAAAGGGAGAGACATTGTGCAATTTTGGCTCAAAGTTTGGAAACCTTGAAGATTTCTCAAGAATTTGCTATAGATTGTGAGAATTAAAGCTCCTAGGTGAGTATTTCATGGATTCTAGTTTGTAATTTTGTGTATTCAAGCTAGTTGGGTAATCAAGAGTGAGTTTGGCATGTAATTGAGTTGGTTTTGTTGAATTTGAAGTCTTAGAACACATGCATGTAAGATATTGTGCATAAATTTCCATGTTTGAGCATAAAGTATGTAATCCATGTTGAGTTTTGATTAATGACCATGTATTTGATCATCTCTTCACCAATTAAGTTGAGGATGTTGTGTATATTTCACATGCAAGTGCAAATCATGGGAGTTTGAGTCTTGCATGTTTGAATCTAGTGTGTTGGGGATGAGTTCGAGTTAATTTAAGACATGCATGTGATTAAATTGTGAAATTGAGCTTCATTGTGTTGTAATTTGGTGTTTATACCATGTTAGAATATGTATATGTGAAGTTTGAGCCAAAATCATGCATTTGGGACCTTTGAACATCAATTTGAAGCTCAAGAACATGTTCTGGATTTTCCAAAATTTTGATGTCCGCTCGAGTGGGGAAACCGCCGCTCGAGCGTGAAATTCGTGTTCCCAGTATTTTCTGCAGACATAGTGTCCACTCGAGCAGGGAAGTTCACGCTCAAGCGGGAAGCCATGTAGATAGGCCTTCCGCCCGAGCGCCAGAGTTCGCGATCGAGCGTAAATTTGACACATCCAGTACTTTTGCAGGCCTCGTGGGTCCGCTCGAGTGGGAAAGTCCACGCTCGAGCTGGGACCCTGTTTTCTGAAATTTTAAAAATGCATTCTGTGTTCCGTTTTCCGTTCTTTTTTGCTTGCAAGCACTCTTAGGCATACATTGAGCATTATAAATGAGTTAAAGAGATAAGAATGAAGCCTAAAGAGGAATATGTGAATTTAGAACGGATTGAATTGTTTGTGACCCTTTTGTGTTCATGGAATGTGTAGGGTCGAACTCCAGGGCAAACCAACCGATCGACCACTGTGAGTAATATGTTAATAGAGATATCTTAAATATGTTGCTGTCCAATTGCTTACTTCTGTGTAAGTTTTATAAGTTCATTGATTGGATTGGTGGACAATGTTTGCTATATCAAATGAGTAGGCCAAAGGCCAGTCTGACCTGAATAATAGAATGAATGGACCGGAGGCTGTTTTGACATGAATGAATGGGCCGGAGGCCGTTTTGACATGAATGAATGAGCCAAAGGCCAGTTTGTCATCTAAATGGGCCAAAGGCCGTTTTGACACAAATGAAAGTTTGAATGGACCAAAAGCCAGTTTACTTGGAACCGCAGTCACTTGACCTAAATTGTGTATATATGTAAATAGAAATATGAATTGGGCCTAAGGCCGTTTGAAGCATGCTGTTCTACATATCGTCTGTATAGCTTCTTTAATTGATATTATTCACTGGGCTTTTGCTCACGCTCATTCATGTGTTTGTAAGTGAGCCAAGAGAAGTCCAAACCCAGCCCCAGTGAAGTCTATGTGGAACAACAAAGGTTTTGGGAGAGTCAGCCCTTGTGTCTCACGCACGAGACCCGTCTTCGCCCTTTTGTTATGTATTTATATTCTGTCATGTTGGCGAAGACTTTGCATCTGTTATATATAGTCGTGATGGGTTGACTTAGACTTAGATGATCCTGTATGTATAGAACCTTATGTAGTACATATTTTGTTGTGAGTTATTAATGTGCATATGTATGGTTTGTTATGATGTGTCATGTAAGCACAGCTCTATGGATCAAAGTTTTAAATCGCTTTCGTCTGGCCCCCATTAACTCTGTTAAAATACGTTTGGTTTGGTTCAAGGCCGTAGATAATCTCTTGATTACTGGCCGGTTATGTCCTTAACCCACGGGGGCGGGTTCGGGTCATGACAAGTTATCTGTTCAAAACAGTTTTTGCACCTGTTCATTTCAAACTGCATCTGTTCAGTTTGGGTTTGTACTTGTTCGGATCTGTCCAACAAGTTCCAATTTGCCTATAAATTCAAAATAATTCCAGCAGATTTCTTGATCCGAAAATTCATTTCGTTTCTGTTCAAATTTTGCTCTCTTGCATATATATATATATATATTCTTTATATAAATTTAAAAAATATTTGAGAGTATAGAACACATGTTTGGTTCGCCGTACAAATTGTTTGGGATGCTACTGTAATTTGTGAAGATCATTGTATCATGTAAGTAATTTATTTTTATTTGTTTGATTTGGTTTCATGTTATTTATTTTACACAAAAAATTGGTCCAACAAATTTCTCTTTTTTTTTTTTTTATCTAATCCTTAATTACAAAATGAGAGCAATACTGGAAGAAGATAACCACACAAAAAAAATAAATAAATAAAAATAAAAATAAAAAATAATTTGAAAGAACAATGAATTCTTATAATAATTCAGTACCTTTTAATAGATTAGGACTTTCTGCAATAATCATTCTTATAAATAATCTTGCATTGATGGTTTATAAAACACAATCAATAATGGTTTAAGTAAATATTTTTAAGCCCAAAATACAATTATAATGAATTGCATAATGTTTTGGTCACTTTTTTTATGATTTTGAATTAAATTTTGAATGTTGGTAAAATATTTGAAGTTGTTTAACATTTTCCAATTATGAATGAATTGTAAATCTAAAATTTATTGACAAAAGTAATGAATCATCAAATTGTACATTAAAATCTAGTGCATTTTTATTTTTATTTTTAAATACCAATTGACATGAATCACAATAAAATGAATATTCATATATTATAAATTTTGAATAATATCGAAATATTCCCTCACTCTAAGCATGACTAGACATTAAACAATAAACACTACCCTTCCCTTGGTCTGGCAAATAAAAATCCAGCTGACCACAGGGAAGATGATGATGCATACATATCATTACAAATGACCATTACATAATATTGAAAAAAAAAAATCCAAACAGACCCTAACAAAAGACTCTACACACACAGACTAGTAGGCCCTGCAATTGTCAAAAACTTCATTGCAATGACCACCCATTACATTACATATCAACACTATATCTATATATAAATAGCATATAACAATGGTGACAATTATATTGAATCCCAATCAATTTCATGAGATGGGTACTTCTGCAACATCAACGACGCATCCCACTCTTCCTCCTCCTCCGTAAAATCCGGAAACCCAAGATCCGATGACGCCGACGACCCACTTCCCGACATCGCCGGTGAACCCACCTCCGCCGTACGCGGCTGCGCTGCGGCGGTCTCCGTCTTCTTCTTCGACTGCCTCTTCTTCTTGGCGGCGGCGTCGACACTCTTTCCAGCCTGGGCCAAGATCGCCTGGACCTTGTCGTCGACGATATGGGACCCACTGTGGCGGAGATTGGGGAAGTTCAGTCTCGCGCCGTCGCCTCGGAGCTTGTACGCCGCCCTGTCGTACGCCAGCGCCGCCTCTTCGCCGGTGTCGAAGGTTCCTAGCCAGAGTCGGGTCCGGTTCTTGGGTAATCGGATCTCGGCGACCCATTTTCCCCAGTGCCTCTGTCTGACACCTCTGTAGAGCTTTGTGGGCTTTGGGGGTGAGCCCATTAGCTTCATGGGGGTGGGCTTTGGGCCCGGGAAACTCAGGGTCTGTTGCTGCCGCTGTGGTGTTGGAGCACATTGATTGTAGAATGAAACTTCTGTGGATTGGGCCATTTGTTGCTGTTGCTGTTGTTGTTGTTGGAAGCTTAACTGGGCTTGGATCTGTTGGATCTGAGAAGGGGTAAGGTGGTTGAGCCCAACTAAACTCGGTTGCTCATGACCCGTTAACCCATGGGAAAATATTTGGGTTGTGGATGTGGAGCAACCATTTGGGTATGACATGGGCTGGTGGGTTGAGAAATTGTAAGAATTGTAGGGAAAAGAATAGGAGGTAGAGGAAGAAGGAGCTGAAGAAGTAGTTTTAGAAGAAGAAGGGAGAGAAAGGGGATTTGAAGTAGTAGTAGAGGTTGGGGAAGCACTTTTCATAAAAGGTTCAAGTGCTTCCATGAGCTCACAATCTGACTGAAATGCTGTGCTATCCATATCCATTGTAGCTTCCATTCCACCACAAATTTACAAAAATCAAAAACAAACAAAATATAATAATAATAAAACAACCTGTTTCTTAACAAAAATCAAAGAACAGGGAACAATTGATAAAAAAAAAATACAGAAAAAACCTAATAAAGAGGATTGAAAATAGATAAGCCTCTTTAGTCCAAGATCTAAAAGAACCAACCTTGATGGGGATACAAAAAAACTACCCTCTCAAGTGATTTGATGAAAGAAAGAAAATAAAAACAAAAAAATAAAAATAAAATTGATCTCTATTCTGAAAACACCTGGCTTTCGAGAAATCCCACTCTAAGTTTGTTTTTTTATTTTTTGAAACACAAAAACAAACCCAAAAACTAGAATACTTTGAAAAACAGATGATTTGCAGAAAGGGATACAGAGAAGCGGGGATGATACAGAGGGGGGGGGGGGGGGGGGGAGAGAAGAAGTAGAAAACTTAAAGAATCAGAAAGCAAATTGTTTTACAAAAACACTCACTCAGTGTGATCTTGATTTCAGGCAATGGGTTGGCTCCACTTATATATAGGAGTGTCGGTAACTTGTTTACCGGTTTTTTCCACGTCGGAAATTACGAATTTTTTTTTAATTGTTGAAGCTTATGTTTATGTTTACTTTACCCGGTCAGCTTCTTGTGATGCTGACGTCATATTCCACCAGTTAATTTATTTGATGGATGCACTAGGAGAGAAACACGTGTCCCATTTTACCGCCACCTGTCCATCTTCAACCGGGAGTTCCAAGCACGGATATTTCGTGGTTCCTTCGCAAAGTTTGTTGACCATATTTGAAGTGTTCACACCATATTTTGAGTTTTCTTGTTGCTGTCTCTAAGTTTTCAACTTCTAATTTTAATTTTTCCATGGGCTTAAAAATAAATTTAATATTTGTATGGGAAACTTCTAATTTTAATTATAATTAAGCTGAATTTGTCTTTACTCTATTAGAAGCACAGTCAGTGGATGCCAATTAAGCTGAATTTGTTTTTGATTCACCCCCCCCCCCCCCCCCGAGTGAATGGCCACAACTAAACTTCATCATTTGGTTTGAAGGCCTATGGCCTAGCCTGTTGAACTTTTATCAAATTTGAGCTCCAACCTCGAGCACCTCCAGTTTGTCCACAAGCCTGGCATGTTGGCCTGTTAGAGGATAAGTTATTAGTTGATCCAAGCACCACGCTATATAATGTTCTTCATGTATTGTGGTCGGTGAAAAAAGTGAGATCTATAATTTTATATTGAGTGATTGGAGAATATAAAGAAATATGAGAGTTTATAATTAATTTAAAGTATGATCACGTAATACCTCAAAATCAATCAATAATTTTTTTCGTTAGAAGTGACTTATTAGGATGCTTGTTACGTCGGCTTGCAAACTCGTCAAATATTATGAAACAAAATACCAAAATAATGAAAAAGAAAGAAAAAAATAGAAGTAGAATCTTTGGTCATTGGGTTAAACTTACGGGACGACCTATTGGCCCTGTCTGCAAGCCAGCCTAGAAAAGACAACCTGAGCTTGCAAAAAATGTCTATTGGGCTTAGCACACGAGCAGGCATAGGTTTCACTTTTGTCAATCTGATAATAAGATAACAGTATGCACACTGCATTATTTCTTTGAATTACTTATTGGAATAGTAATCTTGTTTAAAATTTCGAAAAGAATGACACAATTAATATTTGTGGATTATATTGATTCAAATTATACATGTGATTGTATACCTATCGTTTAATTATTGGTGTGTTTACTTGTCTTGAACCACCGATTAGTTGATGATCAACTTTACAATCAATGATTACACTTCTAACTACGGAAGCTAAATATACAACTATGTGGTAGAAGTTTTTGCTTACCAGGTAGTATCATGTTAAGCAAAAACCTGCTATTGTCTACTGTGACAATTAGCATGGAATTCATTTGATGAAAAATTAGATATATTATTTTTAAAGAAGACATATTAGTGTTCAATTTTACTTTGTTTTAGAATTTGTGAGAGAATGAAGAGATCTGTATTAATAGAAAGTATGTTGAAAAAATGTGTCACAAATATTTATTTCCGATGTTGTTTGGATTTAATTCAGTTGGAGCATATTTTAACTATTTTACATGCACCTTAGAATGTGACTTGAAAGTGTTTGAGAATATAATAATATAAATAATAAAATCATCTTGTTCTTTAATAGTTTAAGTTTTTAAATGAATGAATATAATATAAATAACCAAGTTGCCTCATTTTCTAATAGATTAAGAGCATCTCCAACGGTGACTCAAATTTTTCACTAAATCTGAGTCAAAAATGATCAATTTCACCAAATTTGATACCACTCACTCCAACGGTGCACCAAATTCATGAAATATGCTTCGGGACAACCGGGTGGTCGACCGGTTAGAAGGAAATTTTTTTTTTTTCAAATTGTTTGAACCTTTTTCTGAACTGCCTGAACCTTTTTCCGGGACAACCGGCTGGTCGACCGATGTGAGGTTTTTTTTTTTTTTTTTTTTAAACTGTCTGAGCCTTTTTTGGAACTGTTTGAATCTTTTGATGGTCGACCGGTTGGTCAACCGGCCGGGCAACCGGCTGGTCGACCGGTTGGTCTCCCCCAACGGTCAAGAACAGTGATTTAGTGAAATCCGTATCTTGTCGTCGATTTGATGAATTGTTTGATGAATTCTCAATCTGATATCAACTCTGATGAATCGTTGGAGCAGTGAACAGTGGCTTTTTCATCAAAATTTAAATTTGATATCAACTCTGATGAACCGTTGGAGATGGTCTAAAGAGTGAATTACACTAATAATTCTTATAATTTGGGATTCACGTCGTTTTGGTCCTTGACTTTTCAATTGCGACACATTTGATCTTGAATTTTGAATTTTGTTTCAAATAAGAACAATTGAAGATATCATTGCTCAATTTTAAGAACAAAGTCATCAATTTGATAAAATATAAATTAATTTGACAAAAATAAATGCCAAAAAAATATTTTTAAATTTTTGAAAATTATTTCTACCCACTAAAGCTAAAATTATATAAAATTTATAAATCTTTTACATTTTTATTTTTTTTACCAAATTAATTTTTAGTATATATTTGGATGTTGATCATGTAATGAGTGATATTTTTATTTTCATTAAATTAATTTTTATTTTTACAAAAGTCAAATATGACGACAATTTCGATATCATTATTAAACTAATCCAATAAATCAAAAAATCCAAAATTAAAAATATTTCATATATTTAATATATCAATTACACATTAAAAACTTAATAACCATCTATTACAAAATAATTATTTTTGGTGGGTAGAAATAATTTTTAAAAATTTAAAAATATTTTTTTGACACTTATTTTTGTCAAATTCGTTTATATTTTATTAAGTTGATGATTTTGCCCTTAAAATTGAGTAATGATATTTTTAATTATTCTTATTTGAAAAAGATTCAAAATTCATGATCAAATGTGTCACAATTAAAAAGTTAAAAACCAAAGTGACACAAATCCCAAATTATGAAGACTATTAGTATAATTCGTCCTAAATTAAACTTTTAAACTTTTAAATAAATTAGAATTTCCTAACCCATAAATAAATGAACTTAACTAAAGTAATGGTCAACAATTCAATAATTCAATAGAAGGTAACACAGAATTTGTACACTATTCTCAAGTGATTTGATAAAGTAGTTAAAATTAAAATCATGCCACGGAAGAGACATGTTATTTTTGCTTGATTTTGAAGTAAGTGTTTTATTTGCTATCACTACCATTTGAACTTGATTGAGATCCTTTCCTTATAATGTAATAGAAAATTTTCATCACGTCATTTATAATAACTTTTTAAAATAATAAAAAATATGTGATTATTTTTATAATTTTTAAAATTATATGTGAAATATTTTTATTATAATTATGTAATACAGAGAATCTAAATTTTATTTTATTTTTTTGTTGATTGATAATAAAATAATTATAAATATAAAAAATATTTACACATTTCTATAAAAATTGAACTCAATTTGATTAAAAATCTAAATCCATTTATGACAAAAAAAAAAAAAAAGAAGACAAAAAAACAAAAAAAAAGCAAAAGAAAATCTACACAGACAAATAAGATCAAAATTATTGATGAAGAAATCAAATTTAAAATAGAGTTCCGATATGGAGCTCGAAAATAGGTAGCTCGAAAGCCCCGAAAATGAAAATGGCGTCGTTTTATATATATATATATATTTTTTTTCTGCAGACGCAGACGAAGGAAGAAGACGAAGGAGGGGGAGGGGGGAGGGGGGAGGGGGCCCTAAAAAATGGGGTTGAAGGCTAGGCAGAGGCATGTGATCAGCGGAGGCGCGGCGATCGCGGCCGAGGCGACGCGATCGGCGGCCGAGGCGACGAGATCGGCGTCCGAGGCGACGAGGCGATGCGATCGGCGGCCGAGGCGACGCGATCGGCGGCCGAGGCGACGCGATCGGCGGCGGACTCCCTCTCCCTCACCGTTTCAGAGTTGCAGACACGAGGAAGAAGAAGAAAAAAAAAAATGTGAAACGACGTCGTTTCACGAATTCGGGGCTTTCGTGCTACAGCTTTTCGAGTCACAAAACATTTTCCTTTAAAATATAAGGTGCACATTGGAAAGAGGAGGGAGGTTGTGTACTACGGCCTTGTTTAGTTTGGTTTTGAAAAAATAGATTTTAGAAAAAAAATTAAAAATTTTGTTTGCTTTGTAATTTTTCTCAAAAAATTTTTAAAATCACTTTCTCGCTTCTACACATCAATCGTTTTTTCTCTCTCCTCTTTCATTTTCAATCACTTTTTCTCTCACATATATCTACGTAATTACAACAAAATATCAAATCATTCCAAATTCTAAAACTATTTACAAAATATACAACCAAACAAACTATAAAAATTTCTAAACTCTCTTCTCAAAATATTTTTTAAAAACTTATGTCTCAAAATTAAACCAAACAATGCCGTAGTATTTCTTAATTTTAAAGAAAAATATAACTCAACCATGGTTAAGGTTGGTGGTCAATCCTAGTTTGATTTCGGCGGAGGACATTGCGGCGGAGAGACGTGAGAGAGCAAGTGGTCACGTGGGGAGACCACACCCACAACACCAGCGTGAGAAACATGCCGGCTTGACTTTAACGGGATCAGTTCCGACAAGTTCAAGACCCACGCGCAACACCGAGCGTCATGAAAGAATACAATGTTTAATTTCCCTTAATCGAAGGTTTGTCTTCCACGTGTTGTATTACAGTAGAAAGTACATCACGCGCCTTGAAACACGTGGCATTGGAGTTTGGAGAATCTTTCGTAGCGGAAAATTGATGGTTGATCGAATTGGGGCAATGAGAATTTATGGAGCATGTCGGGCGGAACCCGAATGCCCCCATAGCACTCTCCTCCAGCCTCCATATAGTTGGCATGGCAATAAAACAATAAAATAACGCGATAATTAATTTATTTTTTTTATAAAAAAAAAAACACTTCAAGATTTCAATCTTATGACAAAATTTTTTTTATAGTTTTAAATTCTAATTTTTTTTTAAATTTTCAATCTAAATCATCTGGATATTTTCACTAAATAACACTAATGGAAAAAATGATATTCTAATTATTATATTCAATGAAAAAAGATATTGTAGATATTTTATGTACATTTACATTTAGTTTAGTGGTTAAAATATTATTTTTTTCTGTCAATTTTACTTAACAAAAATAAATAGATGGTGTAAATTGAAAATAAATCAAAATATTAGAGTTTAAATTGATAAAATAAAAATATAGGATTTAATTTGTTACAAGAGTCAAACTCTGATTTTTTTTTATTGTAATTATTTCAAAAATAAAATAACCAAAGTTATATTTAAATACTCTATTGAGTTTGTTTTTTTAAAGTTTTTTGTTTTATGATTTTTTTTTATTTTGAATAAATAGAAACTAATAAAAATAAATACTCAAAAGATATTTTTGCAAAAATAAAATCATAAAAAAATGATATTCAATCTGTTTGGTTTCAGTTTTTTGTAAATTGAATTTTTTGTTTTTCGTATTTTTTGTTTTTAGTAAATATTTTTAAAATTTCAAGCAATTTTTTTTTACTTTGTCAGATGTACCTTACTTAGATGTATTTAAATAGTAAAATATTTGTGAAAATGTTTTTAAAAAATTAATAAATATATAAAAATATAAAAAAATGTACTGAATTTTTGTATTTTTGGTATTTAGTAAATTTTTTAATGATTTTTTTTCTCAAATACTTTTTAAGCATATTTATGTTCGATGTGTCTAAAAATTAAAAATTTTGCTTGAAATATAAAAATAAAAAAATTATTGAAAATAAAAAATAGGGAAAACGAAAGAGTACAATTTTCTGAAAAGTGAATTTTTAAACTGAAACCAAACAGAGTGAGTGTTTTTAAAATTTTCATATATATTTTTTTTTCAAGAAACTAGTTTTAGTTTATTTATTTATTTTTTTTTTCAGAATATATATTTTGAAAACAAACTAAACAGTCTACAATTTAGGGTCATACTATGCATGTTTAATCAAGAATTGCAAATCAATGGGTGCAACATACAAAGATGGTTATATTATAGAGTTTTTTAAAATTACTTTGTAAGTTTGTTCTAGAATGATTTGTACAATTTCTATTTATAAGATATAAATAACGTAAATAAGATAGAAAAAAAATTATACCTAGAAGTTAGGAAATGCATACTTTTAAATATCTACTTTCTAAATATTAACTTTTAATTTAAATAAAATTAGCATATCACCTGTACTATATATAGGACTGAATTTTAAAAAATTATTTATGTGAACCTAATAAATACAATCTAATTTTTTTTCTTCAAAAAGCATAACTTAAAAATACAATTACCGTGTGATTGTATTCAAAAAACATTAATACAATCTCTTTTTTTTTATTCAAAAAATACAGATTAAATGGAGTATAGAAAAACACAATCATTAAAACAAAATAAAATCACCATGTGATCAAAATAGAGTGTAAAAAAACACAATCACAAATTAAGCTAATTAAAAAAAAGCAATGAAGTCAAATGATAATTAAAAAATACAATTATTTTTTTTTCAATAAACATAGTGAGTTAAAAACTCAATCAGAAATTAAGCTAATTAATAGTTAAAAAGCACAACCATTTTTTTTTAAAAAATTCAGTGAGCTAAAAAATCTAATTACAAAATATAATCTAATCATCATCATCAATAGTGCGTAGTTTATGTGAGCCTAATGATTACAATCTAATTTTTTTTTTTCAAAAAACATAGATTAAAAATATAATGACCTTATTGAAAAATAAATTAAGTCCAGTCACAATCATAAAATACTATCCAATCATCATCAATTAAACAGAGTGTAAAAATACAATCACCGTATTAAAAAACAATGAAGTCAACTAGTAATTAAAAAATAATTTTTTTAAAAAAAAAATACAAATTAAGTTAATTGGTAGTTAAAAAGCACAACCTTTTTTTATAAAAAAAAAAAAAATACAATGACCACTTTATGTGAATATAATAAATACAATCTTTTTTTTTTTTTTTTTTTCAAAAAACATAGACTAAAAATACAATCCCCATGTGATTGTATTAAAAACATGAATACAATCTATTTTTTTTTTCAAAAAACACATATTAAATGGAGTGTAAAAAAAACATAATTATTTTAAAAAAATAAAATCACCGTGTGATCAAAATGGAGTGTAAAAAAACACAATTACAACTTTCCTCATAAAAAAAAAAGAAGCAATGAAGTCACTTGATAATTAAAAAATACAATTATTTTTTTTTATCAAAAAGCATAGTGAGTTAAAAATCCAATCACAAATTAAGCACAACCATTTTTTTTTTTTTTTTGAAAAATACAGTGAGTTAAAAAACCCAATTACAAAAAATAATCTAATTATTATCATTAATAGTGCGTACTTTATATGAATCTAATGAATACAACCTTCTTTTTTTTTTACAAAAAACATAGATTAAAAATAAAATATTGAAAAATAAACAAAGTTTTAATCACAATCACAAAATACAATCTAATCATCATCAATAATTAATATTTTATGTGAACTTAATGAATATAATCATTCTTAATCAATTTAAAAATATAATCACTATATTAAAAAATAAATGATTTACTCACAGACTTTGAAATGTTTTTCTTTCGAAATTCTGTACCACAGCTGCTGCCGCTGTGATAAGAAGGTTCTAAGATTCTGTCTTACTTTATGTGAACTCTCTCTGTTGCCCAAATTTTTTTCTTTAGGTTGCTGTATGCTGTGATAGGGTTTAGGTTAGTAGGTCATAATGGGTAATAATGAATAATAGGGTTTAGGGTTATACGAAAATTTAATAGGTAATAATGGGTAATAAGGTTTAGGGTAATACGGAATTTTTTTTTAATCAAAAAATTAACAAATTAATATTAGAATAATGGAGCTCTCACAAGATTTGTAGATTAAAAAAACTATTTTCCTTATATATATATATAAATGACATCTAACAAATAAGCAGTTCTATATTTTGATGCATGTGCAAATCGTAAGTCTTAATTAATTATTTTGATTTAAAATAAAAATATATATATATTTACAAAAGACCAGTGTGACAATTATGGATGAATTAATCAGCTAT
Source organism: Camellia granthamiana (assembly GCA_036172215.1). Taxonomy (NCBI): domain Eukaryota; kingdom Viridiplantae; phylum Streptophyta; class Magnoliopsida; order Ericales; family Theaceae; genus Camellia; species Camellia granthamiana. The sequence continues at coordinate 70,775,346 of CM069910.1, read as the reverse complement.
GTGATCATGGTATCCATTGGAAACCATTTGTAATTAGTGGATCAAAATATGACTTGATGCTGGGTCATATTTAATTAAGGGAAAATTAAAACAGCAATGTTACATATCACTAAAAGTAGTGTTCTAAAGAGTCACTAATGAGTTGACACACACTTAATTAAAAAAAAAAAGAAGCACAACAGCACTGTTGCAGTTGGTGAAACCCACTACCACATCATTAGTAGTACCACTGATTAGTGATCTCAAGTATTTTTGAAATTAAAAATACACCCAATAGAGGTTTCTGATTGTTTCCAAGCCCCTTACTAATCATTCGTGAATTGTCCATTCTGCTTATACTAGTGCAAGGGTAATACTAATTTAAGTTGTCCAAAATTCTCTATCTATTTCTTTTCTCAAAATATTTATTACAGCTAAGTCATGTGAAAATCTTAAAATGTAAACATCTTGAGACATTATTTAATAATTATAAATATTTAAAAAAAAAAAATTAGAAACAGACAATCTCGTGCCAGCTTATGCTAACTTGTGTGGACTTGTTAGGCCCATAATCCGATATAAAATCCCACATGCAGTTTGGTTAAGACTTTCCAAACCCATCAAACCTTATATTGCCATTTCATTGAAGTTGATGGGTCGAGTTGGATCGTGTTAATTTAGACCTAGTACACCTCCATATATGTACTTCACATAGACTGATGAGAGCATAAAGTGTTGGGCTGGTCTGTACGAGAATAAATGACGCTTTTCTTCGATCCGGCCCAGACTGACATCCTCCTGAGAACCGAATTTCATTACTAGATCTCTATTTGTTGGGACGAATTACATTAATGGTTTCTGTAATTTAGAATTTGTGTTATTTTAATTTTTGACTTTTAAATTATAATATATTTGATACTTAATTTTGAATCTCATTTTAAATAATGATAATTAAAGATATCATTGTTCAATTTTAAGAACAAAATTGTCAATTTGATAAAATATAAAATAGTTTGACAAAAATAAATATCAAAAAATTATTTCTACCTATCAAAAATAAAATTATATAAAAATGTTAAATCTTTTACATATTTTTTTTATTTTTTTACCAAATCAATTTTTAGTATGTGTTTGGATGATGATCTGTAATGCGTAGTTATTTTTGTTGATATTTTTCGATAGTTATCATGTAATATATGGTTGTATTTGTTGTTAAACAGATATTTTTGAATAGTTATAATGTAATGGATGGTTATTAGGCTTTTAATGTGTAATTAATATGGTTAATATATGAAATATTCTTAGTTTTGATTTTTGATTTAATGGATTAATTTAATAATAACATCAAAGTTGTTGCTATATTTGATTTTTGAAAAAATAAAATCTAATTTCACGAAAATAAATATAAAAAAATTTATTTTAAAAATTATTTATGCCTTCTCAAAAAATAAAATTATATAAAAATAATGTATTTTTAATTTTTAGTTTCTTAGAATTTTTTTTTTGAAAATATATTTTAAAAACCAAACCAAACATAACTTTACCACTAAAAAAGTTTCAGCATTATTCATTAAAAAATAGCAATTACATTTCAAACAACATATAGGCTAACAACCCAAAGGGTTGTGGCATTGTGGTAAGGCCTTGGGGTTTAAGCCCCAAGGTCACAAGTTCAATTCTCCTCTTGGGCCAATCTCCTGAGCGAAGCACTGTTGGTTAGGAGGTTGGACCTCAAGTTGTCTAGAGGACACTTTGGTGATCTCTGCAAGGGGCGCTATCTTGGACCTGCAGGAGGGTAGGGAGGATTTTCCTGTAACAAAAAAAAAAAAAAAAACATATAGGCTAACCAACATAAAATAAATTGTATGACAATTTTACCCTTTATTACAGAGACTATTAATGTAATTTGCCTTATTTTTGGGGATACATTTATCACATTTTATTTACTAAAAATAAAAAATAAAAACACAATCAAACTTGCTTTTAGTAAAACCCGTAAATCTATGACAGACTTTAACTTTATTTTTGTCTATTTATTTATTTATTTTTTTGGTGATAAACATGAAGTGAGTACTACATTAATTTATTTATTTGTTTTAATAAACTATGCTTAATGAAATACTTAGGTTTGGTTTAGTTTTTTAAATGAGTTTTGAGTTGTATTTTGAAAAATAAGTTATTGAAAAGTGTTGGTGAAAATATCAGAAAAAATATATATTTTATTGATAAATAATGCAAAGAAAAAGAGATACAAATAGATCAGGCTGAGGCACGGATATCTCGTGTTCTTTAAGGAGTTCAAGCCCACTGCGGTTGGAAGAACCCAAATACCGATGCAGCAGTCACAAAACTATGACCTGTCCCCTCTAGGATACAACAGCCCAACCACTTGTCGTATGGTTCAAGCCAACTCTGCACAAGATGGTGAACCCAAAACTCCACCAAGAAAAAACACCCTTCTTTGATAGTAATCTCTCTTGTATAGAAAATAGTTGATTTGTTGATTTGTTGTTGTTGATGTGTTGATTTGTTGTTGAAGAAAAGAGTAGAAGAGGGAACTATTTATAAGCCCCAAGGACATTACAAAATACATCAACAATAATAATGGTTATGAACCTAGAGAAAAGGGAGAATGTACCAAACATGAATCCACCACCAAGTTCATGAATTATAATTAATATTAATTCATGAACAAAACCAAAACAATGAATCTCTATTCATGAACAAGATAAAATTCATGAATAAGAACCAAGGAAGATTCATGAACAAAATGAATAAATGAATAAATAAATAAATGACATTAAAATGAACCGACAAAAAGAATTTTAAAAGTTGAAAATTTATTAAGTTATGAGTTTTAAAAATAGTTTTGAGATGATCTGTAATTTTTTTTTTTAACTGAATAGATAAATGTGAGAGAAACTTTGATTGATTGATGTATAAAATGTGAGAGAATGAGAGATGAGAGAGAGAAAAAGAAAAAAGAAAGAAGTGATTGGTTGATTTATTAAAAATAAAAAAAAAAAGTAGACAAAAAATTAAATTTTAAATTGTATTTTAAATGTTTGTTAACCAAACAAACTTTTTTATTTTTTCGTGATTCAAATCATACTTTTAAATTATATCTAGAAGTTAGAGAATGCATACTTTTAAATTTCTACTTTTTAAATATTAACTTTTAATTTAAATAGAGTGACATCAAACAAATAAGCAGAGTTCTATACACTACAAGAAAAGTGGTTATAAAACACGGAACTGTTTGTGACGGCGTGTATCCTATTGCAAGAAGTGATCTTTTGCGACGGCATTTGAAGCCGTCTCAAATAAATGTCTTCTGCGATGGTAGTTGCCTCGTTGCTAATAAGCACACAAGAAAAAGTGTCTTAAATGCAGAAGTATTCGCGACGCACTGTGTACTGTCGCAAAAAGAAATTTTTTTGAGACAGGTGAAATTTACTGTCACAAATAGTAGACATTTGTGACTTCAATTCTCTGTTGCAAAAAAAAACCCTTATTAAAACGGCGTCGTTTTACTAAATGGATTTTATCATTTGTGATCGTTTATCTATGCCGTCGCAAAAAGTACTGAAATATTTCATCTCCCTCTCCTTTAGCCCAAATGGCGCTCGATCAAAACCCCCAAAATATTTTCATCTCCAAAATCCCTAACATCATTCTCCTTAAAAACCCCTAAAAGCCTTAAAACTTTATATATTATTTCCAATTCCCAATCACAATCACAAAGATTTCGAGTTCCCAATCACATAAACGAGTTCGAGTTCGTGTATCATAATCACAATCACAGAGAGTTCATGTGACGAGTAGGTTCTTGACGAACGACGACGGCGAGTGTTCACCGACGATCTCTTTCTGGACGAGCGACGACGGCTAGCAGTGTCAATCGCTCTCGACGACGGCTAGCAGTGGTGCGGTGACGGCTTATTACGATCTCTCCCTCTCTCACGCGATCTTAGTCAGTATGCTCTCTCTCTCTCTCTCTCTCTCTCTCTCTCTCTCTCTCACACACACACACACACTGATATATATATATTTCTTCCCCTGTATGCTGATAAACTTTTTGTTTATGTTCAATGTTATTTATATTTGAATTCTGCTTTAATTATTGAAATAAATGTATGTTGATTTGTAGATCAAAGTATGAACATTGCTTCATCTAAAGACTATGATCATCAGAAATTATTTTTGTTAGATTTTAAAACTGTGTAACCGATGTCGATGAAGGTTCAATTGATTAAGATAGAGAGTCACTTGTTGTGCTCTCATCTATGTAACTGCCATCCATTTTTTTGAGAGAGAGAAAGGGAGGAGAAAATTTTATTTTGAGAGAGATATATGAAGCGAAGAGAGGAGTTTGAGTTGGGTTTGATGGAAGGCTGGTATATATATATAGGGTCTACCCTTTGTGTTCGTTTGATAAAACTGTTTATTTTTTTGTTGTCTGCTAATACAAGTTGTATGTAGTGTTGGTAAATGAAGATGTGGAGATGTGGGTGTAGTGGGTCAACCCAAGAGATGGTAAGGAACTAGGAAGATTCATAGTTAAAGAGAGAGAGAGAGAGTAATGCCCCAAAATCACCAAACGGCGTCGGAGTAGCACGAAACTTGGCACACACGACCGCCTAGGTACGAGAGACATGTGGCAGAAGACGGGACTCGAATTGGATTTCAGGTATGGGAGTTAGAGCCGGATTTCACTCTTAAGAAACAAACTAGTTTCTTAAGAAACATAGAATTTGAGGTGTTAATACCCCAAAATCACCAAACGGCGTCGGAGTAGCACGAAACTTGGCACACACGACCGCCTAGGCATGAGAGACTTGTGGAAGAAGACAAGACTCAAATCGGATTCCCGGTATGGGAGTTAGAGCCGGATTTCACTCTTAAGAAACAAACTAGTTTCTTAATAAATTTAGAATTTGAGGTGTTAATGCCCCAAAATCACCAAATGGTGTCGGAGTAGCACGGAACTTGGCAGACACGACCGTCTAGGCATGAGAGACTTGTGGGAGAAGACGGGACTCGAATCGGATTCCCGGTATGGGAGTTAGAGCCGGATTTCACTCTTAAGAAACAAATTAGTTTCTTAATAAACTTAGAATTTGAGATATTAATGCCCCAAAATAACCAAACAGTGTCGAAGTAGCACGAAACTTGGTACACACGACCGCCTAGGCACGAGAGACTTATGGGAGAAGACGGAACTTGAATCAGATTCCCGATATGGGAGTTAGAGCCGGATTTCATTCTTAAGAAACAAACTAGTTTTTTAATAAACTTAGAATTTGAGGTGTTAATGTCCCAAAATCACCAAATGGCGTCGGAGTAGCATGAAACTTGGCACACACGACCACCTAGGCACGAGAGACTTGTGGAAGATCGGATTCCCGGTCTGGGAGTTAGAGCCGGATTTCACTCTTAAAAAACAAACTAGTTTTTTAAAAAACATAAAATTTGAGATGTTAATGCCCCAAAATCACCAAACGGCGTCGGAGTAGCACGAAACTTGGCACACACGACCGCCTAGGCACGAGAGACTTGTGGGAGAAGACAGGACTCGAATCGGATTCCCGGTATAGGAGTTAGAGCCGGATTTCACTCTTAAAAAACAAACTAGTTTCTTAAGAAACTTAAAATTTGAGGTGTTAATGCCCTAAAATCACCAAACGGCGTCGGAGTAGCACGAAACTTGGCACACATGACCGCCTAGGCACGAGAGACTTGTGGGAGAAGACGAGACTCAAATCAGGTTCCCAGTTTGAGAGTTAGAGCCGGATTTCACTCTTAAGAAACAAACTAGTTTATTAAGAAATTTAGAATTTGAGGTGTTAATGCCTCGAAATCACTAAACGGCGTCAAAGTAACACGAAACTTGGCACACACGACCCGCCTAGGCACGAAAGACTTGTAAGAAAAGACGGGACTCGAATCGGGTTCCCGGTTTGGGAGTTAGAGCCAGATTTCAGTTTAGGCAAAATTATTTACTTAATTATCTTTATAATTGTATAATAGTTACATTCTTTTATGTTTTTTTGTAATTAACATATTAACACATAATTATATTGTCATTAATTATATTTAATTTTTGTTTTCAGATATTTCTTGAGTAGGAGTTTTGCTTCTTGTGGAATGCATGTCTGTGCAAAACGCAACTAATTTTTGTTTTTGTTACCTACGGAGAATGATGAGCAAAACTTGTAATTTTGGTTTATGTTATTTTGAGTTATGAGCAACATTATGTATTTAAACATTATATATGTATTATGGAACATTATGTAGTGGGGTAATTTTGTTGATGTGTAGTTAGGAATACAAGAATATTTTTATTATGGAGAAATTATTATTTTTTATACAGGAATTTTTATATTATTATGCAATTATTTGCTTCTTTCTCAATTGTTTTTCATTTAATATAGGTAATTTTAATATTTTTAATAATTTTATTGTTTTTTTTTTTTGGCGACGGCACCACACCATCGCAAAAAAATGTAATTTTAATAATTTTAATATTTATATTGCAGTTTTTTTTTTTTTTTTCTTTGACGGCACCATACCGTCGCAAAAAAATATTATGACCATTGGCGATAGTGCGCAGGCCGTCGCAAAAAACACAGAACCATTCGCAACAGTATTTTTGTCGTCTCAGATAACACTTTTAGCGACGGTTAATGGTGCCGTCGCAAAAAGTCTAACTTTTTTTACATATTATAGTCGATAGCAAATTACCGTCGCAAAAGGTATCAATTGCCGTCGCTAAAAAAAAGCGATGCCATGATACCGTCGCTAAAAGTCTTTTACAACGCCCTCTATTGTGACCCCTCATGTGCCGCCGCTAAAAGTCATTTGCCGTCGCAAAAACTTTTTTGAGACGGCATGGAGAGTATTTGTGACGATACCATGCCGTCGCAAAAAATCGAATTTTTTGTAGTGATATTTTGATGCATATGAAAATCGCAAGTCTTAATTAAATATTTTGATTTAAAATAAAAAAATATATTTACAAAAGACCAGTGTGAGAATTATGGATGAATTAATCAGCTATGTGATCATGATATCTCTTGGAAAAAATTTGTAATGAGTGGATCAAAATATGACTTGGATGCTGGGTCATATTTAATTAAGGGTAAATTAAAAATAGGGGAATTTTTTTTTAAAGTCCCTAATATTAAGATTTTATAGCATAAAGATATGTAATATTTTCATAGTAGTTGGGGTCTCTTAATATTTTTCCAGAGAAATTTTGATCTAAAGAAATTTCAAAACACAGAGAAATTTTGTGTTTTGAAATTTCTTTGGTTTGAAATTTATCTAATTTGCTCAATTTCTTTGATTTTCTGTGTTTTGGAATTTCTTTGGGGTTGAATTTTCTCTGATTTGCTCACAAATTTCTCTGTGATTTGCTCACAATTTTCTTTGTGTATTCGACTAATTTTCTCTAGTTTGCTTATAATTTTCTCTGTGTTTTAACCAAACTAGAAAAAAAATATCTCTTTTCATAGAGAAATTTTAGACAACCTTCAACAAATACATACACAAAAAGATATTGAGGATTGAAAATACTTTTATTCAAATTTATGCTTAAATCTAAGTTTATCCACTAGAGTAGTGAAATTGAGTATAATAACAAACTCATATGAACAAATATATATATGACATAACTTTGGCAGTTGTGTATGTGTGTACGCAAAATTTTCTCTGATATTTGAAATTTCTCTAACCAAATTAGACTTTCAGATTTGTGTACGATAGCTAGAGAAATTTATAAAAATGAAATTTCTTTGACATGTTGATTTTCTCTACAATTTCTTTGGCATTAAAATATCCCTTTAAGATATGAAATTTCTCTGAAATTCTCATTGTGCTTGTTAATTTTTTTTGGAATTTACTTACTACTCCTCTTTTGAGTTTCTTCTTCAAGCTAGTTGTGTGTGTAATTTTCTCTAGTATGTTGATTTTCGTTGTCATGGGATTTCTCTGCCTTTATAGTGAACATTTTGAAAGATTGGGATAAATTTTTGTATGATGACCAAAGAAATTTGATTTTCTTCCCTTGTCATGTTGATTTTCTCTAGCCAAATGAACTCAAAATTAATAAACAATGAACACCTCTGCTGCAAATCAACTTGAAATTGATATATATAGTTTTCTTTGGTATGTTGATTTTCTCTGTCATGGAATTTTTCTACCTTTACAATGAACATTTTAAAAGATTGGGCTAAATTTCTCTATATGATCGCCAGAGAAACTTATTGATTTTTTTGGGGCCAAATCACATACTCCTCCTTGTGATTTTCTTTGGCCAAATCAACTCGAAATCAAGTTGAATAATGTTTCAAAAACAAAAATCTCAACAAAATTACAAAAGTACGATCTCCAAATCACAAATTAAAATAAAAAACCTAATGCGAACCACAAATCGGAATTGAAAAACTAAAGCGAAATCGGAATCCTCACACAAATCTAATCGAAATCAACGAACAAAAAACAACTCGAAATCAACTCCACTCCACTAGAATAATGAACAACGAAATCACAAAAGGTTGGCTATCTCAGTTTTGGTTAGAGGTTCTGAATCTTTGTCCATCCATAGAGCCATTGCTGCTTTGATTTTGCTTTGCTATACAGAGAAAGAGAGAGGATGATGATGAGGAGAGAGAAAGAGAGTGTATTTAGAAGAAATTTGATGTCTGTAATTACGGGTGATGGACCTCAAGACCTTATACTACAAAAAAATATATTTTGGACCTTTCATACTAGTAAAAGTTGGAGGAGGATGTTTGTAACAAGCCCGCGAGGGACCTCGCTACAGTTCGGACTCGATTTTGTTGCGGTTCCAAATCTCGAACCAAAGAGTCCAAATCCGGCAAATCGTTTTGAGAAAAACAGATTTTTTGAAAGAAGTGCCAAACATGGACTGCTTTGCCAGATAACAGAGTCGCCACCTAAATATTTTAAAATGGGAAATTTAGGAAACCCTGACTCGGTGCAAAAGGCCACGTGTCCGTCATCACCAAAGTTGGCTCGGGAACTTGGGTACGATTAGGGAAGGTCACATCGTGAGCACCCCCGCTCGCCCGGTCAAAGACCGGCCTCTACTAACCATGATATCTGTTTTTGAAAACATTGTGAGTTCTTATTCCGGTTATTAGCCTAGGTTACTATGTGATGCGCACAGCATACAAGTATAGACCGAATCGCCTGAATTGGAACAAAACATTTCATGTTTGTCTGTTTGAAAGTGGTTTGATGGTGCTACCCGCAAGTAGGCTAAGACGCGGATTTGCCACCCTCGGGTGGGCTTAGAAAACATGATTTTGCCACTATCTAGTGGGCTTAAAACAAACAGTCGATGAATTGCTCCAATTCAGATAACTCAACCTCCACCCACAGGCATTCAAGGCAGTTATATCACATAAGCACATAGCCTCATGGCAAGCATGCTATTCATGGCAGCACTCACACGCATGCAAGGATGCTAAAGCATAAGACTCACCGAGTACTCCAAGCCAAAACAGAAAACTGATTAGAAATCATGCATGATCCTAAAATATACAGAATGCCTAATGCAACACATGCAAAGATGCAAACTATAGCAGGCTCGGCTATTCTAAACATGGTATATGAGATGCTACAACTAACATGTATTCAACTCGGAATTGAAATACGATGCAGTTTGTATGATGCGCCGAGCCCGGAGCATGCAAAACAGATGAATGATGCAAACATGCTGTCATACTGTTATGCTAATTGAAATATGCCCTATATTTAACCATCGTAAGCGGGTAAATAAAAGGGAGAAAGAAATGGGGGTTGGAAGACATACATCACACTCACCCACACTTATTACAATTATGCCCTCGCGCAGAGGGTCCAAATAAATATACAGTCCGAAATAAAAGAATAATACAGCCCGAAATAAATACAGTCTAACTAATGTACAAATTCTTAATTAATTGACAATTAACTAAGAAAGCAGTAAACTGGCATGTAAGCCAGGGGCTGCCTTGCTTCTGATGAGTGACGGGCTGTTTTCTCGCGGAAATCCATTGGGATGCCCCAATTAGCCTCTGTTTGCAGTATTTCTCGAAATGCGTGCCGGACTCCGAAAAGTTGCTGTTCCTCGATTTTGCTGTAACAGAGAGCAGGAAAAGGGCATAGCAATGTATTTCACAAATATATGCATGCCTCGGTCCTCGTGCCACCAATCACGCATATCGATGCATGATGGCCGAGGAGTCGGATTGCACAGCTCAATATAGAATGAAGACACATGAATGCTAAAAAACCTAACTCCATCATGGGTAATCCGGAGTGTCGGTGACTTGGGAATTGAGACCCGTTCCGTCACTCGGAGTATGAAACGTGCCTCGTTTCCCGTGCCCGGGCTAACTCCTATCCCGAACACGATGCAATATGCATGATATGCATGAAATGCAACTAAGATACATCCTAAAATGCACAATGCTATGAAAATGAGATGCCTTGAAATGCGTGCACGCGGGCACGCAAACGGAGAAAATGGCAGACAGACATGAAATGACATGAAATACAATATACAATGCAATATGGGCTTATACTGACATGGGAGAGCCTCAGCTGCACCCACATAAGAGGCCATCGGATGAAAATGAAGTGCCTCGAAATGCGTGCACACGGGCACGCAAACTGAGGCAGTGACATACAGGCATGAAATGGCATACGGAATGCGAATTGGGCTTACACTAACATGAGAGGGCCTCAGCCGCACTCACATAAGCTGCCGTCGGATAAAAATGAAGTGCCTCGAAATGCGTACACACAGGTACGCAAACCGAGGCGATGATATAAAGGCATGAAAATGCAAAATTGGGCTTACGCCGACATGAGAGAGCCTCAGCTGCACCCACATAAGCTGCCGTCGGATAAAAATAAAGCGCCTCGAAATGCGTGCACACGGGCACGCAAACCGAGGCGGTGGCATACGCAATGCAAATGACATACGGAATGCAAATTGGGCTTATACTAACATGAGAGGGCCTCAGCCATACTCACATAAGAGGCCGTCGGATAAAAATGAAGCGCCTCGAAATACGTGCACACGGGCACGCAAACCGAGGCATGCATAAAATGGCAACGGGATGCAATGATGGGCTTACGCCAACATGAGAGGGCCTCAGCCACACTCACATAGGCTGCCGTGAGACAAAACGGAGTGCCTCGAAGTGCGTGCCCACGGGCACGCAAACCGAGGCAATGCACTAAGGCATGAAATGACATGAAAAATGATATGCAAGCATGCAAACCAAATTTCAGCAGCTAAATAAAGGGGAAAACAGCCCCGAAATGATACGAAATGACAATCAATGCATGAAATCATCCCGAAATGCGATTTTAAGTACCCGAAATGGCCTACGGCTATGCTAAACATGCAAAATTGGCACATGGCAGCAAAAACAGTAGCAAGGCAGCCCCAAAAATAGCATCTTTTCAGTACAAAACATGGCCAAATTGTGAGCATAGATATGGCAACAATGGCATGCAAAAATGGGGGAAAAGAGGGGATTTACAAAGCAAGTGGTATGTACAATGATCAAACCCAAAAATGCAGTTCTACAACATTAAAGAGGGGCCAAAAAATGTACACATTTACAAGAGATGACATCCCCCAAATCAGTGTAGAAATATAGCAAACATAGCATGCAAAATAGAGGGAAAGCATGGATTCAAAGCAAGTGGAACATAGAGTATGAAAACAGTGTTGAGCCCTTCTTAAATGTTGAAGAGGGGCTCAAAATAAGCACAATCTCAGTTCATGGTATGCTCCAAATCAGATCACAAATAGGCCAAATAAAGCATGCAACTTTACGGTAAAATAGAAGAATTTCAAAGGAAGTGCATTCTAGAGAGGCCAAACATGATGGAGCCCTTCTTCAATGTTTAAGAGGGGCTCAAAATAAGCCCATTAACAGTTTATATCAAGCTCGTAATCAGATCACTCATAAGTCAAATAAAGCATGCAAATAATTGGCATAAAGGGTGATATTGAAGCAAGTGTATCATGGGGCTCTCAAATGAGGTTGAGCCCTTCTACAATGTTGTAGAGGGGCTCAAAATGAGCCTCAAATCAGTAGGGGTCGGAGCCCAAAAACTGAGAGCAAATAGGGTAAAAAGATGATTCAAAAAAATGCTAAAAAGGGGGAAATAGTGACTTACCCTTTGAGATCCAACTTTTGAGGCTTGTTGGCTTGAATTTCTTGCTTCTTGACCTCTGAAAGAACTCCCTTTGCTGCTGAAATGGAAGTGGTGATGGTGGTGCTTAGGGTTGATGAAGAGAGGAGCTAGACACTTGAAGAGTTGAAGGTTTTTGGCTATGAAAATGGAGGCAAATGCTTAAGGTTTCTGAGGTAAAATCTTCCAACCCTAGCAAAGGAGGAGGGAAGCCCTTTAAGTAAGCAAGAAAAGGTGTAAAAGGGGAGGGAAAAGCACCCAAGTTTTCCCTCCCAAAATATCCCCCGGATGCCCGAGATATTTTGAAAAATATCCGGACAGCTGGAAAGAGCTGGAAAGCAGAAAGCTGGCCGGCCAGGTAACTTTCTGGGAGGTGGCCGGCCGGCCACCCCAGCTGGTCGGCCAGCCACTCACCCTGGCCGGCCGGCCATGGCCCAAAAATGAAGATGCAAATTGCTGGCCGACCACCATGTGTTAGGGTCCTCCCAAGTGTGTAGAATAAGGCCCCAAGGTTGGAATCTGACAACTCTGAAGCAGAAGTCACAACATAGAACTTGAAAGAGAGGCTCAAAAATGAAACTCTGAATTTCTGGCCGACCACCAACTTTTAGGGTCCTCCCAGATGTGTGGAACAAGGTTCCAAGGTTGAAATCCGGCAACGCTGAAGCAGGAGTCACAACATTGGATTTGAAGGAGAGGCTCAAAAATGAAACTTTGAATTACTGGTCGACCATGCTCTTTTAGGGTCCTCCCATATGCCCTGATCACAAATATGTAGCTTTGGTTGGAAGAAAATACCCCTAGGGTGTTCAACATTGGCCCGGAAGTGAGCAAAACGGGCGCCGGAGGAGCGAAACTGGTTATCTGGGATAATTGCTGGCCTCCCACCCCCCAGTGATCTTCCTAGTGTTGAAATAGAGGTACCTGCCAAATTTGAACAAAAACTAATGAGAAATGAATGCTCGGGGCCAAAACCGCGCAATTCGGGGTCCCGAAAATGGGCTGCAGGTGCCGGAAGTGGTGTTCAGCAGCGAAGTGGGTATCAGAGGCCCCAGGGTTCCTCGGAATAGTAAAACAGAGATACCTGCCAAAAACCGGAGAACTCGGAGATGGTTGGGCGGTCCCGAACCGAGGCACACGGCCTGACGGCTCCGAAAACCGGGAACCGGGCTCCGAAATGGGCAAAATGGCCTACGGCCACGAAAAGTAGCTCACGGCCACCGAGAGATAGTCTACAGGACCACTCCCTCCCCTCAGGAAAGAAAACAGAGAAAACCGAGTCTGGTTCGCAAACCGAGACAAGGCACAGAAGAGAGTTCGGAAGTCCGGAGGCAGGGCGCACGGCCGCGACTCTGAGACTTCTGAACGAGCACAACATGCAACATCACCGAGCGCTCAACCGGTGACGTCTGAGTCTTAAGGTCGGTCAAAAATGGGGTGTCTACAGTTGCCCCTCTTTGACAGAACTCGGAAGTCAAGAAGTGACGAGAGTGAATGTCAAAGCCCAGAGACGACCCATTTTTGACAAGGCCGAAGACTTAGACAATCATACGAGATAAACAAGGATATGCCCGCAGGCGTGCCCGCAGGCAGGGGGCAAAATGCAAAGCGACATGCACAGAGCCAGATGATCATGCAAGTGCAACAAGCTATAATGAAGCAAGTATTGACAAATAGATGCAACAGTTTTAAGCAAGAATGCAAAGCAACAACTACATTTCATGCAGTTAAGAATGCGGAGAATTATTCGATTCTCGTCGCGTCTCACATGGAGAAGATACGATACCTGCGCGATTCGTCTGGTCGCACCAGCCTCAAATGAACCGTACATACAATATCGTGCCTGCAAAATAGAGAAATTCAACAAGAACAATATGCTAACAACATATATTCAATGCGATTCCTGTGATTCCAAAAGTTTGACACACGCAGTGTCGGCGGGTGAATGCATAAAGCAGTGTGATACAAATAAGGTAAAGTGCACAAGATAGCGCAATGCAACGCACTAACAAGTGCAGGTGAGATGCGCAAGATAGCACGATAAAATGCATACACAATGCAAGTAATGTGCACAAAATAGTGCGATGCGCAAAATAGCGCGAGTGAAATGTAATGCACTAACAAGTGCGGGCGGGATGCGCAAAGATAGCGCGAATGATATAATGCACAAAATAGTGCGATGCGATATGCAAAGCACAGGACAGTGAGATTGAGGTGCGCAAAATAGCGCGAGTAATAAATTGCACGAAATAGTGCGATGCGCAAAATAGCGCGAATGATAAACTGCACAAAACAGTGCGATTGTGGTGCGCAAAATAGTGCGAGTGATGAACTACACAAAACAGTGCGATGGAGGTGCGCAAGATAGCGCGAATGATAAACTGCACAAAACAGTGCGATGCGCAAAATAGCGCGAGTGTAAACTGCACAAAATAGTGCGATGTGGAAAATAGCACGAATGATGAACTGCACAAAACAGTGCGATTGAGGTGCGCAAAGTAGCGCAAATGATGAACTGCACAAAATAGTGCGATTGAGGTGCGCAAAATAGCGCGAATGGTGAACTGCACAAAACAGCGCGATACGCTAAACAGCGCGATTGATTTGAAATGCACTAAACAGCGCGATACGCTAAACAGCGCGAGTGATTTGAAATGCACAAGACAGTGCGATACGCTAAACAGCGCGATTGATTAGAAATGCACTAAACAGCGCGATACGCTAAACAACGCGAGTGATTTGAAATGCACAAGACAGTGCGATACGCTAAACAGCGCGATTGATATGCAATGTACAAGATAGTGTGAGTGAGAGACAACCACAAGATGCACAAGATAGTGCAAGTGAGATACAAAGTGTAAGTGCACAAAACAGTGCGAGCAAGATAAAATGCACAAGAAAGTGCGATAAAATGCAACTTCTATGCAAGTATGGGGGCATATTCTATGCAATATTGAAAGCAAGCATATTCTATGCATGAATCATAACGATGCGCGGCACGCATGCAACAGCAGTGTATACGAAAGTTCACATTCTATGCAATAGAGGAGCATCAAATATGTACTCTGGTGCCTCTGATTTGCCTCTTAGAGGACTTTACAACATACTCAGCTCAAAAAGGGCACACCCTGTTCATATTGGCGAGAGATAACATCTGCATGTGAAACCCTCGGGTGTTACTTGGGCTGTCATTCTGACTTGAAGCAGGCTTACACTTGGGGTCGAGACACACTCATACTCCAGAGAAATGGCGAAGCCTGAGAAGGTGCACCTAGAATGCAGTCTCGGATCTCGCTAAGGTTGAAACATACTAAGATGCTCCAAATTTTCCCTCTTTTCTTTTGCTTTGCAGTCTGGAACCTAAATAGCTTCAGATAGGTCCTGGTTTACTGTTCTCACATGACCTGGGTTGGACCCTGCGGTTTTATGAAAGAACCAATTCTGTTTTGCACAAATGTGGAGAACGGCACGGCACTCGGAGCACAAAACGATTTTATTTTTGAAAATGAGAAAAGGATCCTCAACCGGGTATTGAGCCTACAACTGACCACAGCAAAACGACTCAACACGGGGAAATAAAGGCACACAACCTAGATACATCGAGTAACACTCGAAACGACCCAAAACAAGAATCGAGATAAAACAAAAAGACACGACACTCAGACGTGCACAGGGAGCCTGTTTCACCGGGTAGTGTTTTCCACCCTTTCTTATTTGTGTCTCTCACATCGCTCGACACTCAATCTCTTGTTTTCTGACAAAAAGCCATTTTCTCACTTTTTCTCTCATTGCACATCTCTCTATTCTTCAATCTCTCATTTTTCAATCCCTCCCCTGGGTGGTTGATGGATAAATAGCAAGTTGTGGGCTTTTGCCCCTGGTATTCTGCTAGATTCTCTTCTTCTGCTCACAGCTAGTGAATTCCTCCCACAGAGGGGTTGCGCTACAACTGGGTGTGTAGTAAATTTGCAGCTGGCATCAGTTGACGATGCTCTGCTGGGGAGTTTGGACATGATCAGATCCGTCTAGATGAGGGAGTGGAATATCCTGATCCATTCCAGTTCGTGCTTCGCACTTGGCTTGATACCTCGCTGCTTGGAGGGTGAAAGAACTTTCAGCCGTTTGTCGTCGCCTTCAGTTGTGCCTTTTCTGGCAGGTATGGTGCCCTTTCTGGCAAATGCATTGATAACGGGGAAAGACAGAACACCTGACTCAACTGTGCCCCTAGTTCATCATTTTGACCATTTTTTGTTTTAATTTTTGCCTTCCACTAAAACAATTTTGACCAAAATGAGAGTTAGATTAACATGCTTGTTCAATTTTTGATTTGAAATCATGCAAGTCAGGCTATGAGCACTGAAAATTTTCCTTTTTCGGGTCCAAGAAATGGTCCAATTTTTGGAAAAGATGGAACGATTTTCGAGAAAATTAGTCAACCTTAGTAAAAATTCTCAAAAACTATTTTTGCAAACGGCCAATGCTCAACGAGCATAGAACCCACTCCTGAGATGCACAACTTTGGATCCAAGGGAAAACTGCCCCGTGTTTGAAGAGAGCTGCATGGCAACGGAAAGTTGCCCCTTGTTTGAACGGCACCGCGGCGCATTGAATGGCAACGGAAAGTTGCCCCTTGTTTGACTGGCGCCGCAGCGCACTGAATGGCAACGGAAAGTTGCCCCTTGTTTGGATAGCACCACGGCACATTGTAGTCAGTCCTCAGAGTGACGAACACAACCAAATCCTCAGATACAGAGAAGACAGAAATGACCAGGACCATCGCGTGGACACAATCAAATTGAAGTGTTTTACGGCTGGACTTCAGAATGAAGTTGCCTACGTATCCCAAACATGGGAATCAAGCCTTACGTAGTTCGGGGTTAAGGTACACTCGGGTATTTAACCTCTCCTTTTATGCTCTAACTTTTGCCAAGGCGCCCGATGCAGGTTTTCGACCTTGCGAGCTTCTTTTTCTTTTCATTTTCATTTTTTCTTTTCTTTTCATTTTCATTTCTTTCGCATTTTTTCTTTTCTTTTCTTTTCTTTTCTTTTGCATTTTTTTTCTTTTTCTTCCTTTTTTGTTCTTCTTCTTTTCTTTCTTTTCTTTGTATTTTTTTCTTGCTCTAACTTTTGCCTGGGTCGCCCTTCTGGGTTTTCGACCCAGCGAGCCTCTCAAGGGGTAAAAGTGTAACAAGTCCATGCCAAATGGTTTTAGGATTTCGAAGCCATCCGTATTCAGGAGAGTGACTGTTGATTTGCAAGAGGACTCATCTTCAGCTCTTCGAGCACATCTGACATCTTTGCCCCTAGTTCGAGGGGTACTTCTGTTTTAGCTTCTGATCTTCTTGATCCGACTTTCCTGGCCTCTTGTTCGAGGGCTGCTTCAAATCTGGCCACACAGGCCTCACATCGTAGTCGACCGTTGAACCTTCTGAATTCAAGTTCAAGGTTTGAAAGCAAGGGCTCAAGTCTCGAGGCTGAGAGCAATCCTAAGCTGCACAATCTCAAGAGCGATTCCACACAAGTCTTCGCAGGACTGCGCAAAATATTTTTTAAATTTTGAAAGTTTTTAAGAAGGCGACGAATCGCTCGCGCTGAAGATGGTGTGAAACCAGTCTGGATCAAGCCAGGGTCCTTCTCAGTACTCACGCTAACAAGCATGATTTCATTCATTAAGGGCTTAGCACGCCTCTCTTTCTCTCAATTGATCAAAGTTTTGCAAATCCCGAGGAATTCCTCCCTCTTTATTTTCACCGCAGTGTTCAAAAAGTTTTAAAAAACTCAGGTCATTACAATGACTTCAAGGCACAAGAGAGCAGGTGGAATGCACTGCCATTTCATTCAAATCCCGGCACAACTAGCACACGGCAGAAGCAAATGTGAGAGCGTGAAAATCACTGCTGTTTCATTCAAAATCTGTTGGCATAACTGGCTCCCTGGCAGAAACAGACTCAAAACAAAACGAAAAGACAAAAGCGAAACAAAATGGTGACGCTCGAGGTAACTCCCCCGGAACCACCCGACTCCTATACAACAGGACTGACTCGATACAACAAGACAGACCCACAACAAAAGAGACTGACTTAAAACAAAAGGACAGACTCAAGACGAAGCAACAAAACTGACCCAATACCCAAGTCAGAAAGCACAAAAACTGGTATTTGCACATTGCTCAGAACAGTGCGTGCCATTCCCACGTCTGGAGTAATCTGAGCGCCGCCCGCAGGTGGTCCATCCCCCGTTCACATAACATTATCCCCCAAGTTCACTGACCCAATGCCGATAGACTTTGCTGAGCTCGGCAGGAGGATGACCTGGTTGTCAAATAGATCCTGTACTTCATGGCGAAGACGGAAGCAGTTGTCAGTAGAATGGCCAGTTTGCTGATGGAAGGCACAGTACTGGGCAGCATTATGTGTAGCTGGAAGAGGGTTCGGGAGAGGTCGAGGCTCAAGGGGTTTGAGATGGCCTTGTCCAACAAGGATTTGGAGAGCTTTGGATAAAGGCATGTGGAGGGCATGGAAGACCCTCTGACCTCGGGGTTGGTACTTCTGGGTTTGTGGATTTTTGCTGGGCGCACCAGCAAAGGGATTGGCAGGTGCTGGCCTAGTTTGTTGATCTCTTCCAAGCACGGGATTAGAGTTGAAAGGAATATTCTTAGTGCAGCGGCCCTTCTCCCGGCTTGCCTCTTGATTCAAACTGCCCCCAGCTTGACTGGCAAAAGTGTCATTCACAGTTTTTGCAACAACCGCGAGCACTTGTTCTTTGTTCAGTCCCTCGGCTTTCAAAGCCTCAACAGCTAACAGAAGATGCTCATGGGGATCAATGCCTGCCCCTACCTTGTTCTTTCCACTCGCTTCCACTTTGCCAAGGGATTTGCCTTCCTCAGATATAGCCCGTTCCAAGATTGGGGAGCCTTTTGACATGAGCTCCCTGGTAGGCGATGTGGTTGATGATGGAGCCAAAACTCCAAAGGCTAAATCCGCCACTGTTCTCTGAAGATCTTCAATCATCCTCATCAGCTCGGAAGTAGTGGGTTCATGGGTTTGAGATGATTGGGGTTCAGGTGCACCCATCATGCATAAGTCCATGCTTTCTGGGATAAACACCTCAGGCTTGGGTAGATGGGTCGGGGTGATGTATATGCTAGGGTCAAAGGTGGATGGCAGTGTATGGATAAGATTGAGGTAGGTGGGAAATGTTTGGTCATTGGGGCCTGAAGGTGGAGCTATCGTCCGGTTATCGATGAGATTTTGGACCTCATGACGAAGGCGGTAGCAACGGTCGGTGCCATGACCGCGCTGCTGATGGTACATACAGTACTTGGCAGGGTTATGTCTGGCTGGGAGTGGGTCGGGAAGAGGTTGAGGATCAAGGGGTTTGAGATGCCCTCTTTCCATCAAGACTTTTAGTGCGCTAGTCAGGCTCATATAGAGAGGGGTGAAAGTTCTACCTTGAGCTTGGGCTGGGCTGGTTGTTTGTAGGCTTGATTTGGCAAAAGGGTTGGCTGTGGCGACTGTATTGATTTCAGTGGGTTCGGGAATAGTGCTACTTCCGGCATTGGTACTCCTTGAAATCACCCTCCTTGTCGGTTCACTTGTTCTGGGAATGATCCCACTGTTGAATGCATTCTCGACCTGAACCCCCAGTTCATGCAAACTCTTGAAAGTGAATAGTGGAGCGACTATCAATTTCTGCAACATATCATGCTCGAGGTTCCGCACCATCATCTGTACTTGATCCCTCTCAGAAGGGCGGCGATCTGTCATCTGTGCTGCCTTTGCTCTCCACCTCGCAACAAATTTCACAAAAGGCTCTTTTGGGTTTTGGCGGGTTGCTTCGAGTTCCTGAATGGTCATTTCAACCTGGGTATTGTAAGAATACTGATCAACAAAGGCCTCAGCCAGTTCTTCCCAGTTTTGCTTCACTTTGTCCTCCAACTTAGCGTACCAAGTGGCTGCTACACCGGACAGGGTTCTTCCATACAGAGAGAGTTTTTGTGGCTTAGTCAGACCCATCGGCTTTAGGACATCCAAGAAAAGTCGGATATGTACCATTGGATCCCCAGACCCGTCGAAACGGTCAATATGTGGCATTTTGAATCTATCTGGGAGCCGGACGGCAGACTCAGTGTGCCCATCCTCAATGTCGGGAATGGAGTTAAGGCCTTGTGCCTTTCTAAATTGCTCCTCAAGGTTCGCAATTTTTACTGCGGTCAGATCAAGGTCATTAGCATCAAGGGGATAACGCCTCTCATTAGGCTGCACCAGGGGTCTGAAAACTTGGGCTTGAGCCAACCTTTCTCGAGGATTCGGACACTGCAAATCTTCAACTGGCGGAAGTGGGTCAAAGTTCGGCTGGGGTCCCGAAGCTGGATGTAAGGCAGATGCCCCAGATGGGCTCTGCGTTTCAATACTGGTCTCAGCCTGCATGGCAGTTCCTTGATTTAACGCTGCTACTACGGCCACAAATTCTTCCGAACCCTGTGCCATCACGGGCTGTTGATTCTGAACAAGGGTGACGTGACTGGTGACTGACGGATCAGATGAACCGGTAAGCCCTGACTGGCCTTTCTTTGCCTTGCCTCAGCGACAGAACACTGGTCACCCTTGAATTGAATTTCTGTCCTAACAAAGTCTATCAGCACTAGTCCAATGTACCCGGGGAATATCGAAGCCTTCTGAAGCTATAGTTCCGAGACTACCTAGCAAAAGAGAAAACCGACAGCATCTCAGCTTGATTTCACCAGAACAGATATGAACAAAGCTGAATGAGTGTGCTCTCCACTGAATTCTGCTCCCAAAATTCCGCCTGTAAGTTGATACCCTCAGGTAAAACTGATTCCCCAAATACTAATGCCTTCAGGCTTGGTACCCAAAATACTGAATTGGTGCCCGCAGGCCTGATGCCCAAACTTGTAGACTGATACATGCATTCATGTAGAGACGCACTCTAAAGCACATAACAGATAAGTGAGAACCAAAACACCCCTATGTTGGGGTAGGGTTTCCCTGTCCTATTTTGTCAGGAACTAGGGGTTCACTACGCACACAGCGGCTTCAAACAACCTATAAACGGGTAAGCAACCTGTCCTAGTTTGGAATGGTCACTATGGATCCGAATATGCACTAGGTCGAATGGTCAAAAAGGGTGCCCCGGTAAAACCGGGGTTTGTGTTCCCATACTGGCAGAGCCCGTAACCGGTCAGCCTTATGGACATGCCTTGACAAGACAAGCCTCCGGCAAACCGCTCAGGAATAGCAGATGGCAAACACGGTGTCCTAGGCGCACCAATGCAAATGCAATGCAAAGAAACACACAAGTGTAGTCAAAACCAGATATTATGCGTTCGAGTCAAGTTCTCTAACTCCCCAGCAGAGTCGCCAGAAACTGTAACAAGCCCGCGAGGGACCTCGCTACAGTTCGGACTCGATTTTGTTGCGGTTCCAAATCTCGAACCAAAGAGTCCAAATCCGGCAAATCGTTTTGAGAAAAACAGATTTTTTGAAAGAAGTGCCAAACATGGACTGCTTTGCCAGATAACAGAGTCGCCACCTAAATATTTTAAAATGGGAAATTTAGGAAACCCTGACTCGGTGCCAAAAGGCCACGTGTCCGTCATCACCAAAGTTGGCTCGGGAACTTGGGTACGATTAGGGAAGGTCACATCGTGAGCACCCCCGCTCGCCCGGTCAAAGACCGGCCTCTACTAACCATGATATCTGTTTTTGAAAACATTGTGAGTTCTTATTCCGGTTATTAGCCTAGGTTACTATGTGATGCGCACAGCATACAAGTATAGACCGAATCGCCTGAATTGGAACAAAACATTTCATGTTTGTCTGTTTGAAAGTGGTTTGATGGTGCTACCCGTAAGTAGGCTAAGATGCGGATTTGCCACCCTCGGGTGGGCTTAGAAAACATGATTTTGCCACTATCTAGTGGGCTTAAAACAAACAGTCGATGAATTGCTCCAATTCAGATAACTCAACCTCCACCCACAGGCATTCAAGGCAGTTATATCACATAAGCACATAGCCTCATGGCAAGCATGCTATTCATGACAGCACTCACACGCATGCAAGGATGCTAAAGCATAAGACTCACCGAGTACTCCAAGCCAAAACAGAAAACTGATTAGAAATCATGCATGATCCTAAAATATACAGAATGCCTAATGCAACACATGCAAAGATGCAAACTATAGCAGGCTCGGCTATTCTAAACATGGTATATGAGATGCTACAACTAACATGTATTCAACTCGGAATTGAAATACGATGCAGTTTGTATGATGCGCCGAGCCCGGAGCATGCAAAACAGATGAATGATGCAAACATGCTGTCATACTGTTATGCTAATTGAAATATGCCCTATATCTAACCATCGTAAGCGGGTAAATAAAAGGGAGAAAGAAATGGGGGTTGGAAGACATACATCACACTCACCCACACTTATTACAATTATGCCCTCGCGCAGAGGGTCCAAATAAATATACAGTCCGAAATAAAAGAATAATACAGTCCGAAATAAATACAGTCTAACTAATGTACAAATTCTTAATTAATTGACAATTAACTAAGAAAGCAGTAAACTGGCATGTAAGCCAGGGGCTGCCTTGCTTCTGATGAGTGACGGGCTGTTTTCTCGCGGAAATCCATTGGGATGCCCCAATTAGCCTCTGTTTGCAGTATTTCTCGAAATGCGTGCCGGACTCCGAAAAGTTGCTGTTCCTCGATTTTGCTGTAACAGAGAGCAGGAAAAGGGCATAGCAATGTATTTCACAAATATATGCATGCCTCGGTCCTCGTGCCACCAATCACGCATATCGATGCATGATGGCCGAGGAGTCGGATTGCACAGCTCAATATAGAATGAAGACACATGAATGCTAAAAAACCTAACTCCATCATGGGTAATCCGGAGTGTCGGTGACTTGGGAATTGAGACCCGTTCCGTCACTCGGAGTATGAAATGTGCCTCGTTTCCCGTGCCCGGGCTAACTCCTATCCCGAACACGATGCAATATGCATGATATGCATGAAATGCAACTAAGATACATCCTAAAATGCACAATGCTATGAAAATGAGATGCCTCGAAATGCGTGCACGCGGGCACGCAAACTGAAAAACTGGCAGACAGACATGAGATGACATGAAATACAATATACAATGCAATATGGGCTTATACTGACATGGGAGAGCCTCAGCTGCACCCACATAAGAGGCCATCGGATGAAAATGAAGTGCCTCGAAATGCGTGCACACGGGCACGCAAACCGAGGTAGTGACATACAGGCATGAAATGGCATACGGAATGCGAATTGGGCTTACACTAACATGAGAGGGCCTCAGCCGCACTCACATAAGCTACCGTCGGATAAAAATGAAGTGCCTCGAAATGCGTGCACACGGGTACGCAAACCGAGGCGATGATATAAAGGCATGAAAATGCAAAATTGGGCTTACGCCGACATGAGAGAGCCTCAGCTGCACCCACATAAGCTGCCGTCGGATAAAAATAAAGCGCCTCGAAATGCGTGCACACGGGCACGCAAACCGAGGCGGTGGCATACGCAATGCAGATGACATACGGAATGCAAATTGGGCTTATACTAACATGAGAGGGCCTCAGCCATACTCACATAAGAGGCCGTCGGATAAAAATGAAGCGCCTCGAAATACGTGCACACGGGCACGCAAACCGAGGCATGCATAAAATGGCAACGGGATGCAATGATGGGCTTACGCCAACATGAGAGGGCCTCAGCCACACTCACATAGGCTGCCGTGAGACAAAACGGAGTGCCTCGAAGTGCGTGCCCACGGGCACGCAAACCGAGGCAATGCACTAAGGCATGAAATGACATGGAAAATGATATGCAAGCATGCAAACCAAATTTCAGCAGCTAAATAAAGGGGAAAACAGCCCCGAAATGATACGAAATGACAATCAATGCATGAAATCATCCCGAAATGCGATTTTAAGTACCCGAAATGGCCTACGGCTATGCTAAACATGCAAAATTGGCACATGGCAGCAAAAACAGTAGCAAGGCAGCCCCAAAAATAGCATCTTTTCAGTACAAAACATGGCCAAATTGTGAGCATAGATATGGCAACAATGGCATGCAAAAATGGGGGAAAAGAGGGGATTTACAAAGCAAGTGGTATGTACAATGCTCAAACCCAAAAATTCAGTTCTACAACATTAAAGTACCCGAAATGGCCTACGGCTATGGCCTACGGCTATGCTAAACATGCAAAATTGGCACATGGCAGCAAAAACAGTAGCAAGGCAGCCCCAAAAATAGCATCTTTTCAGTACAAAACATGGCCAAATTGTGAGCATAGATATGGCAACAATGGCATGCAAAAATGGGGGAAAAGAGGGGATTTACAAAGCAAGTGGTATGTACAATGCTCAAACCCAAAAATTCAGTTCTACAACATTAAAGAGGGGCCAAAAATGTACACATTTACAAGAGATGACATCCCCCAAATCAGTGTAGAAATATAGCAAACATAGCATGCAAAATAGAGGGAAAGCATGGATTCAAAGCAAGTGGAACATAGAGTATGAAAACAGTGTTGAGCCCTTCTTCAATGTTGAAGAGGGGCTCAAAATAAGCACAATCTCAGTTCATGGAATGCTCCAAATCAGATCACAAATAGGCCAAATAAAGCATGCAACTTTACGGTAAAATAGAAGAATTTCAAAGGAAGTGCATGCTAGAGAGGCCAAACATGATGGAGCCCTTCTTCAATGTTGAATAGGGGCTCAAAATAAGCCCATTAACAGTTTATATCAAGCTCGGAATCAGATCACTCATAAGTCAAATAAAGCATGCAAATAATTGGCATAAAGGGTGATATTGAAGCAAGTGTATCATGGGGCTCTCAAATGAGGTTGAGCCCTTCTACAATGTTGTAGAGGGGCTCAAAATGAGCCTCAAATCAGTAGGGGTCGGAGCCCAAAAACTGAGAGCAAATAGGGTAAAAAGATGATTCAAAAAAATGCTAAAAAGGGGGAAATAGTGACTTACCCTTTGAGATCCAACTTTTGAGGCTTGTTGGCTTGAATTTCTTGCTTCTTGACCTCTGAAAGAACTCCCTTTGCTGCTGAAATGGAAGTGGTGATGGTGGTGCTTAGGGTTGATGAAGAGAGGAGCTAGACACTTGAAGAGTTTGAAGGTTTTTGGCTATGAAAATGGAGGCAAATGCTTAAGGTTTCTTGAGGTAAAATCTTCCAACCCTAGCAAAGGAGGAGGGAAGCCCTTTAAGTAAGCAAGAAAAGGTGTAAAAGGGGAGGGAAAAGCACCCAAGTTTTCCCTCCCAAAATATCCCCCGGATGCCCGGGATATTTTGAAAAATATCCGGACAGCTGGAAAGAGCTGGAAAGCAGAAAGCTGGCCGGCCAGGTAACTTTCTGGGAGGTGGCCGGCCGGCCACCCCAACTGGTCGGCCAGCCACTCACCCTGGCCGGTCGGCCATGGCCCAAAAATGAAGATGCAAATTGCTGGCCGACCACCATGTGTTAGGGTCCTCCCAAGTGTGTAGAATAAGGCCCCAAGGTTGGAATCTGGCAACTCTGAAGCAGAAGTCACAACATAGAACTTGAAAGAGAGGCTCAAAAATGAAACTCTGAATTTCTGGCCGACCACCAACTTTTAGGGTCCTCCCAGATGTGTGGAACAAGGTTCCAAGGTTGAAATCCGGCAACGCTGAAGCAGGAGTCACAACATTGGATTTGAAGGAGAGGCTCAAAAATGAAACTTTGAATTACTGGTTGACCATGCTCTTTTAGGGTCCTCCCATATGCCCTGATCACAAATATGTAGCTTTGGTTGGAAGAAAATACCCCTAGGGTGTTCAACATTGGCCCGGAAGTGAGCAAAACGGGCGCCGGAGGAGCGAAACTGGTTATCTGGGATAATTGCTGGCCTCCCACCCCCCAGTGATCTTCCTAGTGTTGAAATAGAGGTACCTGCCAAATTTGAACAAAAACTAATGAGAAATGAATGCTCGGGGCGAAAACCGCGCAATTCGGGGTCCCGAAAATGGGCTGCAGGTGCCGGAAGTGGTGTTCAGCAGCGAAGTGGGTATCAGAGGCCCCAGGGTTCCTCGGAATAGTAAAACAGAGATACCTGCCAAAAACCGGAGAACTCGGAGATGGTTGGGCGGTCCCGAACCGAGGCACACGGCCTGACGGCTCCGAAAACCGGGAACCGGGCTCCGAAATGGGCAAAATGGCCTACGGCCACGAAAAGTAGCTCACGGCCACCGAGAGATAGTCTACAGGACCACTCCCTCCCCTCAGGAAAGAAAACAGAGAAAACCGAGTCTGGTTCGCAAACCGAGACAAGGCACAGAAGAGAGTTCGGAAGTCCGGAGGCAGGGCGCACGGCCGCGACTCTGAGACTTCTGAACGAGCACAACATGCAACATCACCGAGCGCTCAACCGGTGACGTCTGAGTCTTAAGGTCGGTCAAAAATGGGGTGTCTACAATGTTAGATTAATTTTTCCTTAAAAACACACCCAGCAGAGGATTCTGATTGTTTCCAGCATAGGTAATACTAATTTAGGTTGTCAAGAATTCTCTATCTATTTCTTTTCTCAAAATATTTATTACTGTTAAATCACGTGAAAATCTTAAAATGTAAACATATTGAGACATTATTTAATGATTGTAAATGTTTTAAAAAGAGAAAAGAATTTAGAAACAGAGGATCTTATGCCAGCTTATGCTAGCTTTGTGTGGACTTGTTAGGCCCATAATCCGATATAAAATCCCACATGCAGTTTGGTTAAGACTTCCCAAACCCATCAAACCTTAAATTGCCATTTAATTGAAGTTGATGGGTCAAGTTGGATCATGTCAATTCAGACCTAGTACCCCTCCATATACATCAACTTTACATAGACAGATGAGAGCATAAACTGTTGGGCTGGTCCGTAGTAGAATAAATGAGGCTTTGCTTAAATCTGGCCCAGACTGGCATCCTCCGAAATATGGTGTGAGAACCGAATTCCATACTAGATCTATATATTTGTTTGGGGGAATTACAACGGTCCCTATAATATGAGATTTTTGTCATTTTGATTCATGACTTTTTAATTGTGATATATTTGATATTAAATTTTAAATCTCGTTTTAAATAAAGATAATTGAAGATATCATTACTCAATTTCAAGAGTAAAGTCGTTAATTTGATACACTATAAACTAGTTTAACAAAAATAAATATCAAAAAATTATTTTTGAATTTTTAAAAATTATTTCTACTTACAAAAAATAAAATTATATAAAAATGATAAATCTTTTACATATTTTTTTATTTTTTATTTTTTTACCAAATTAATTTTTAGTATATGTTTGGATAATGATCATGTAATGAGTCGTTATTTTTGTTGATATTTTTCGATAGTTATTATGTAATAGATGGTTGTATTTGTTATTAAATATATATTTTTGAATAGTTATTATGTAATGGATGGTTATTAGGCTTTTAATGTGTAATTGATATATTTAATATATGAAATGTTTTTTGTTTTGAATTTTTTTAATTTAATGGATTGGTTTAATAATGACATCAAAGTTGTTGTCATGTTTGATTTTTGAAAAAATAGAATTTAATTTCAGGAAAATAAATATAAAAAAAAAATTTAAAAATTATTTCTACATTCTCAAAAGATAAAATTATATAAAAGTAATGTATTTTTAATTTTTTTTTCATTAATTTAATTTTTAATTTCTTAGAAAATTTTTTTGAAAATAAATTCTAAAAACCAAACCAAACATAACTTTATAACTAAAAAAGTTTCAGCATTATTTATTAAAAAATGGCAATTATATTTCAAACAACATACATGTTAACCAACATAAAATAAGTTATATGACAATTTTGCCCTTTAAATGGACGTGAAACATATTTAATTGTCTTTGTTTGGAACAAAATACAAAATTCAAAATTAAGAATCAAATGTATCACAATTAAAAAATCAATATCAAAATGATACAAGTCCCAAATTACGGAGACTATTAATGTAACTCGCCCTATTTTTGAGGGGATACATTTATCACATTTTATTTGCTAAAAATAAAAAATAAAAACACAACCAAACTTGCTTTTAGTAAAACCCATAAATCTATGATTGCCTTTAAGTATTATTTTATTTTCTATTTTTGGTGATAAACATGAAGTTTGAATGTGTATTATATTAATTAATTTATTTGTTTTAATAAATTATGCTAAATGAAATACTTAGGTTTGGTTTAGTATTTTAAATGAGTTTTGAGTTATATTTTGAAAGATAAATTATTGAAAAGAATTTTGAAAGTCAAAAATTTATTTAGTTATGAGTTTTGAAAATAGTTTTAGACTAATTTGTAATTTTTTTTTTAGTTGAATAGATGGGTTTGAGAAAAATTTTGATTGTTTGATGTGTAAAATATAAGAGAATAAGAGAGGAAAGAAAACAGAAAAAAAAAATGATTAATTAATTTATTAATAATAAAAATAAAAATAAAAAAGGAGGAGGGAATTAAATTGTATTTTAAAAGTTTGTTAACCAAACAATTTTTTTTTTAATTTTTTGATTCAAATCATATTTCAAAAACTAAGGCCAAGTTTGGCAACTTTAAAATAATTTATCTTTTTATTTTTTTTCTATGACATCGCCTCTCTATTTTTCTGTACATATTTTCGTAAAAAAATAAAAAATACATTTATTTAGATCATCCCAAATAACCCCTAAATCAAATATGCTCCTTTTCTAAGATATATGCGTGGACACGAACGATCACGGTCCAAGCTAGTACAAGGTTGGGGTGGGTTGAAGGTCACCATCTTTACACATAAGATTTAAAGCGAAATTCATGACCTACCACGGGAGTGAAGTGCTTGTCGTGTCCAAGGTATAAATGTTGCCGTGAGCTACGGCGTTTTTGGTGGGTCTCTTTTTATGAGTTGAATTAAATCAGATTGATGACTAATTATTCTAAAGTTTGGGTCTATGAATGTCGTGATGACATCTTAGAATATTTTTTTTATTGTTTAAAAAAAAAACAAAAATGATTGAATTGTTAATGTTATAGAGATCACTGTCACTGAGCATATTATTTATATAAAAAATTAATTTAATTAAATATTAGTAACTACACGATGGAATTATCTAAATTTAAATCCGCTCAATAGTAGTCAACATTAAAACACCATGTCCAATTTAAAGTTCTTCCCACGTGGATTGAATTTTGAAGTGGAAACACAACCTACTACCTAGTTTCCTAGTTTTTCATTTGTATGAAAATCTCTAAACCTCTGTCACTCTCGAAAATTCAATATAGCAAAATCTTCTCCTCTGATCCTTCTATCCAACTACTAATCATGGGTCCCCTCAAATAAATGCCAAACTTTCCACCTAGCCATAAATAGATTTGTATTAATCCTCCAAAATATTTTTTAACATGTTTTTTAAAAAATATTTGATTATAACATTTAAACTAAATGCGTTAATAGCTGTATTAGTGGTAGTGGGAGAGGGGGTGGCAGTAAGACTTTAGTTTTTAAAATAATTTTTTTTTTTCTCTTAAACTACTTTTCATTAATTTTTATATTTTATTGTACCAAAAGTCAAAATATGAGAGAAATGTTTTTTCCAACAAAAATGAATTATGTTTAGATTATGTATATTGAGTAAAAATTTATAAAGTAAATGAAAAGAAAGAGAAAAAGCGATAAAAAGAATTAGTTTATATTTTTGGTATTTTTGTATTCTTTTTCTACATAAATTTAATATTCAAACATAATGCTAAAGTTTTACTTATTTATTTATTTATTTATTGAGGAAAACGACCATAAAGTTATTCTATTTGATTGTGGAAAATTTGCATCTATAGATAATTTTTCGGGAAAGTTCGTTATTGATACAGTCATGATAGTACTCATCATAGTCGAAGTCTCTTTTCAGGTCTTGCACGGCAATGCATACAGTAGGATTATCTTTATTTTTTTAATGTCCTCTTCGATTGATGAAATACCTCTTGGGTTGTTTTCTAATTCATTTGAATCTTCTTTGATAAAAACATTTTGGGTGTGTTTGATTGGGCGGATTGGATAAGGGGGGATTAGAATCTATCGGACTTGAGTCCTGGGACTGTGAATCCTCCGGACTATTTGGTCGGATTGGATATGTATCCTATGTTTGTTTTTTCATTGGATTAGATGTCTGGAAATGACTATTTTTAGTGAATCCAACGTTTGGTTGAACGGACTGGATAGGATAAATGAACAAAAGACTATTTTGCCATTTTTCAATTGTTTACTAAGTAACATATCTTTAATATTTTAATTATTTTTAATTAAATAAATTTGTTTTTTTAAATTAAATAAAATAAATAAATAAATAAAATATCAATAAAATTTGTTTTAAATCATTACTGTATAACAAATCATTATTTTTCTTTTACATACAAAACTTTACTGTGTTTGTTTATTTACACAATTAAATAAATTTATTTTTTTACACAATTAAATAAATAAATAACCACTAAATTTGTTTATATTATTTTTTTAATTAAAATTTTAAATAAAACACCTATTACAATTTAAATAATGAAATTAAATAAATTATAAACAAAATTTTAAAATAAAACATCAATAAAATATCTATAAAAAATTATTTTAAAAAATTAAATAAATAAAACATCAATAAAAAGTTAAATAAAATTATTTTATTTTTAAATTGAGACATTTAAATTTTATTGAATTTTATTAAATATAATACATAATTAAATAGTAGATGGTCAAAATGGTCATTTTCGCATCTAATCCCAACAGTGGATAGTCCCCCACTTTCTGTCCCACCCCCCGGGACACAATAGTCTCCCATATGGGGGACATGGAGTCCGGCCGGACATGGAGTCCGGCGGACTAAAAAAAAATCAAACGGCGGATAAGAAGCACTATTTAAATTACAATCTAAATAGTGGATAGTCTCCCCCCTAATCCCCCCAATCAAACACACCCTTTATGGTTATGCAACTATCAAAGAATTTGAGATTTTGGACTGGGAATCCAAGTCCATTTGGATACTGAGTTATCCGGAAAAATAAATAAATTAAAAAATAATTGTAATAGAGACCTCCACACATATATGATCCCTACAACTTCCATTCTCATCCCAACCACTCATAATATGGGGCCCATATATACATGAGTGAACCTCATACACACATCAAGGGCCAAGATCAAATTGGGGGTCATGGAATCTCCAAAAAAGGGGGTCTCAAACAATTCTGATTAAAAAATTAGGAGGTGGATTGCCTCCAATCGAACTAGAAGGTGTTATTTGGGAACGTAAAATTTATCACGGATCTTATTTTAAAAATTTAAACCATTCATTTTATTGAACGTTTTATCTATATCATCCAAACAAAAAAAGTAGGCCGACCATTCACATTTGCCACACAAAAAAATAATAACAATTGTGGTTTTAAAAATAGACCACTCAATTTTTTTTTTTTTTTTTTTTTTTTTTTTTTTTTTGGGGTAGCAAACGAAATAAATTGAATAGATTTTAATTATCAGATCAATTTAATTTTTTATGTGAAAAATATATACAAAATATTTAACAAAATAAATGATATAAATTATCAAAATGAGTGAGCTCATGATGAACCCAAGAGGACCAAACATCATCCTCTAATTCAGATTGTGTCCAAAACAATTCCATCTTTTAATCATTAATCACTTGTATATAGCTCAAGAGGAGAGACGGAGAGTACCCGTTTAAGACTTAATTTTTGAGATTTATTTGCATTCAAAAAAAATTTACCCACAAAATAGTTGTAGTTTTTTTTTTTTGGATAGGAAAAATAGTTTGTAGTTGGTGCCCATTTTTATTAAAATTTTAAAACTAATTTATATCATTTCTATTTATCTATTTTGTTTTGTTTTGCCCTTCTTTCTTACTCTCTTTCTTTTCTTTTCTAAAAGACTTAACTAGTTCCAACAGTACCACTCTCTTTACTTTTCTGTTTTCTTCTAATTTTTTTTCTTGTTCCCAAACGAAAGGTTAGATTCCTAACTTAATTCTTTCCTAGTTTCAGATAGACATGAGTGCAAGTTTGTTTACACATTAAATAAGTAGGTGATGTTCATTGGTTAGTTTTGGAGTGGGAGATAAAATAAGGGGGACAATGCGGAGGGGTTTGGTCGAATTAGGAGATTGTTCAAGTCCAGTTCAAATTGTGCTGAGACCTGACCAAGCCTGTCCAAACCTGAATTGTAACCTGAAGTTATCTGCCAAAGCCCAGCCTGAGTTAAACCCGAATTGCCTGAGTTGCCCAAATTGTAAATAAATTTTAGTTTTTATTTTTATTTTTATTTTTTTTAAATATAGAAAATCATTAATACTATTAAAACAAATAATTGTATCACTATAGTAGTCCTTATAATTTATGAGTGAAAATAAAAAGAAAAACAAGTAAGATTTTATATCATTTATATATATAATATATATTCAATATGATTTAATAATATAAATTACTTTAATATCATGTGATGGCTAATAATTTGTATGTATATTTAATATTTTTATATATCTATATATGTATAATTCGAGTTTCGAGTTGCTTGAGTTGTTTGATGTCTTTACCTAAGTCTGTCTAAATTTAATTCGGACTTTTGAATTTTTACCCAAGCCCGTTCTGAATCTGAAAATATTTTGTCCAAACCCTAAAAAAATTTAAGCTAAGCTCAGATTATTCGGATTAAACTCGCTCAAGTTGCACCCCTAGATAACCAACTAGGCTTAGCCTAGTTGGCCACCATGCCTTCCTTAGGGCTTAGTCCCAAGGAGGTCATGGGTTCAACTCCCCTTAGGGGGGTTGAATTAAGGGAGGGCAAGCACTTATGTGCTTTGCCAAGGGTGGGGAGCTTTGCTCCCATAGGTGCTAATCTAATAACTAACAACTAACATTTGCCGATCAAAAAAAAAAAAAAAAAAAAAAAAAAAAAAAAAGTTGCACCCCTAGATGAAACCACTTCATTAAGCAACAACCAAAAAAAAAAAAAAAAAAAAATTGATATGTTCACGTAGTATGACCAAATTTGATTTTCATTAACACTCTCTAAGAGCCATGCCAATGAAGGGAAGTGCTATTAATCTTATTTGATTTAACTCACTTTTCAAAAAATTGCTACACACTAATTGAATTCTCACTACCATATAATAAACAAACTAAAATAAAATATAAAAAAATTAAATATTGAATACATAAATATGATAGAGATTCTCACTACCATATAATAAACAAAATAAAATAATTAAATATTGAATACATTAATATGATAGAGATGAGAATTGATCTTGTCTTGTCTTGTCTGTCTGTCTGTCTCGATTCACTAATTTATTTATTTATTTTTATTTTTTTTGGTGAAAGGAAAATGCCTCGTAGCCCGACTTTTAGAGGCTCGAAACGGCTTGAAATGGAGAAAGAGGGAGAGAAGAGAGGAAACAGAGGAGAAATAGGGAGAGAAGAGAGGAGGAAGGGAAGAAGCAGAGGAGAAGCAGAGGAGAAGCAGAGCCTCGCCACCGCCACCCGCCGCCGCGGATCGTCGCAGCAGACTGTCGCCTCGCCCAGCCCCGGTCGTCTGCCCAGCCCCGCCGGCGTCGCAGCACCACCGCCGTCGCCTCGCCGTCGCAGCTGCCGTCGGTCGTCTGCTCAGCCTCCCCTCCTCCTCCAACCGATTTTTATGGCCCCCTCCCCTCCCTCCTCCTCCTCCTCCTCCTCCTCCTCCCTTCTCTTCTTCTCTCTTCTCCTTCTTCTTCTTCTTCTTCGTTCTGCAACAAAACCAGGGAAGAAAGAAAAAAAAAAAAAAAAAAAACTCGACATCAAAACGACGTCGTTTGGTGTCGAGCCAGATTTCGAGCCGTGTTATTCGGGCTACGTAGCACTGCCGTTAGTGAAATTCTATGGTATGTACTTTTAGTTATGATTTTTATATCTTTGATTATAATTTATTATATTATTAGTTATGATATATTGTGATGTTAGTTATGATATTATTTTGACTATGATTCAAGAATTATTTAATTATTACTCATGTGATATTTAGATATAACTTTATTTTATTTTATTTTAGTTATGAGTTTATAGTATTTAGTTATACTATTTGTGATAATCAAACTCACAAATGACATAACTTGCATATAGTATTACCTTCTTCTTTTTTTTTGGTTAATTACACTAATAGTCTCTATAGTTTGGGGCTTGTGTCACTTTGGTCCCTGACTTTTCAATTGTGACACATTTGACTCTGAATTTTGAATCTTGTTCCAAATAAGGACAATTGAAAATATCATTAGATTTTTTAAGGTTAAAATCATCAATTTGATAAAATATAAACTAATTTGACAAAAATAAATGTCAAAAAATATTTTTAATTTTTTAAAAATTATTTTTATCCACCAATGATAAAATTATATAAAATTAATAAAAATTACATGATTAATTTTTTTAAATTAATTTTACATGATCATCATCCAAACACATAATAAAAATTAATTGGTAAAAAAAAAAATATCTAAAAGATTTATCAATTTTACATAATTTTATTTTTAGTAGATAGAAATAATTTTTAAAAATTCAAAAATATTGTTTGACATTTATTTTTGTCAAATTAGTTTATATCTTATTAAATTGACAATTTTTACCCTTAAAAAATCTAATGATATCTTCAATTGTCTTTATTTGAAATAAGATTCAAAATTCAGGGTCAAATGTGTCACAATTGAAAAGTCAGAGACCAAAGTGACAAAAGCCTCAAACTATAGGGACTATTTGTGTAATTTGCCCCTTTTTTTTTTTATGCATGGAAAAGGTCAAATTTCAATACGTAACATGAAGGATAAATTATAAATACATCACATGAGATTTGTTTAAATTACCTATTGCTCTTGGTGGTTCTACAAATTACAAATACTCCCCTATCAATTTTTTTTTTTTTTATAGAATTCCTAAATACTTTCCTATATACTAATAAAATTACCTAAATTATTATACTTTAAATATATTTTTGATATCATTAAAAATTATTAATTGACTTCATGATTTGTTAATAAAATGAGTCATTTGTTATAGTATTAGAAACTTAAAGTAGCGGAGATATAATTTTCAAAATCACAAACGATAATTTATATTTTAAACAAATCGAGGAGGATATATTAATAATTTACCCTAACATTAACAAGAATCAAAGAATACAAGTTGAAAATGCTCTGCTGCTGCAAATGCTTCAATGCAATATGCCTAAATCTTTTCAGCCATCGAAGCAAAGGGGCGTCCTGCCCTGCTGAGTTTCAACAAACCATGTTATATGTATATATGTTACTTGTAGTTTTGGAAATTTAATTACACTTAGACCCTCCAAAATTTTCATATTCTTAGTCATATGTATATTTTTTGTAATCTTTATGAGTTTTTTGTGGTATTAGATACAAATTATTGTAGTTATGCTATGAAGGGATACAAGGATACACGGTGTATCATGCACCACAAAAAAAAAAAAAAAAATCTTAGTTACAATCAATTGTAGTTATGTAACGAATTGTTATAGTTATGTTATGAACATTAAAATTATTAATTATCGTAATTTTCGGAGCATGTACTTTAATTTTCTCTTCACTTAACCATTTTTTTCTCTTCATTCATTAGTATGAAATAGCTTCAAAAAAACAAAATGAATTATGTAATATTTGATTTGCCTTTTTAATGTCCAAAGGTTAAGTGTGTACCTAATTTTTCTCCTTTTAAACACACATTAATGTATACTAATTAAACGTCATTTTTATTTATTTATTTATTAACTTATTTTTAATAATAATTTATTGATTTTAGTTATGTAACACCCCACTTTTTAGTTCATGGATACCATTATCAAATCCATTATCATAATACAATTTCAGAGATAACGTACGGAAATTCAATACATTAATAAGAACAATTAAGTAAAAGTTCTCTTATTTGAATACATGATGAATGCAACATGAGTTATAATTAAATAAATTGTCTGTAAGCTTACATCATTATATATAAAGAGAAAGGGTTAAATCCTTTTATTTACAACAACGGCGTTCCGCCAACAAATAAAAGGCCCTGTGACCAACAGATAAAAAAAATCCTCGATCTTGAACTATTTCTCAACATTCACCTAAAAAAAATTTAGCAATGTGAGATAAACAAATGTCTAGTAGGGATCCCAACATTATCCTAAACAATAACAACTTACAGATAGCTATGATTATAAATGCTTCATCTCAACTATATAAATAATGTGATGGTTTATAACCAAAGTATACTTATATAAGTACTTTTCTCAAAATTATTTTATTTATTCAACAATACAAACGATTCACCTTTCCTTCTCATTTTTCATTTCATAAATATCACTTACTACTGGTTGTTTGAAAATATGTTTACTTTTAAAATATTCATCACATTTCCTGGCCTTAAACTCATGGTAGAAATAAACACTTTCAATAACTCACCAATACGTCCAAATACATACGTATACATGTTACACGAAAATAGAAACAACACATGCTTAACAACCTCTACCTAATCATATAAGACAATCCGTACTCATCTAACCATAACGATCGCCACACTTGATATACACAGATACACTGAGATAATAATGATAAACAAACTCCGTTTTACCTACTTTAAGCACGATAAGCCAAGAGTACACCTTCTTAAAACGAAATGTCAATTTACTAAACAACATGTTGGAAGGTAATGGTACCTCTGCTAAGTTCTTCAAGTGCTAGTTGAAAAGTACTGGTACCTCTCATTCTCTGCGTGTGTACATTACCGATCATTTCAAAATGCTCAAAGCATAACTAATGCAAGTCTAATATATATACATACTCTATTCAACACATCAATGTCATCTTCTACCGCTCACCAAGGACAAAACCTCTAGGCACATGCATTTAATATGCGTAATACAATAATCTAAAACTCATGGGGCATTAAGCCCGGCAACAACTGCAACATGTAAAATGTTTAAAGTTTAATCACCGTTTATTCTCAATTTGCAAAAGAGTTAAGATTTCATTTCTTCTCCAAAAATCAATTCCATTATTCCCAATACTCCAATCATTTTCCACAAATTTCTTTTTCTTTATTTAATCAAAAACCTAATCCATGGATATCAAGTCACTACCCAACTCAACTCAACTTAACAATTGTGTACTCAAAAACAATCTCATCATCGTGGTTAACCCCCTTTTTAGTAATTAACTCATTAATACAATCCACATAATACAAATATAATTATTATTCAACATTACCCCTTTATCTAATTGAACCAATTATATAACATTAGGGCTTTTTCCTCTCCCCAACGTAAAGATGTTTAACTACTCTCCAATTAACCAAAACAACTATCAATTTAACAATTAAAATCTCCAAGTGTAAAACCTTAGATCCCTCTTTATGATTTTTGAAAAATTCATGATAAACATGATTTAATGCAATACCAATTTACGACATGTCCATCTATAGACGAGGTATTGGAAAGGAGCAAAGAAATTCCTACCTCTTAAAGTGATGATGAGAAAGCAGAAAAATCTACGATGACAAAAACATGATCCGTTCAAATTAAATTGGAAGTCCTCACCGAGCTCTACGCTTTGGTATATGGAACTAGGGGTCAAAAAATGCTTAAAAATAGATTAAATCAAGGTTAAAAGGCTTGGAAATTCAAAAATAGCGGAAAGAGAGAGTGAAAAGTGAATAGATTTGACCAAAAAAGTGACTTTTAAATATATGATTCTAGACAGACCACTTGAGCGGTCAAAAGTGCATTCAAGTGGTGAATCGAGACTTCCAGTATCTCAGACAATTTTGAAAAACAGAGCTGGAAGGGTCTACAGATCGCTCGAGCAGTGAAAGTTACTCTGGAGCAAACTATGTATATTGCATAGATTTACAAATTTCAAACAAACATAACTCTCTCGTTTGGACTCCGTTTAGGGTCATTCTTGTATCCAAATTGAAGCCCCGGAAGTAAGCTTTCCAATGGTTTTAGCCTAACAAGAAAATTCAAAGTGTGGAGAGAGAAAATGAGAAAAGAGTGAAGACTACTCAATAACAATTATTCGAATCAATAATAAATATTCGAATTTGGAGTTTTTGATCCAATATTGCCTAACTACTATGATAACACCTCAATCAAGATTCAACTATCAACTAAGAAGGTTTTCAATCAAAATAATCAAAAAGTCAAATATAATTCCATTATAACAGGAAATATTGAGTGCTACAAATTATTTAAACTTGACTTGACCTAACCACTTGAACTTGTTCATTGCCATGTCCCTCCCCTCCCCAACCAAAATAGTAACTTATTCATTGCCATTCCGGTCATGAATAATTTCATTTAAACTTTGATCTCATTTAATGTTTATTAGTTAGTTCTACCTTCACCTGGCAATGCCATATAATATCACTTTTGTTAAGGATGTTAAGAAAATCAATAAAGCTATATTAACCGCCCAAAATTAATCAAAATTTCAATTTTCAATAAATTTTTCAAAAGATACTTTCTTTGTGTTTTAAAAAATGCTCTACACGGACACGACAAAAATAATACAATGTAATACCTTTTTCATTCTTCTTTTTAAAATTTAGAAAACAAATAACTAATGCTATACATTTTGCAATAATAATTAAATCTATAGAGATTAATTTGACTCGTACAAACATAGTAATAGTTGTAATAACAACCATTGAATTTCAAAGAAACAAGACCAACTTGCATAACAAGAAAATTTATCCAACAAATCTTCAAAACACACATGTAAACACCAAGTTGCTCTAGCCTATATGCTTCTAGCTATACATTTTCAATTCACTTTTTCTCACAATATCAAGATTCTTCAAAGAAAACATAAAAACCCAAAACCCAACTGAATAAATGAAATACACCATTAAATTGTACAAAACTAACGCTAAAAAAGACCTTTACATATTGCAAAATTTCTTTTTCCCACTTCTGCTTCAAAACATATTTGGCAGAAACATAATCTGGCTAATAGTAGGAACCATCAACTCTCAAACCTGTTCCTCGCCAACTGCAGGAGGATAAGCTGGAGGTATTGATATATCTAGAATCTTAAAAAACAAGGGTATGTCAATTCCTGAGGCTATGCTCCGAGCATACTCGACAACAAGACCATGCAATTTACACATTGATCTTTATATATGGACGCAAGCCAAGTCGTCTCAGATGATGCATGGGCAAGCAGCTTCTAAAACATGGAATCGAGATAATGGTTATAATGCTTCCTGTTGAACTCTAATAAGCTACCATATGTCCGATCTGCAATGCCAACAAAAAGGGCTTCTGTGTCGGGGCTGAAGGAAATTCCAGCAATCTCTCCAAACAGATCAATCTCTTGTGCCTGGGCATAATTAGACTGTGTATCAAAGATATGAACAAAGTCTGCTGGCTCGGCCATAGCCATGAACCGGCCATCTGATGTGAACCTCACAGCTCTGATTGCACCCATCCTTCCCTTGAGAACACAGAGAGACTCGGACAGGTTTCTAATGTCCCAGAGTCTGCAAGTGGTATCCTGGTTTCCTGTGGCCAAAATTTGGCCATCTGGGTGCCAAGCTGAAGCAAATGAATAATCCAAGTGCCCCTTGAGATTCCCAAGGACCTGCAAAAGAGTCATTAAATCAGAAGGCAACCTTGAACAGATTAAATCAGTGAGTTCTTTACCTAATACATTTCTCATATTTCCCAATCTGAGTAGCTTTGAACTTTCTTACTCTTTCTTTTTTTTTTTTTTTTTTTTGGTTGAATTCAACCTTGAAGTTGTTTTGAAAACACAACTTCAAAAGATTTTACAAGTATTTATTCGAATTTTATTGAAAACTTTTAACACTTAAGTCGTGATATCAACCCACGATTCCAAGAGACATGTATTCGGTAATTATGTTTAAAACCACCTTTGTCAGAAAAATTTGTTTAAAAGCCGCACAACTATGGTAGAAAAAACTTCTAAAACAGTAGCATATAAGACTAGCAACCAACCTTCCCGGACTGAGCATCAGCAAGCAAACAGTCTGCACTGTCCCCTAGGACTGCCAGCAATTTACCATCAGGACTGACAGTAGTGTTCTGCATTAAAAAACAAATGTAAATCTACAAATTAGAAATTTGAGAAATATAGCAGAGGTCGAGAATTGTATCACAGATAACACGACAGTTTTTGATGTCTACCCACATTCACGGACCAAGGGAAGGAGAAATGACCAACGCATTGGAAATTCCCAGCATCAAAAACCCTAACCTGAGCATCGTTATTTGCAGCTGTGACCCGAACAGAGCCACTGTAAAGAATGTAGCCACATTAACGATGCTGCCCCAACAAATAGGCCGAGCTTTAATACTTTCTTAACTACTATAAGATTTGAACTCACTTGGAATTGTGGCAGATGTCCACTGCATTAGTTATAGCATTTTCATCTGTGCTTACTTTTGTGCTGAAGGCAACCCCAGACTGGTTTAAGTTCTGCACGAGCAAAACAAATGTAAGCAAATATGCGATCAATTCACAGGAAACAAACCACCGATGTTTTTTTTTTGGAGGGGAGGTGGGGGTTCTTGAAACTTATATATTATATATACCTTGCAGATAAGCTCCCCGTGAAAACCACCTGCAACCAGTAGATTATCTTTAACAGCCATGGTGCTTATTTGGACTCTGGAGAGTGTCTGAGCCAAGGCTCCAGGAAATTTCTGTAAAAGCATCCTGAATTAACTCTTGTATGGTTCAAGGATAGATTGGCAAACAAAAGAAACCCAATGTAAGACAAGATGCTACTTACCAGTGGGGGTACAATTGGTTTAGCAACATTTAGTACTTCTTTGCCCCTCCTTAAAAGTGGGGACCAGTGCATTATGGAGTAGTTTTGCATAAGGTACACATCATGTTTTGAGGTTGCCCATAGAAGATTCCTCAGCTGCAAGAAGAAAACCCAGTTTGATGGGAACACTAGTGACAATATACAACCACTATACAATGCATTCAATTCATACCATAACAACAGCGATTTATCTTTTAGAAATAAACAAACAAACAACTGATAGCACAATGAAGATTATAGTATATACAACCACTATACAATGCATTCAATTCATACCATAACAACAGCGATTTATCTTTTAGAAATAAACAACCAAACGACTGATAGCACAATGAAGATTATAGTATAAAAAACCAATCAGTTGTAATTAGCTGTATATATACAGGTGTATTGACAAAGAATGGAATTAATGAAAAATATGAAAACTTTTGCTTATGTTATGACTGTATCTTCTTCCTTTCTTTTCTAATTCTTTCAAGATTCCATCTGTGAGTTAGTTTTGCTTAAACATGATCGTGCTGACTGTGCTGAGTGACATATGCTTGTTAGTTTGGCTTGCTTGGGAAAGCACCAAATGTAACTGTAAATTTGGCTACCAAGATTTCCTCACAGCGGACATGTGATCAGTGAGCAACACAATGCAAGTAAAGCTAACCAAAAGCTAGACAGCAACCAGACAAGGAACCAGAATCAAAGGGAAGGTATGACATGTGAACACATCAGGCAATCTGCTTGAAAGACCCACCAAATCAGTGTCATTCACAATACTCTTCTATTCACTATATGAAAATTTTAAAGTTCAAAGCAGTACAACTTTCAGATCATGATTACGCACTGCTAAACATAAAACAGAACTGGTAAACATTACTAGTTGTTCAACTTCAAACTAAAAATTGACGACCTGGCAAAGCACCTGGTGGTTCAGAAATTCAAGGATGCATTATTTCCATAGTGAGCTTGTAGATGAAGTTAAAATGTGATGACTGTTAAATTAAAATGTGATGATGGGTCCTCTTACATAACTAATAACACTAACAAGTTTCACCAGGAAGAATAAATCCTCAAATGAGGATAATATCTAGTAAGCACACAACAAAGAATATGAAGAATCCATTGAAGTTAAGATCATCCCAAGAGGGTCAAACAAATAAATGCCAAGCAAAATTTGAGTATCATTTGTCTCAGTGCAAAACATACATGCAACAAAAAATAAAATTAGTAGTAGAAGGAAAAGGAAAGAAAATAGTGGGAAAAGGACCCAAAAACAAAGAAAATAATCAGCAACGTCTACCAATGGGCATCGTATTTCGCCAATCAAAACAAAATCCACATATGCCATAATCTCAGTGAAACATAACATGACTAAAAAGCAAAGGAAGACGCATCACGCCAAGGAAATATGCAGCCCCTATCTTTTGGGTAAACATTAGCACCCATTTACTAAAATCCAAAACATCAGGACACAGAATTACCACTAATCAAGGAAAGACCTATGCAAGCATGATAGTGAGAAGTAGCTCAAAAGTTAAGTTAATCATGGAACTCTCCTGCTCACCCAAATCAAATGTGCATGCATCACATTATTGAGATGATAAAAACAAGAAAAGCATAGTTCGAATTAGTCCCTGATGACAAGTAAATCAATAGTAACTACTAAGTGCAGGTATTTCTATAGAGGCCTCTTAAATGCTCAAATATTTCCCTATCATACCATATGAACAAGGGATCCTTATCGCGCCAGCTGCTCAGACATAACTGCCACCCTGCTTCTAAAGCTGAAATCAAGATAAAATAACATTCCCAAATGCCACAGGAGTTATGTTAAAAAGCCAAATTAAACAGTCAAGTATAAAAGCACAATTAAAAAGCAAAGCTCTCAATGCAGAGACAAATCGACATTTGCACCATCACCATGATGAGTTAGTGACAACAGACGAACAGATCTAACAAAGACCACAGCGGAAGACACTGATATAATATGAAACAGTAAAGTGCAAAATGACACTCTTATTGTCACTTGATCTGAAGACACATGCATATCACATACTATTTTTTGACACTATGTACTAAATGGTAACCCGATGTATGAGACTCCCACTAAGACAAGGTCTGTGGAGAGCAAGATGTATGTAGCCTTAGCCCCATTGCTGGCAACAAGGTTTCTGTGAGTTGAACCTGTGACATCGAGGATACTAAAAGCAAGCCTTATGGTTGGGTCCAATCATCATTTTTTAATGCTATGAACAAAAAGATTATTAAAAGAATGAAAAAGTGCCATGATGATAATGCTGCACAGATTGTTGAGTTGATAACATTATCAAACATACACAATACACAGAAACATGTGTGCATAAAAGTGCATAATAGCAATTTCACATTTGTTAGCATATATCACCAATCCATCCTAAAGAACATATCAAAGCACTGGAAGGTACATTTACATCCACAACAAATAGCAGATTTCAGTACGGCTAAGTTATATTCTCACCACAATGCTTCCTCATCCATAACTTAGCATCAAAACTATTCAGTTGTTCGCAAACCAATATGTACACATTCAAGATCGTACCTTCCAAATACAGATCTTGTAATTTTATTAAAATGCATGCGTAACTTGGCAAGTGTAAATAATCTGCACAAAAAGGATTTAGTAAATACAAGACCCGGCTCAATGCAAGTTGAACCGGCACAAACAAACAAAAAATAAAGGAAAAACACTTAAATTCTAAAACCAGATGATATATAAAGAAAAGGGCTAGTGCGAGCTCAGTTTTTGTTGCTTCCGGAAATGTTCAGTAATATTCTTAACTCAGGTCCTCCCACCATTCTGGAAGCAACAAAATAACGCTGGCATAAGCCTAATCCAATAACATAGTCTACACTAGCCTGTATAGAATAACCTCAGCTGTCAGAAAGCTAAAGATAATTACGATATTTTAAATCAAGGCAAGGCAAATTCACCAGCTTGCATGCCAGAACAAGGTTAGTCCCAAGCATTATGGCCTTTACTAAAGCATTATTTAATCTGGAACACTTCTCAAAGTAGTGTTAGTAGTTTGGGAGCCAATTACTTCATAAT
Organism: Camellia granthamiana; assembly: GCA_036172215.1. NCBI lineage: Eukaryota > Viridiplantae > Streptophyta > Magnoliopsida > Ericales > Theaceae > Camellia > Camellia granthamiana. The sequence goes on along the minus strand of CM069910.1, from coordinate 70,731,117 downwards.
TACAAATGAATTACAAAAAGAATGGAAGAACAGAGAAACAACAGTAACTTATGTTATCGATAAGTGTTAATAATGAATACACAAAACCTGCAAAACTATATTCACCATGGTATGCATATAACCTAGTCCAAAGGGATTTCAGAAAAAAGAATACAGAGTGTTTGACAAATCTCTGAAAAGTTACAATCCCAACAAGTATATGTAATTTTTCATCCATGTAAATGGAATCAAGGATGCCATAAATACAAAAATTCCAAAGGATTTTATTGTATTTTTAGTTCAAGCACACAAGTAATAACTGGTTAGACTCCAATCAACATCCATTGAAAAGATTTAATCAGGAAACAGGACAATATTTGGGATAAAAGAAGTTAGTTGTAGAAGCTCTTTTAATTAACTTACTAAAGTACTGCTTTGAACTAATTTATCGATAATTCTAATATTGAATATGAGAAACAAATATATGCCTAGATGGAAACTAAAGCCTTAAAATCTGCTGAGAGTGCCTATACCTGAAAATGCACAATTGTCGATTTGACAAGCCTTGTATTGAACTGGAAGTCATAGAAGCTGTGCCCCTTCTCCACCTCCTTGCACTCCTGCCAGAACCCAATATTTTTAGGGGCAATGCCCAACAGAGAATAAGAGGTGGTGTTTTGTATAACGGGTAAATTAAATAAAGTTAAGAACAAAAAATTGCCTTAAAAGTTTCAAATTCTCAAAAAGGCCTTCTTCTTGATAGAACAATCATTGATCATATGACAACAACAGTGATTGTCATTGAAACAGACGGGATGATTGATGAAGCAAAGACTGACCTTTCCAAGCTCCTCATGAGAGCGTGAGAGGTTCTCATAATTTTTGTACTGTTTTAATCTCGTCTCGCGATACTTGTCTCTGGTGTAATTAAGCCTATCCCAAGGAATTCCTTGAATATCTTTGCCATTTCTAGCTTCCAAGGCTGAAGTATCAGTCTTTGGCTTGTTCTGTAAAGCCAAAATCTATTATTGATGACAATAATATAACAACATATTTTATTCAAAAATTTGAAAATTCTAGAGCTTATATAATCTCTAGGATCTTCAACATACTTCAATATAATCACTGAAGATTCTACAGCTATAACAACAACAAAATTTAATATAATTGCTTATACCAGACTTAAACATACCAGCTCAAAGTCATCCTCGAAGTCCGAGTCCAAAGACTCATCAACACCAACCCTCTGTGATTCAGTGTCCTCAAAAGGGTAATCATCGAAATCAGTCATGTCATAATAGTCATCGACCATGTATTCGAGGTCTTGATTCAGAAATTGCGCCATTGCTCTGGAATAAAAAATTGTAATTTCATTAGGCAAAGCACAATTTCATCCCTTAAAACATCCATGCCCCATTAATGGTTTAATTACAATAATAGTCCTTATAGTTTGGGACTTGTGTCACTTTGGTCCTTGACTTTTTAATTGTGACATATTTGACCCTAAATTTTGAATCTTGTTCCAAATAAGGACAATTAAAAATATCATTAGATTTTTCAAGGGTAAAATCGTTAATTTGATAAAATATAAACTAATTTGACAAAAATAAATGTCAAAAAAATATTTTAATTTTTTTTAAAATTATTTTTATCCACCAATAAAATTATGTAAAATTAATAAAAATTACATGATTAATTTTTTAAAATTAATTTTATAGGATCATCATCCAAACACATAATAAAAATTAATTTGGTAAAAAAAATAAATAAATGTCTAAAAGATTTATCAATTTTACATAATTTTATTTTTAATAGGTAGAAATAATTTTTAAAAATTCAAAAATATTTGTTTGACATTTATTTTTGTCAAATTAGTTTATATTTTATCAAATTAATAATTTTACCCTTGAAAAATCTAATTATATATTTAATTCTCTTTATTTGGAATAAGATTCAAAACTCAGGGTCAAATGTATCACAATTGAAAAGTCAGGAACCAAAGTGACACAAGCCTCAAACTATAGGGACTATTTGTGTAATTTGCCCCCCATTAATTAAAGGGCAAATCACTCATTACGTCTGGGCTATTATCACTTTAGACCCATCTAAAAATTGCTACGTTTTACCCCTTAAATCTTTTAATTTATTTCAAATTAAACCTTTTTCTTTTTTCTCTTTTTCTGTTTTTATAACTCCGTATCCGGACCGACTAATCCAGGACAGTCCCACCATCCACCAGGATACCTTATCTTTCTTATGAAAGGATGAAAAAAAATAAAAAGTGACATGAAGTTGTATATGCCAATTTTTTGGACTAAAATACTCATTTACATATATGTAAAACATAAGTATATATATCTTTATCCTTACGTGGATCACCTCGCAGATCTACGAAGGGTCTTCACGATACTTCGAAAGCACATGAAACCCCTAAGATGTTTTTATATGAAAATATATATATACCTCTAAATTCTATTTCTATAATCAGATATGAAATATATATATATATATATATATGTTTCTTATATATACACATAAATTAACTTTTGAATCAACAATTTAACCAGAAAGTCTAGGAACCCAGATTTTGGGTCCCAGACTTTGGGGCCAAGAAGAGATTGTAGGGTGGAGATTAAAATTATGTGTTGTGGGGTCTATGGAATGAATATGAATCATATGTTGATATTCTGGATAAATTCTGATTATATTTTTCTGAATTTGTAGTATCTCTCCATCTTAATCATACAACTATGCTAGGAACATGAAGATTTCCACAAAATGTGAGACAACATATTAATCAACATTCCACTTGGGACACACCATTTATCTCTCATTTTATAAAAATGAATAAAAACTTCTGTACGCTTAGATTAATTAAAGATATCCACACGTCACTTTTTCGTTCTAGGTTAATTAAAAACAAAAACAATAGTAATATAATTTTTATTTAAACGATAAAGCGAAAACGACCTATAATTAAAGAATTTAACTGTAATTTGTTCTAAATTAAAATATATACATAAAAAATTATTTTCAGGATTATGAAAGAAAAACAAGCGAATAAACACGAAATACAAAGGAAATTAAGAAAACTCTGAAGAAAAGTGATTAAGAATGTACGAAAACCAACTTCAAACCAAAATCACAACAAAAAAACAAATCAGCCTCCGTTTGGGAAGTGGGTTGGCTTTTTGACTTTTTGGCTTTTTAGCTTTTTTGGCTTTTTTAGCCTGGGCTTAAAAGTTTGGTTTGGGAAGGGCTTTTTGGCTTTTTAGCTTTTTTGACTTTTTTTTGTGAGAGAAGAGTATAATGATTATGGGTTAGATGTGATGTTTTGTTTTTTATGGCTAAAAAAGGCTATTTTGTCTTTTGTGGCTAAAATAGCCAAAAAAGCCCAAAAAAGTTCTTGCCAAACGGAGGCTCAGTGGGTTGGTTTCAATTTTTGAAAATTGAATTTTTTATTTTTATTTTTAGTGAATACTTTTAAAAATTTAAGCATTTATTTTTTATTTTATTAGATACACCTTACCTACTTAGATCTAAAAAAATAAAATATTTGTAAAAAAATATTTTAAAAAATTAATAAATACACAAAAATACAAAAAAATATATTTTTTAAAGATTTTTTCACAAAATTATATTTTTTTTAAATATATTTATGTTAAGTGTGTTTACAAATTAAAAATATTACTTAAAATATTAAAAGAAAATTAGCAAAAACAAAAAAAAAAAACGAAAAATAAGAAAGTACAATTGAAAACAAGCTGGTGAATGATAATCATGATTTTTTAGCAAATTTTGGGAGGTAAAATACGCAAATTAGAACGAAAATCAAGCTGCATCACGTCCTATCGCATACAACAGAAACGAGTATATACAATCTGAAAGAAATAACAGACAATAAAAGAAATCATACACATACACTATACGAAGCTAAATAAACAACACAACAAAAAAAATTACCTATGAATCTTACCAGAAATAACTTGAATGGCTGAAGTCGAGTAGATCGCAATGAATCAAAGGTCCGGGAGGTTAAATCGTCAAAGAAGATAGGAAAAGTGTGGAGGATTTTCTCGGGAAACAAACAGAAAAGGATGGCGACGTGAAACGGAAAATCTGGATATAACGGAAATGAAGAAGAAGACGAAGAAGGAAGGAGGAAGAGATGAATCTGGAGAGAGGTTTGCCAAAAGAGCGAGGGAGAATGAGCCCCTGGTGGTGTCCTACTTATAAAAGCCAGGGGTGAAGTGTGAGCGGGGTTTGGTATGGGATCCACACGTGGACCCCATTATTAAAGAATTAAATTACTTACCCTTTCAAAATTTAATTAAATTACTTACCCTTTCAAAATTTATTATAAAATTATAAAAAAAATTGTATTTTTAATTATTAATGTTTATAAAAATTTATAATTTAATAGTAAGAAAAATGATTTATTTGCACAATTTCTCCCTTTTAAACCCTCCGAATAATGTGACAAGTAAAATTTAAAAAGTTAATTCACGTTCTAATATTTTTTTAAAATTTCCTTACATGCATTTTGTCTTACCACCTCATTCAAATAATTTTATGATAAAAAAATTGTATGAATGTAATACTAATATCTTTGTAATTATTTTTTTAAATCACTATAGAATTAAAAATTTTCTTAAAGAAATTAGTGAGTAGTCTGTGAAAAATTATTATTAATTTAAATTAGAGAAATGCAATATGTGATTTTCTTTAGGGAGCTGTTATTTTCACTTCACATTATTCTAAATACACTCCTTTCTTGACTCTAAATACATTAATACCTTTGAAATTTTGGTTTGGTCAAAGATGATATTTTGTATGAAAGAATATTAACGTAACCATGTATAATAAAAAAACAAAGAAGAAAATATATTTAAAGTAAAATGGAGTGGGAATAACGATTCTTCTTTTGTCACTATACAAATTTCATTATTTTTTGATATAATTATTACAGAATTAATAAAAATAAATAATATTTTATCATTTAATTTTATGATAAAAAAAAGTGACATACAACAACTCGTTTTAAAATATGAGATTTATCATTTTTGTATTAAAGTTTTTGTAGATTATATATAGGGTGTTTTAGAAAAATAGTTAAAAATTAATTTTTTAATTTTTTAAGTTTTTTTTTTTAAAAAATATGTATAAAATGTGAGAAATAATATAATTTAAAATTAATTAAAAATTGAGAAGTGATTTTTAACTCATTTTTCAAAAGAGGCTATAATATAATAGGTTAGTTAATATATAAAATAAATTATTATTCTAAAAGTACATAATAGTTTTTTTTTTCAAATTGTGGACCCCTTGAAACATTAAATGAGTAATTTGACCGTGCTTGTTTCAAAAAATAAAAAGATAAAAGAGATGGTGATATAAAAGAGTGTTTGGATTTAGTAAAGTATATTTTGAGATTAATTTTGTGATACGAATAGTTTATTTTGTAAGATTTATTAAATAAAATATATATGTAAAAAAAGATGATTGAATATCAATAATTATATATTTGAATCATATTTGTTTTAAAAAAATAGACTACAAATCTAATTTCAATAAGAGTCATTTATTTTTTATAATATAAATTTAATTTAAATATATAGTTACTGAAATCAATTTTAAAATGGACTAGACAAGTCAAATTAAAAATTAAGAAGTGTTTTGGAAAGTGGGTTAAAAGTCACTTCTCAACTTTTTACCCACTTTCCTGTCTCACAAAAAATTCAAAAAAATTAAAAAATAACTTTTAACCATTTTTCCAAAAAAAATTAACCAATTGTGTCATTGTTGATCGCTTTTACCCTTTTAAATTGTAGTTTTTTTTTTTTTTTTGGGTTGGGGGGACAAATATAGATTATTAAAAAAAAGATAAATTACGTTAATAATTTTGTTTTGATAAAAAAAAAAAAAATAGTGCTTGTTTGACAAGTATTAAAAAAAATATTTTTTTTTATATACATATACTTATTTGGATCACATTAATCAATATTTATTAATATCTCTTTATACATTTTTACTCATTTATTTAATTTTTTTACACAATTTTTATTAAAAAATCAAAAAATATATTTATTTAATACATTTCAAACATCCCCTTAACAAAGTAGAGAATAATATGATTTGAGTGTTGTGAGTTTTTTATTAACCCCAGACAGCGGTACGTGGGAAGGGTAATTATGTAAAACGAGGGTTGCGTAGATCAACCGCAGCAATATACAGTGGACGCTCTTTTGCTGTATGGTTCAGATAAGAATCTTCAGATTGACTTCCACCGCCCAAGGAGGACCAACCGACTAGAAGGACCTACTATGCAACTGACAGCTGTGAGTAGAGCGATCACCGTACAGTCCCAAATGCCAATAAATGCCTCATTTTTTTATTTTTAAAAAATTAGTCAGAAATATAATCTTCTTAAAATAAATTATCAATAAATTTTAATAGTCGAATTTAATTCTTAATAAATCTTTTTTTTTTATCATAAATTCTTAATAAATCTTGGAATATTAAAAATAAAGTAAAATTATTACTAAAAATAATTTTTTATGATATTTTTTGTATATGTCGCTAAAAATTAATATTTTTTTACGATTTTTTTATAAATTATCGCTAAAACTTATAATTAATAATATTTTTCTGTGATGAATTTTTTAAACTGTGATTAAAAGTTAAAAATTAGTAACTTTTTTATAATGATTTTTCTTAAATTATTGCTAAAATTTATAATTAATGATATTTTTTATAACAATTTTTAAATTGTTACTGAAAATTAACAATCAGTGACCTTTTCTAATATTGTTTAATTAAAAACACAATTAATTCTCACAGAATCTATTAAATAATAAATTCACCTATTATGACCTATACGTAAGTCTTCCTTTTTTTTATAATACATGGACAAATTACACAAATAGTCCCTATAGTTTAGGACTTGTGTCACTTTGATATCTGACTTTTCAATTGTAACACATTTGATCTTGAATTTTGAATCTTGTTCCAAATAAGGACAATTGAAGTTACTATTGTTTAATTTTAAGGGCAAAATCGTCAATTTAATAAAATATAAACTAATTTGACAAAAATAAATGTTAAAAAAATATTTCTAATTTTTTAAAAATTATTTTTATCCACCAATGATAGAATTATGTAAAATTGATAAAAATTAATAAAAATTACATGATTAATTTTTTTAAATTAATTTTACATGATCATCACCCAAACACATAATAAAAATTAATTTGGTAAAAAAATAAATAAATGTTTAAAAGATTTATCAATTTTACATAATTTTATTTTTAGTAGGTAGAAATAATTTTTAAAAATTCAAAAATATTTGTTTGACATTTATTTTTGTCAAATTAGTTTATATTTTATCAAATTGATGATTTTACCCTTGAAAAATCTAATAATATTTTCAATTGTCCTTATTTGGAACAAAATTCAAAATTTATGGTCAAATGTGTCACAATTAAAAAGTCAGGAACCAAAGTGACACAAGCCCCAAACTATAGGGAGTATTAGTGTAATTCACCCATAATACAATTATTACACTTTAAAAATATTTAATTTTTCAAAACTACTCTTTTATAGTACAATTATTACAGTTTAAAAAGATTAATTAATGAATTTAAAAAAATGACAAAATAAAAAATTTATGTTATTTTAATCATTAATTTTTAAAAAGGAATTAATATTTTGAAATAATAAAAAAATGAAAGAATGATTTTACTTTCACCACAAAACTATCTCCTCACACTCTTAAAAATTAAACTTTTATTTTATTTTTTTACAATTTTCATAATATCAATTTTACTCTCATTCTCCTCTTTACCTCCAAAACTTTTCAAACCTTAGATACCGTTTGGTAAATTTTTTTAAATATAATTCAAGAATAGAATTGTATTTTAAATTTGTAAATTTTCAAACATTTCACCCCATCACTACCATCTCCACTGACCCACCACCGTCACTGCCCGCAACCACTCTAATTTTACCCTCATCCGTACCCCCCCCTCTCTCTCTCTCTCTCTCTCTCTCTCTTCAGACCAGTGATCTTCAGCTTTTGTGATATTGGCAATCATCTGAACAGACCAAGAACAATGTTGGTAGTGTCCGATAAAATCAATTGCTAAGAGCCCCGAGGCTCTGCAGATTCCACACTCAGACTCAGTCTCTACACTCAAAGATGGGTTTGTGGGTCAACATTTCTCTTCCTTATACTCTGGTTCGGTCACCGTCAATACCCATTTCTTTTTCCTCTATTGACAGACAGAACCTTCTCATCCTAGGGTTCAATACCCATTTTCCTATTCTGGGTTATTTTCTAATTTTTGTGCTTGATCTGATCATTGTAACTTCTGGATTGTTTTTATTTATTTTTTAACGCTAAGTATATGTGTATGTATATATATTAGTTGTGGGTGAAAATATGATGCATTTGCAATTTTATATTTAAAATTTTGGATGGATAGAGGAGAAGGGTGGTGGAGTGGTGGTGATAGTGGTGGGCCAGTGGAGGTGGAGGTGATGGGGTGGAGGTGAAGAAATTAGAATTTAAAAGGTTTGTGTGTGAGTGAATTTTTGACCACACTGCCAACTCAGTATTCAACTGGAGAGCACTGGCGGAATAGATGGCACCTGAATGACCTGTAACAGAAAGATAAGAATCCAGCAGTGGTTCGTCCACCCGGGGGCACTCCGACGATTAAGTTAGTTATCTCTCAAAGATAATCAACAGTGTTTAACTCACTATTCAGAATGTAAATTGCGTACCTTAGACCCATGGGGGTGCCTTTCTTTTATAGTTAACCCAATCTTAGTCCCAATAGAAGCCTAGCTTCGATGGACTTTAACTCAGTGCTTATCTTGGACTCTCCAATGGATAAAGATAAACTACTTAAGAGCTTTATCCTTATCTAAGCTGAGGTCCTTTCTCATTCTAGGACTCTTGTCCCTTATCCGCTTATCCCGTACTCTGATATCTTCGGAGAGTCGAGGTTACCTCGGCGTTAAGACCAGGACACGTGGCACCTCGGCTGACACGTCGGCATTACCTTGGCCACGTGTTGGTGCTAAAAAAATATGTCCCCACAATTGCCCCCCAGGTTCTATTACCTTGGCGTACTGAGGTGATGGAACCTAATTCATCATACCGTTCAGCATGTCGGTTATCTTGCTTCACCATTCATTATCGGGTCATAATACGTCGGCTTGCATGATTAGGTCTCTCATCAAGGTTTTTAGAACCAATAACTTAGTTTTATTTGAGTTCATTTAGCCGACATATTCCTTACGGCCGAGGTCACTGCTTCATTAAACCAAGAACTCTAAGAGTTTTGTCACGCGTATGAGCTGTTACGCACAATAGTTCAACCGTTTCTACCACGCGTCTGTCCCCTACTGGACCGTGTCTGATACGCGCTATTCAAGTCGTTTTGCACCTGTGTGCCCTGTCTGACATATACGTCGTTCTAGACTCATTAATTTCTTTTTGCCGCCTTTTCGCATTTTTGACAAAACTTAGCACCCTCTCTCTTCGTCTTTTCACTTTACACCGCTGTCTTTGTGCAAAAAACTCTCTCTCCTTTTTACTCTGCTAAATCCTCCATTGTTGCATTCACGAAGCTTTTTGCAACCAGCCTTACGCTCTCCTCCGTCAAGGCTTCTGCTGTAATTCCTTGCTTCTGGCTACCGTCTGATCCCGGCGAACTTCATTTCGGCTTCATTTTTCTTGGGTGAGTCACTGTTCCTTTCTTGTTTCTCTTCAAAAGCTCTACTTTATTTATTTGCTGCCATTGCTGTTTTACTCAAGTTCTTGATCTATGAATCACACATCTGAGCACGTTTATTCTATGATTTTTCTGTTGCCCAATTCGTGTCTTGAATACATACACATTGTTCACAAATTTGCTCACTTTTGCCACTGTTCTTGGCCTCGCACCCTTGTGCATACTTTGTTACCGTATTCTTGATAGTTCATCACTGTTCTTGATTCTGAAACACGTTCTTGTTTTCTGTGCCTTTTCCAGATTCGTGCCTTCAATCTTTATTTCCATAGATCTAGGTTTGGGATTTGCTTATAGAACCCACAAATTCTAAGAAGAACTGAAACGATCCCCACAAATTCTTACCTTAGCTCACATTTAGGTTTTTGCCGAGGTCCTTACAAAACACCTTCTTCCTGAAATCCAGCTCCTCTAATTTAAGCCGACGTTATGGGTATGTGGAAGCATAGGGTAGACACCCCGACCAAATTAGAGCACTTTAGGCAGGAGTTTGACATCCCGGCCGACGTTCATCTGAGGTTGGCTGGGGAGGATGACTCCATCATGCCCGATGTGAACCTCATGCCTTTCCCAGTAGTGGCCTTTATCGAGTGTGGACTTAGGTTTCCACTTGACACCTTTTTTCGCGAAATCGTTCATTACTATAAATTGAACCCAATGCAGCTTCCCATCAATTCTTATCGAGTTATCAACGGTACAATAGCCTTATCCAAATAGGAGAATGCTGGGGTTACCCTTGCTGATTTCTAGTACTGCTACACTATGTGTCACCTGAAATCGGAAAAAGGCCACATCTATTACCTCAAGCCGAGGTCCACTGAGTACAAGCTCATTGCCGACCTCCCAGACTCAAACAAGGGTGCTGGAGACGATTACTTTATCGTCTTGGGCAATTGGGAGTTTCAGTCCAACGATGACCTTCACCTTTATCCCCTAAGCCGAACAGTTTTCGGGGAAGGAGATGGTAAGGGCCAAGTGTCACTTTTTCTTGCTCTCTTTTTTGAAGTTTTCAATACTTTGTTCTGATGTCTGTACTCTTCTTTTTGCAGTTCTTCCTCAGACACTAAAGGGCTTTCGCCAGTCTTTCTTCCCCAGCAAGGACTTGAAGAAGCTATTGGATTTGCTAGTTCATAAGTGGAGAGCCCCACTGCTACTTAACTTCATTCCACTTACAAGTTGATTCTTCCTGACGTTCCAAAGAAGAAGAAGAAGAAGAAGAAGAAGGGTCAGTCTCCTCCGTCCGCCACTATTCCTCCAACAGCCTCATCATCTCGGCCAGATCAAGGATCAACCTCAGATCCAGCAGAGCAGCCATCCACCTAAGCTCCACAATTAATCCCACCATCTCAACGCCGACGCTGACGACGAACTGTTTTTGCTGTTGAGATGGGCCGCCAGAAAGCAGTCGCTAAAGACCTCTTGGCCAACATTCCATCCACCATAGACGCTCAACTAGCACCAATTCAGCCTTCGAAGCCAAAACAAAAAAGGCTGAAGAAGGCTCAGCCAAAGGCAACGGTGACTCAGGTTGATACTGAGAACACCTTGCCAATTTCCAAATTGGTTTTGAGCGAGAAAACCCCTTCTGCTGCCGAAAAGAGGCCCGCCGAGGCCCAACCATCTGAGTCTACCAGATCAAAGAGGCTAAGGTCATCCTCTGCCACCACCTCGGGGTCTTTAAAGCATGATTCCCCCTGGGCCCCCCAAATCACACTAGAGGACAGGCCGGTCAGAGCTGGTGATAGTGCCGATGACGTTAACGTCGATGTTGCCCTTAGCACAGCTTTGCTCCTTCCTGGAGATCTCGACCGAAACGCCGAGATGAGCGAGTATGAAAACTTTGCTCTGATGCTCCAGCGTTCTGTTCAAGTAAGTCTTCACACTTGGTATCTTTCTTTCTTTTTTATACTTAGAAAATTTTCTAATAACTTCTGCTCTGTCCATTTTTCTTCAGGCAATCTAGCACGCCCACTCATTCTTAATGCAATCTTTTGAGACAAGGAAGGTGTTGGCCGACAAGACTAGGGAGGTTACTAGTCTGCAGAAGACCAATAAAAACTTGCAATAAAATCTGAAGACTTTGGCAGACCAGGCCGAGGCTGCTGTCAAAGCCAGAAAAGGCAGATGGTGCTGATGCCATAAATAAGGTTCTTGAGGCCTAGAAAAAAGAGGTCGAAGAAAAGATGGCCGAGGCCCAGAAAGAGCTGCAGGATGCCTTGGCCACAAAAGACGCTGAGCTCAAGGCCACCGATGAGAAGGGATATAATGAGTGGGTGGCCGATGTCACGGCGGACTACGAAAAACAGATGAAGCAGGCATGCAACAAGGGTTTCACCCTTGGTTGGATGACTTTACTGAAAAAACTTGAAATCCCCGAGGACTCCCCCCTCAGGAACACCGACGTCCTCGCCCTGCCATTCCCCCAAACTCTAAGCCAATCTGACGACGATTCTGAGTCTGAGGAGAAAGCTTTGGTGAGGAAGTCAAAGGAAGCTGCTGGGGCCAAGTCCCCTACTTCAAATGAGCAAGTCCTGGACTTGACTCAAGATGATGAGGGTGAGGAGGTTCCCAGAGATGCTACTTCTGAGAAGGCAATATCGGACGCGCCTATTTCCGATAAGAGCCTCGACCAAACCCTTCAGAAAATAGATGTCGAGCTTGCGGCTGAAAAGGCGGCCGACATGTCTTCTCAGCAGTCTTTTGAGCTCCAGACCCAACCTGCTAGTGGTGCTAAAGAATCTTAGTTTGATCATCTTTTTCTTTTTTCTGTACCTTGTACTTTTTCTTTCTCTAGAACAATGTAAGCACTTCATGTGACCGATGTGCCTTCTTTTGAATATGAATACAACTTTTTCTTCTGAATGTTTGTATCTTTGTCCTCCTTTTACTGTCTTGTATGATTTCTATACTTAGAATAATTTTGCATGCTTTCAAGCATACACTTTATCTGTGTAATTTCCTCGGGGTAATATACCTCGGTAAGTACATAAGTACTTCTCTTAATGCAACCCTTTGGCTTTGACTTGTAAATTTTTTCACAAATTTTAACAAGTGTTCAGTTCAACTTCAACTTATAAATTTTTCTCAAATTTCAACAAGTGTTAAGCATGATCTCAGTTTAACTTCAACTTGTAAATTTTTTCACAAATTTCAACAAGTGTTAAATATGATCTCGGTTTAACTTCAACTCGTAAATTTTTCACAAATTTCAACAAGTGTTAAACATGATCTCGATTTAACTTCAACTTGTAAATTTTTCTCAAATTTCAACAAGTGTTAAACATGATCTCGGTCTAATTTCAACTTGTAAATTTTTCACAAATTTCAACAAATGTTAGACTGATTTTAGCTTGTATATTCTATCTTACCAGGAACCATTTTCCAACTTTCTGCCCCCTAATGTGAATTTAAGTTCCACTTGGGTTCTCATTATGCATGTATTCTAGAAACATCATCAACTATTTTATCAGTCACAAGTGTGAAAAATCAAGCTTTATTTATTACTTTGGCTAATAACAAAGAACAAGAAAATTTAATGATAAAAAAACTTAAGATTGCAAGTATTCCAGGGCCTTGGCAACTCTTTGCCCTCATTATCTTCAAGCCGGTATATCCCATTACCCAGTACCGAGATGATTTTATAGGGTCCCTCCCAATTTGGGCCAAGCTTGCCCTCTCTGGGATCCTTCTTGTTGCCGACGACTTTTCTCAAGACGAGGTCACTGATTTGAAACTCCCTTGGGTTGACCTTCTTATAATAAGCCCTGGCAAGCTGCTGCTGGTATGCTGCCAGCTGAATTGCAGCTCTTTTTCTTCTTTCTTCAAGCAGATCCAGATCTCGGGCTAAGAGTACATCATTAGTTCCATCCTCTACTGCTTGGGTTCTGATTCCTGGGATGTCGACCTCTAGCGGAATGACTGCTTCTGTGCCATAAGCCATGGCAAAGGGAGATTCCCCCGTTGATCTTCTCGACGTAGTGCGATATGCCCAGAGTACATTGGGCAACTCATCCACTCACTTTCTTTTTACTGCCTACAGCCTCTTCTTTATCCTATCCAAGATAACTTTGTTAGATGCTTCTGCTTGTCCATTGCTTTGAGGAAAGCTTGGGGTTGAAAAGTAATTCTTGATTTTGAACTTTGCATAGAAGCTTTTGATTAGCTTACTGTCAAATTGTGTTCCATTAGCTGCAACTATTGCTCTTGGGATCCCAAACCTGGTGATTATGTTCTTCCATATGAAGCTCTTTACATCCACGTCTTGAATCTTGGCTAGGGGCTCAGCTTCTATCCACTTGGTGAAGTAATCTGTTGCTACCAGTAGGTACTTCCTTTGCCCAGTTGCTTGGGGTAGTTATCCGACAAGATCCCTTCCCCACTGGGCAAACGGCTAGGGACTGAATACTGGGTTTAGGTCTGTTACTGGTTGGTGTATCAGAGATGCAAACCTTTGGCACTTTTCACACTTCTTGACATAGGCTTCTGCGTCTTTCTGCATGTAGAGCCACCAATACCCGTGGGTGATGGCCCTATGAGCAAGTGATCTGCCCCCAACGTGGCTTCCACATACTCCTTCGTGTATTTCGTACAAAAAATCTTCGACTTGTGAAGGATGTACACACCTCAAAAGGGGTCTAGTGAAGGATCTTCTGTAGAGATGTCCCTCTGCTGTTAGACTAAATCTTGCCGACTTCAATCTGATCTTGTGTGCCTTCTTGTAATCGTCTGGCAGTTTTCCTTCTTTCAGGAATGCTATTATTGCGTCCATCCAGCTTGGTCCCATGCCCACACACATTGCTTCACGCTCTGTGGTCAGTGGTTCGATGCTCGGGCCCGACAAGTAGTCAACCATTATTGTCCTTGCCTTTCCGGGTTGTATTGCACTAGCCAGGTTGGCCAGGGCATCAGCGTGACTGTTATCATCTCGGCTAATCTGCTGCAGTCGGCAATTCTGAAACATTGCCACCAATCTGCCGACCTCCTTTACATATGTCGACATCCTTTCGTTTCGTGCTGCGAACTCGCCTGTTGTCTGGTTGACTATAAGCTGAGAGTCACAGAAGACTATCACCTCATCCACTTCTACTGCTGCTGCCAGTTTCAGTCCTGCAATTAGTGCTTCATATTCTACTTCATTGTTTGAGGCCTTGAACCCTAAACGAATGGACTGTTCTAATATCTGTCCATCTGGAGATACCAGTACTACTCCTGCCCCCGCTCCTTGTCGGTTTGAACTCCCATCGACAAATAGTCAAAAGGAGTCGTCGATGCAAATGCTGCAGGGTCTTAGTTTTTCTTTCTTCCTTTGTTCCGTTGCCCTCGGCTGGGCTCCTCCTTGCTTGCTTGGACATCGTTCACCTCGGCTCAATAGAGCCCGATGTACGATGGATTCTAGCATGAACTTGGCCACGAAGTCGGCCAAAACTTAGCCTTTGATTGCAGTTCTGGGTCTGAACTCCAGGTCATACTGGCCTAAGGCCACTGCCCATCTGGCTATTCTGCCTGTCAGATCTCCTTGCTGCAACAAAGACTTCAAAGAGTTAGCACCACATTTTTATGGGTTTGAAAGTAATGGTTTAGCTTCTTTGAAGCCATTACTAAAGCTAGTGCCAACTTCTCTAGGGGTAAATACCTGGTTTCTGCATCAGTCAGGGTTTTGCTTACATAGTAAACAGCCATTTGTTCCCCTTTTTCTTCTCGGATTACCACTGCACTTATTGCATGTTCTGAAATTGCTAAGTACAGGAACAGCTCCTCTCCAGGTTCTGGATTTGAGAGAACTGGAGCCATGGTCAAATACTTCTTTAAGTTTGCCAAGGCAGCTTCGCACTCTTCGGTCCATAAGAAGTCTGTGGCTTTCTTCACTAAGTTGAAGAAAGGTTTGTACTTGTCTGAGCTTCTGCTTATAAACCTATTCAGGGTTGCAGCCCTTCCAGTCAGCATCTGCACCTGTTTTGCCGACGTCGGGCTCTTCAACTCTAGGATGGCCTTAATCTGATTTGGGCTGGCCTCAATGCCCCTTCTAATCACCAGGTATCCTAAGAACTTACCAGATCCAACTCCAAATGCACACTTCGATGCATTGAGTCAGAGCCGATATGTTTTAAGGATGTCAAAGACTGCTTTTAGGTTGGCCAGATGATCTGCGGGTTCCTTGGTCTTCACGACCATGTCATCGATGTAAACTTCCACTATTCGACCAATCAGGTGTCTGAACATCTTGGTTACCAATCTCTGGTAAGTTGCTCTTGCGTTTTTCAACCCAAAAGGCATCACTCTGTAGGAATACAGCCCCTTTGGGGTGATAAACGCAGTCTTCTCCTCATCTGGGGGTACATGGCTATCTGATGGTACCCCCTGTAGGCATCCAGGAAGCTCATTCTTCTATGCCCTAAAGTGGCATCCACCAGTTGGTCAATCTTGGGTAGAGGAAAACTGTCTTTGGGACAGGCCTTGTTTAGGCTGGTAAAATCCATGCAGACCCTCCATTTACCATTCTTTTTCTTCACCACCACTGTATTTGATAGCCATGTTGGGTAATTTACCTCTCGAATGGCTCTGGCTTCCAGAAGTCTATCTACTTCCTCTTCCACTGCCTCAACATGCATCAATGTTGGTCTTCTTGCTTGTTAAATTACAGGTTTGGTCGACCTGTCTACGTTCAGTTTGTGGCAAGTGACCTCAGGGTCAATGCCAGGCATTTCGTAAGGCGTCCAGGCAAACACCTCAATGTTTACTCTCAAGAAAGCCTCAAACTCTTTTTCCTCTTCTTCGGCTAAGCCTGAGCCGAGAAGGAAGAAGCGTTTGTCATCCCCCTGCTGGACGAGGATTTTCTTCAATGCTTCTTCACTCTTTTCGGCTGGCTCTTTGCTGACGTCATCTAGGACCTCCACGTCCTCGTTTTCGACCTCTGCCCTCTCTGGTTCTCGTATGCTGCAGGTGGATTTCATTGTTGCCATGGAGGAGCTCTTTGCCTATAGCTGATCTCCTCTGACCTCCTCTATCCCATGCTCTGTTGGGAACTGCAATAGTTGATACAATGTTGAGGGAACAGCCCTCATTGCATGCAACCATGGCCTTCCAGGATAACATTGTAAGGGGAGGGTGTGTTGATTATTGTGAACTCTGTCTTTATCTTCTTGGTGCCAGCCTGCACCTCCAAGCTTGCTGCTCCCAGTGGCCATGTCGGCGTTCCATTGAACCCGACCATTGGGCCATTAGATTGCTCCATATCGTCTGGGTAAAGGCCAAGCTCCTTGTAACACCTGACATACATGATGTCACAAGAGCTGCCTTGGTCAATTAGGATGCTTTTCACTTGGCACTCCTCAACCTGGAGGGATACTACCAAGGCATCGTTATGTGGATGATGTACCATCTCAAGGTCGGCTTCAGTAAAGGACACTACTGGTCCTTGGCACTACTCGGCCCGATGTCGTTTCTCCCCAACTTGGTACACGTGCTGCAAGTGCTTTACTTTCTGGGTTTCCCCTCGTATTTCATTTTCGTTGACTTTCGAGTGAATTAAATTAATTACCCGAGGTCCTCCTGCCTGTGGTTGCTGTGCTTGAGGAGGCGGAGCTGCTGGTGCCTGAGGCAGTCTTGCCTGCTCTTTCCTTGTCCTCGCCTCATCTACAAGGTCCTTCAAATGGCCTTGCCTTACCAGGTCTTCCAGGTGTGCCTTTAAGGCTCTACAACCCTGAGTCATATGCCCATCTTCGTTATGGTAAGCACAATGCTTACCAAGGTTTCTTCCCATAAATTCTCCTGCTACCCTTGCTAGTGCTCTAAAATAGGGTTGGGTTCGGATTTTATCCAGGACTTTGTGAATAGGGATTCGGAACACAGTTGTGACTGCCTGTGCAGCCCTTAGTCCTATCTCCTATTTGTTGGATCCGTTGTTACCTCGGCCTCGCTTTGGCGAGCCGTTTCCTTTCTCTTGCTTTGTCGCCTTGGTTCCTGGCGTGTCCTGCTCGGCTCTGGCATATTTCTCGATTCTGGCCATGAGCTCCTCCATGCTTTTTGGCAGTGTCTTTGCCAATGATTTTCGGAGTAGGCGGCCATCTTTCAAGCCGTTTTTAAATTATACGACGGCCACTTCTTGGTTGCATTTTGGTATTCGGTTGAATACCTCGTAATATCTCTTGGTGTAGGTCCTCAGGCTTTCGTCCTTGCTAATCTTCAAAGCCATTAGGGCATCTACCCTCAAGGGCTGTAGTTTGTTTGTCACGAACCTGGCCATGAACATCTCGGCTAGGCCTTCCCAGGTCTTCACACTTCCTTTCGGCAATTTGTGAAACCAATCCGATGCAATTTCCCGAAGGATGAGGGGAACACCTTGCAGAGTAATGGCTCGTTCCCAGTGTACAGTGCCATTGAATTCAGGTATAATCCGACGTGAAAGTTGAGGTCCGACTTCCCATCATATATCTGGAACCTCGGCATACTGAATCTTTTTGGAGCTTCAAATTTGTCCAACTCCACCTAGAATGGTGTTCTCGGCTTAACAGGGGAAGT
This sequence comes from Camellia granthamiana, assembly GCA_036172215.1. Classification (NCBI taxonomy): domain Eukaryota; kingdom Viridiplantae; phylum Streptophyta; class Magnoliopsida; order Ericales; family Theaceae; genus Camellia; species Camellia granthamiana. The sequence continues at coordinate 70,712,824 of CM069910.1, read as the reverse complement.
TACCTCGGCATTTTGTTGCTTCCTCTTGAGGTAATCTCTCAAGTCCTCTTTGGTCCGCCCAGGAGCTTGGCTATCCCCCGACTTCAGTCTTTTCGGGGCGCTACTCTTAGCTTCATTGTGAGCCCTCTTCGACCTTTCTCCATTAGTTGTATCGAAGCACAGCTCCTGCCTTTGAACATGCCGATGTTCTCTGAGGTCTGCTTCCTTGGTGCGATGTGTCCTTCGAGAGTCTTCCCTCATCGACTCTCCTCGCCCGACCTCCCTTGAAGGCCGGTGAGAGTGTTTTTCGCTCCTGGTGTGCTGGGGGACTACAGGGATTGTTTTTTGCCCTTCCTTCTGGGCATTGGACGCTAGAATCGGCGTGTCCTGCAGCGGGAATGGTGGCTGCATGACGTTGTTTTGCATTATGAAATTGACGACTAATTGCAGGTCTGCCAATTTGTTTGCCATCTCTTTCACCTCTTCATCCCTCCGTAGGCATCTATCTTTCTATACCTGGAGGTTGTCCTCATTGTAATACCTGCTTCAATCCGATTTCTTTGGTACGTCGCTCTCCTGGCCGACATCTTTCTTGTCGTGATTCTGGTCTTGAGTCTCCTTGTTGCAACCATCTTCTTCCATGCTAGGGTCAACATGTTTACCGTTCCCAGCAGGGATTTCGTCTCCAACCTTTTCCTTCTGTTCGTCGCTGGCCATCTATCCTCCTTTCTTTCCCACAGACGGCACCAAATTTTGTGAGTGAATTTCTGACCACACTGCCAACTCAGTATTCAACTGAAGAGCACTGGCGGAATAGATGGCACCTGAATGACCTGTAACAAAAAGATAAGAATCCGGCGGTGGTTCGTCCACCCGGGGGCACTCCGACGATCAAGTTAGTTATCTCTCAAAGATAATCAATAGTGTTTAACTCACTATTCAGAATATAAATTGCGTACCTTAGACCCATGGGGGTGCCTTTCTTTTATAGTTAACCCAATCTTAGTCCCAATAGAAGCCTAACTTAGATGGACTTTAGCTCAGTGCTTATCTTGGACTCTCCAATGGATAAAGATAAACTACTTAAGAGCTTTATTCTTATCTAAGCTGAGGTCTTTTCTCATTCTAGGACTCTTGTCCCTTATCCGCTTATCCCGGACTCTGATATCTTCGGAGATAACCTCGGCGTAGCCGAGATCACCTCGGCGTTAAGTCCAGGACACGTGGCACCTTGGCTGACACGTCCGCGTCACCTTGGCCACGTGTTGGTGCTCAAAAAATATGTCCCCATAGTTTGGATGTAAAGAGAATAGTCAAAGATAGGAATGAAGGTAAAATTGGTATTATGAAAATTGTAAAAAAATAAAATCAAAATTTAATATTTTAAGGGGGTAAAGAGATAGTTTATAGTGTAAGTAGAATCACTCAAAATGAAATAAGGGACTAATATTTTAAGATGGAAAGAGTATTTGTAAACCCCCAAATAAAAGACATAATGATAATAATAATAAAATTTCATTCAATCAAAACGATCTTAATTTAATTGGTCAAATCTCTATTTTTGTATTTATGTGATAGACATACAAAAGAAGTTCACATGCAATGCATATTCAATCTTTTTAAAATTTGAATCCATAGCATTTGAGACAATTAGTACAAATAACTAATATAAAAGAATGGCCCAAGGATTACAAGTTCCAAGGCTTAAGCCCAATTACAAAAGAGATGGTTATCAAACCCACACATGTAAAGTCCTTGACTTGTCAAAATAAACAACAAAATTTTTTTAAAAAGTCTTATGCTCTCAAAACACTTCCCACAATTTTAGTTAGGCGGGATCACCATATCCTTTCCTGTGCAAATCCATTAGGAGTAGGGATGGCCACAGGGTGGGTTTGTCATCTCCCTACCCTTACTTTCAAATCCCACCCCCGCTCCAACCCCGTTACGTGTGAAATTTTTCAACCTCATCCCCACCCTTGCGGATACTTGACCACATTTCAAATAACCAAAAAAATTAAGAATCATTTAAATCCTTAACACACTAAATAATTTCTCTTGTTATATAAACAGTGAGACTTTTACGATTATTATTTATTTATATTTAAACAAAACCACAGACTTTTAGTATATCTAATTATATTATATATGTACATATATATATTATTTATTTTTATATATTATTAATTATATTGGGTTGGGTTTGGATCAGAGAAGACGATACCCGCCTCCGCCTCACATAAGTGTCGGGTCGGGTAAAATCTGCTCCATTCGGGCGGGTATAGGCGGGCCCCCACAGATCGAATTAAAATGGCCATCCTTAACTAGGGGTGAGCACAAAACTCAATGGAGAAATTTTAACAAAGTATATATGTTTAAGTAGTCATATATATATATATAAATGCTATGTCATATCATGCTCCAAATTCACAAGTTACATTTTTTTTTAAATCATATGCAATGTTCTTTTCAAAAGCTCATTATCTCAATGAATTTCAAATATTACATACGGGGTAGTAAATACGACTCAAGTAATCCGTAAATTGGTGTCTGTAAATAGGCGTATCAAACGCTGCCAAACGCTGCCAATCCTCTCACTTTACTGGCTCCTAACCGGAAGGCATATGGTACCTACTCCGTGTGTATTTTCGTTCTTTCATCCTAGACACTCAAGCCAATTTAAACAATACCACACTACATCCTCTATCCAAACTTACCAAACATACTACCCCAAAACATTTCCAAGTCATCAATTGTTTTATCAAAATAATAATGCATAGCCATAATAGTAAGGAAAAGGGGTCACTGCTGTGCTCAAAGCACAGCAGTAACTGTGATGCCTCCGTTTGAGGTGTATTATGACCTTATTTTTATGATCCAAACTGTTATTTTGTAGGATTTGTTGAGTACTTCATGCCTACCAAAAATCATATTAATCGGATATCAACAACTATATGATCGATAACCAAAAAAATAAGTAATAAGTTTTTCCTTTGAGAAATAGCATAAACAATATGCAATTCGATCATATAGTTATTGATATCCGATTAATATGATTTTTGGTAGACATGAAGTATTCAACAAACCCTACAATATGACGGTTTAGATCATAAAAATAAGACTATAATACACTTCAAACGGAGGCACCACGGTCACCTGTTCCGTAATAGTAAATATTCAAAAGCTATGCAAATAAATGAAATGTCAATGCAAATAATACACAATCTCATTATATAACTTTCCCACAATGCTCAACATTTCCTCAATGTATAACGACAATCATTATTCATATTCTTTTCATGGCCCACGCATATATAAATCATGCTATCTATATCAATTTCTCGAAAAAAAAGAAAAAAAAAAAAAAAAAGTCATTCATACCATAGATATCTCAATAAACACAATGACATGCGAGACTTCCTCAAGTTCTTAAAGAAGTTTCTGGCATTTACATAAATCTTTCACAAAATTCATTTTCCCCTAATTTTCCCAAAATCTAGGTGTTAGGTTTTTATTGTTGGCAACCCCGTTTGACAAAACTCCTTTGAGTTGTAATTTTATTCGCATTTTTATTTCAGTGAGGCTATGAGTTTATTAGATGCAAATCCAAACCCGAATCGAGCCATGCAGAGAAGTTTGTGATGTTAATGCTTTCAAGATTGCCACTTCGCTGATTATTACGGGGGTCGAGCTGCCCGGTCAGCTCGCGGCCGAAGCAAAATTCAAAATTGCATTCAAAATTGCATGTCAGCCGTTGCTCGCTCGAGCCAAGGAGTTCTCGCTCGAGCCAAGGCACTAGTAGAAATCATGAAAATTGCTCTCCTCGCTCGAGCCAGGAAAGCTTCGCTCGAGCGAGCCTCAGAATCCGAATTTTTCAAGGAGTTTGTTTTCTTCCCAATCTTGGATTACTTTTGGTTCTCTATAAATACTTGGTTTTCTCCCAAAACTAGGTAATTGATTGAAGTCCTCCAGATCTTCTTTTTGATTCTTAAGGTTTATATCTGGGGATATTTTGTTATTTTTCTTTGATGTTTTATTGAGTTTTCAACTCATGGTTTGACGAGAGTACATCAAAGATTTGTTTGTTATACACAAAAGAGAGAGTTGTTCTTCAGTTGTGGATTCTGAATAATTCGAGCCTGAAGCTTTGGTGGAATCCGGAGTGGCTCATCAGAAAGACAGTTCCGTGGTGAAGATGGGGTTGGAAGAGGCACATAGAGGTTGGTTCAATTAGGCATTGTGGATTTGCTAGATAATTGAGAGTATACCTGTGTAATTCCTTTAATTCTTCTTAGTGGATTGTCTTGTGGCTGTTGCCCGTGGTTTTTTATCACAGTTGGAGGTGTCCAATTGTGGTTTTTCCACGTAAAAATCATTGTGTCTCTTTCTCTTGATTGTTTGATTGGGATTGTTATATTCTGTTTAAAATTGATACATAATCACAAATCAACATCTAGGAGGTTTCTAGATTTTTCACTAGGGTTTAATCACAAGAGGGTTTGCCTCATTTTCAAAGACATTTTTCTTCCATGCACTCCCAAGAGATTCATGAGTTCACAAAACAAATTAATTTGGATAATATCATAAAAAAAAAGTCATTTTTCAACATTTTTAAAACTCAACACCTCAAATCCCAGACTCTCTACTCAATAATCACATCAAAATAAGGAAGGACATGCTAAACCATATATATAACTCAAAAGAAACTTCTTACCTCAATATTGAAGAAGAAAATATGGAAAAAAACCTCCAAAATTGATGATGTCAAAATTCGATCTCCACCACACACTACGTAACCTTTGAGGAGCTCTTCAATTTTAATGAAAACACAAGGAGCAAAACCCCAAGAGATTTGGAAGGATCAAGAAATTAATGAGGTCGGTGGATGGTTTCTACATAGAGATGAGAGAAAAGAGAGAAAGTAAAATTTAGAGAGACAGTGAAGTGAAAAGTGAGGGAGATAAAGTGTATGGCTCAACTTTTAAGTGATTGGATACATTTTTTGAAACTGACTTCGGATAGACCGCTTGACCGATGAAACCTGCACTCGAGCGGTGGAAGCACATTCCTAGTATTTTAGACTTCAGGACAAAAAACTGGGCGGACAGGTTTACTGCTTGAGCGACAAAATGACTGCTTGAGCGGTCTCAACTTTGAAGTGAGATAAAAGCAACCTTAGATATTCCCACTATTCCCGGATTTACTCCAATACCCAAAGATGCAAGTTGAGACTTGGAAGCACATTAGGACATACATGAACAACCACAAAAATAAAAATAAAAAGGTGACAACACGAGACTCGTAGAGCTTAATAATAGTAAGGACATTCAAAAGGAACAAATTTTTTGAATTAAAACACTCAAATTGCTTTAAAAAGCCCGGGACATCACAGTATGTGTTTTAATAATTTGTTAGTATTGTGATTTATTTGTTTGTAAAATATATTATTTTCATCTTATTAAGATTCATTTTTTAAAGTTGAACAAATTACACTTTCCCTTATCTTTGGTTACTTTCCCACTTTGATTCTTAAAATTTATTTTTTCCATTTTATCCCTTCATGTTTTAAGTTTTTTCCAATTTATTCTTTAAACTAATTTCTATTAAAAATTAGACAGAAAATGACACATTAATAGTCGCGTAGTATAAAAATATCTTATTATATATAACTCACATCTCTAATATAAACTGAAACTCAAATATAATAATATATTTTTTATGTTATGTGACCGTCATTATAGTATTTTCTGTCTAATTTTGAACCAAAATTAATTTTAGTAGTAAACTGAAAAAAATTTGAAACATAAAGGATCAAAGTGATAAAAAATAAATTTAAAAGGTCAAAATAGAAAAGTGATCAAACTTAAAGTGACAAAGCGGCCTCATTTGGGAAATTGACTATAAATATTTTATGAGATAAAAAAAAGTTGTGCTTTGAATAACTTGTCAATTATTTTGTTGTTGAATAGATGATTGTGAGAGAAAAATTAATTAATTGATGTGTAAAATGTAATATTTTGTTATTGGCTATTTTAAATTTTTTTGGTCTTTATTGACTATTTTATTTTTGTTTCTTTGTGGGCTACTTATCATCTATATTTTACTTTTGGTTGTTTTGAACTTACTGAAAAAGAGGTCAATATAAGTAAAATATTTGAGATTCCAAAATAATTCCCACAACAATGTAATATGATTAGTGTTAATTTTAAATTTATCACATGCTCAATCATATATGATTTAATTTCTTGTCACATTATTTGTGAGTAGATTTGGGGGACTATAATTCAAAACGATACTCTAACAAGATCATATTAATTGCAAAATTTACTAATATCATTTTATTTCAGTGAAACAAATTGAATAATTTTTTTTGGTAAGAACAATTTTTTTTCTTTGCACATTAAACTATTATTCTAAGAAATATTATGCTCTAAAATAATGAACCCTTGATTGGATTTAGGATTTTTTAGTTCTAACTTTAAAGGTTCACTGGCCTCATTGGATAGTTGATATTTTAGTTTAAAAGTTATTAAAAAAATTAAAAAGTCAAAAAATAAAAAATAAAAAATTCAACACATACAAAAAAGTGAAAGATTGCTTTTCATTCACTCTATTTTTACATATCTTTTTGTAAAATGTTAAAAAAATTAAAAAAACCACTAAAAATGTTTTTCATCTGTAATAATTTATTAGATTTTGTCAATATTATTAGATTTTGTCAATTCATCTTTAATAATTTATTTTAAAGATGTTTTTCAAATTTGAATTTAAGAATCTAAAAATTAAAATCATTTTGATTACAAATCTAATGTAATAAAATGAAAATAAATTGAGTAAGATTAAATAAGTTTAAAAAAATTTAGGAGAAAAAAAACTCAGAATTTGACATTTGTAATAAAATAAACCCTAATTTTTTTATTTTGTCAATTCAAATATTAATATTTTAATTAATTTTTGGTCTAAATTATTTATCTATTTTTGTTAAGCAAAATTAACCAAAAAAATTATTTTTAGCTCAACAAAAAATGATATTTTAAACATTTTATGTACACTTACATTAGTTTAATGATTAAAATATTATTTTCTCGCAAGTTTTCTTTAATATAAATGGACAAATAATTTAAATTAAAATAATTAAAAAATAATGATTTATTTTATTATATAGATCAAACCGTATGGTTTTTTTTTTTTTTTTTGTAATATTTTTCAAAAAATTTATTACTACATTTAAAGATGGATCTAAGGGGTGAGGGTACAGTCACACCCTCAAAAATTATTAAAATTATATATATTATACTAGTAATTAATAAAATAATTTTAAAAAATGAGAAGTGACATGTATTTTTATACCTATAAAGTTCGAATCCTAGATTCGTCTGAGTACATTCTTTATTGCATGTTTACAAGTGCCCTTATGTATTGTCTAATATTGAAAAGTATATATAAAGTGTCTTAAAAAAATTTAAAATTATTTTAAAATGTATTAATTTCAATAAAAATATATTGATTTAATAAAATGTGTCTTTTGTTATTTAATTTTTTATTTTTTACTTATATTCTAAGAGTACTTGTTAACTAGGCCTTATTTTTTATGCACAATATATAATAGTTTTAAATTGCTATATCTAGTTAAAAAAAAATGTTAACAAAAGTCATTTTTAGAGTACTAAAAAATAGGTTTACAAATGAGTTGAGCTGAACCTTAGTATGTTTGGACTTATTCATTAAGATTTTAATGAATTCGTGGTCAATAAAAATTTAACAAACCGAGCTCGAGTTGAGTTGGTTTAGATTTGACTTGAACTCAAACATGTTCACAAGCTTTAATAAGCCAAAAATTTTATTAAATTCATACTTGCATGTGAGACTAAAGTTACAATTAAAATTTTGACTATACAATTATATATATATATATATATAAGCATTCTAAAAAAAAAGTCAATATTTTATCAAAATAATAATATCTACTACCACTATTATATAAATGTACTATCTATAGTTAATTATTATTTATATTTATATTTTTTAAATATATAAATAACATATTTATCTTATTTTTTTATACATATGTTTACATTATTTAGTATATAAATAATAAATATTAAAAGAGCCAACTAACTAGCCAAGCTTCCGAGCCGAGTTTTAGAATGTTTGGACTTATTTATTAAAAATTTGACGAGCTCGAGTTTGAATGCAAAAAAATAAATAATTTAACGAACCGAATTCGAACGAACTCTTACTGAGTCGAGTTCGAGTCTATTTATAAACGATTCTATTCATTTGCAGCTCTACTAAAAAATGAGTTTCACTCAAAAGAAAAAAAAAAAGTTAATTAAGAAAAATATTTGAAAAAAAAAAAAAACATAACAATGGAAGCCACCAGGTAGAGCTGAAATGAAACGAAATGTAAAAATGACCCCCAACTCATGAGCAACCAAAAATCTACCCGCAATTTGAGATGGACCCGTGACCCAACTCAGACCGGCCCGAATTTCGACGGGCCGGACCAAATTTACACCTAGCCACCCATTAACGGTATACAAAGTCCACGTGGTAGGCTCTCAAGGCTTCATGGTAGAGCTTTGGCAAAGCCTGGTGACGACACGTGTAATTGCGGCAGCTCAGGGAACACACCTTTCGCCTGGATTTTCCCGTAGCCATTCTATATGCCGCTTTGCTCAATAACGTCGTTAATGGTGGTGCGCCCGCATGTGACACGTTAATACTAACCATGGTTTGGTTAGGTAGGAGAGTGGTTTGGTTTACTTTGGTTAGAACTTACCAGGTGTTCAGTTGAGTTGAGTTGACTTCTGTTTTTGTTTTTGTTTTTGAAATCCATCGCGGCGTTTTCCTCTTCTTCTATTTTGGTCGGCTAAATGGGTCCCACCTCCGACCCAACCTTTGAATCACACGTAGCGGATAAATTATCCTATAACAATTCCAGCAGCGCTTTAGTCAAAAAGTAGTTTAAATTTTATTTATTTTTCGTTTTTTTATTAAAAAAATTTGTAAAAAAATTAAAAAGTAATATGATTTAAAAAAATTTAAAAAAATAATTTTTAATCAACTTTCTAAAATAGGCATGTGTCTACAAGATGATGGTCTTATTTAGAAAATTAGCTATTTAGTTTTTTAACTATTTTAATCAGACTAAAATAGATGTGTTTGGAAAGTTAGTTCACTTTTTTTTTTTTGTATTTGATTTGTTGATTATAAGAAAAAAAGTGAAATAATTATAGATTGAATGTGACATTTTGTCGCATTGACTATTTTAACCTATTTTATTTTTTAATAGGCTATTTTAATCAAATTCTCTTCTCAAACATAAAGCACGTTCCGTGTACGGTCTCAAATAAATAATTAAAAATTTATCTTAAAAATTAAAGTAATAATTTTAAAATTTAAAAACAAATAATTGAAATTATGTGAATTAATTGTTTTCATTTAAATTGCACTAAAATCGTGTTCTAATTATGTTATCATTAATATTTTATTTTAAATATTAATTAATAGATATGTATATTATTACGTAGATCAGTAACATTTTAGAGATATACAATTACATTTAGCATAAATGATAAAGATATTTATTTTTATTGAATTTTCTTCAAAGTCATAATAACTAAAATTTCTAATTTACCATTACATAATAAAAATCATTTAAAATTTGTTAGAGTCCAAAGCAGATTAGAGAATGAAATAATTTTTTTTTTTTTTTTGGAGAGAGCAGTAGTGATTCCTTTTCCAGAGCCATCCCAAATGAAGTCCTCTCTAACCCCGCAAGTCTCTCCTTCTAAATCATTTTACTTCTCTTGTTAACCACTTTCAATTCCAGTTTCTAATTCCTTTCCTTAGCCACACTTTTTTATTCCCCTCCCCAAACTATCCTTATAATTTTCAACCTTACAATCAACCCTTTAACTGAATTTTGTTAGAATCCTTATTGGCCATATTCTATGATATCTATCCTCGCTAATTAAACTAACCCCTTGTAAATATTATCATCAAATGATTTATCTTGAAAGGAGATTATTATTTAATTTATAAAAATATGGAATGGTTAAATATGTAATTTGACATGGGCAAACCTATAAAGGTTATAGTCCACCACTTAAGGGCCCAATACATAATTCAAATACTAAAGTCCAGCGTTGCTGGAACTCAACATGGCATCAAGAACCAATGACATCTGAACACGTGGCAAGAGAAGGACAAGCCACATAAGCAGACAAAGATCCTGCAAAGTTATTGCACTGCACATCAGCCATTAATAAAGTCCCTTACAACATTATTGCGATAACCCCTCCCCGTCGAGATAGAACGGCCTCACCATGAACAAGGCAAGTTAGAGCATAGACTTTCAGCCAAGATGACAGGTCGAAAGGGACAACGAAATGATTACCAGATGATATAACCAGACGTCGAAGACAAGAAGAAGGTTAAGCTTTCTATCTCTAATCTATCTCCACATTCCACCTCTCTTTCTAACTTGCTCGTCGGAGGGTTCATTGGGGGACTCCCTGTTCCCCGTCGAACTCTTGTGCAGATCTTCTGGTGGGCTTGGTCATTCGGACACAGGTTTGACGAGCGTGGATCAGTCCGACCCATTCCATCTAGAACGAACTGCATTATCACCATTCAAGGTTAAAATTAGATCAATTATTAAAAATATGAGAGAAAAACTCAAATCAATTAGAAAATGGATTTAAAAAAAAAAAAAAGAAATCTCATTTTCATGGGGTGCAAGTCTGTCTTATATTTGGTGCAAGTCATTTCTTGTGTTTGATACAAGTCTTTTTTGTATGTCAGAATTGCAACCAAACGATTCAAATGTATAGTGCAAATTTTTTTTTTTTTTTTTAATTCTTTTAATTTGCACCACTAATACGTAATTCTCTTAAAATATATACTCAATGTCGGACATAACTTTATTTGGTCACAAACTTATATGTAGAACATTTGTGCCAAATTATCTTGGCCCAATTTTATGCCATTTTCTTTGTCCAATCCACTATGAACCAACATTTTTTACTTTTTAGTTTCAAAATTAATTAATTTAAATATTCTAACTATAATTAAAAAAGAAAGGAAAAGAAAAGAGAAATCAATCTATATATAACTAAAAATATAAATTTATAAATATTGTCTAAACAAGAAAAGTGATCTGCTTTGTTCATCAAACCTATTACACATATTTCTACAACAAACTGATGTAACGTTTAAATCTAAAGAATTATCATTATCAACTAATAAAAGTACAAAAATAAAAATTTATAATGCTAATAAAATATAATCTATATCAAAAATGGATGTTTTCTTAGATTAGAAAAAGACAATCTATATCTATGTTCAAGGCAATGGTGTATCGAGTTCGATGGAGGAATAATGGATTAAAAAAAAAAAAAAGAGTTAATAATTCAAACAAGTGATCTATTATTTAACAAGATCTCAATAATTTTAACTTCTTAATAATCTTATAGACAACTTAAAACTCCTATTCTATTTGAGCAAAAATATATATATATACATATATATAAAAAGAAATTTAATAGAAAAATAAAAATTAAACAAATAAATTGTAACAATCATTAAAAAAGACACAAAATAAAAATTAAACAAACAAATAAACAAAACAAAAAGTTATAAATGAGTAGAAGAGTTTTGTGTGTGTGTGTGTGTGTTGTGTTCATGGGCAATTGAATTGTGATATAAGTGCAGTACATAAATGATTGCTTAAAACATTTAACATTGCATGTAATGTTTTATATTATATACAATAGTATTATATGAGTACAGTATTAATATATTTTTAATCCAAAACATAGATTGAGACGTACAAATCATATACAATTATTGAAAATTTTAATTTATTAAGAAGAACTTTTTCTTATTAAATTTATTAATATCATACGTAAATTTTGTAAGTGAGATTTATTAGTCAATAATTATGAGGTTAATAAAGAGAATGACTTGAAAAATATACTCATGTGTGCGAAAAAATGATGTGAAAAGCTTAAAGGATGTGTTGGAGACTAAGAGAGTTATACTCTCTGTTCTCTTTGCAATTTTATTTTTTATATGAACCATTTTTTTATTGGGTAGCTCGAGGAAGAGAGTTATACTCTTTGTTCTCTTTTCTATTTTATTTTTTCAATTTTTTATATGAACTATTTTTTTATTGGGTAAAAATAAAGTACAAAGTATTTGGAAATTGACAAATGTGATTTGTTATATTATTGAATGAATTCTAATATAAGGCTAATTATAATTACGAAATTCCAAAGGCAGAATGTGTTCATGTTTTAACGTAAGTGTAATTTTTATAATTTACATTATTATGTCTTTAATTTTTACCAATTGCATTATAAAATATTTTTATAATGTGAACAATTCAGATCACTAAGATTAGTACTAAAATAAACCCATCAAACCCAAACACTCTCAAGTTGGATGGTCAACTTGAGATAATTCAAACATTTATATTTGGAAAACACACCATCAATGGCCGTGCAAAAAAAAAAAAAAATAAATAAATAAATAAATTTTTTAAATGTAATAAAGATGAAAATAATTGAGATTTATATGATTTTAAATAATTTTTTCTTTCACATTTTAATTTCAAAATTAATTTTTACTTATTTATTTACTACCGTGCATAGCACAGATATTATACTAGTAAAAAAATTAAAACAATGAACAAAATTATTGATTAAAAATTAGTTTCTTGCCTGAGTAATATACTATAAAATCATACTTAAGATATCGAGCTTTTAAGTAATACACTTTAATACACAGATTCATTTTTACATATTGTAAAATAATTATTTTTACAAAAGCAATTTGATTTTTAAATCTAAAATATCTGAAGAATATATGATGTGTATCATAGTATTATACTAAGCTTTGCTTGGGAACAGGCTAATTTAGTAATTTTTTGATTATTTAGCTAAAATATGAGCTAAAAAAAACTAGTATATTTGGGATGAATTTTTACCTTTTTACGAAAAGATGTGCAAAAAGTAGAGAGAAAAGAGAATCTTTAACTTTTTGATATGGGTTGTTAGCTTTTTAGGTTTTTTAGGGACTTTTTGACTTTTTAGCTGAAAAAGTCACTTGCCAAACGAGACCTAACTTTGTTTGACATTGATTAATATAGCCAACTTTTTTGTGTTGAAACTTTTTTAGCTTAGTTTTTTTAGCCTCGTTTGGTTTGAATTTTTTTTGACTTTTGTGAGAGAGAGTATAATGAGATATTTTATCTTATTAGCTTATTTAACATATTTTGTGTTTTTTAGCCCTAAAATGATAGCCAATTTAGGGCTAAGTTGATCATATTAAGTTTAACAAAAATGCTAGAGGTCCCAAAGTTCTATCAAAATTTTTATCAAATATCTCAAAAGGGTGTGGGACCGACATGGGGTGTGGGTCCCACACCTATGTTAGATATTTAATAAAAATTTTGATAGAATTTTTGAGATCTTTAACATTATTCTAAGGGATAATTTGTGATGTTCTAAATAAATAATTTTTTAATTTTTTATTAAAAAATGTATAAAAAAATAAATAAAAGATATTAATAGATATTAATTAATGTAACCTAAATAAATAAATATATATATATATAAAAATATACTTTTTTTTTAGAACACGTCAAACAAGCACTAAGTTTAACAAGACAGATAGGCTTGGGGGCTGTAACCTCTAGGTATCTAGTTCAACTTTTGATGAAGTTAAGGTCCTTGATTTTCACCTGGTGACGAGGAGTGGTGGAACTCTCTCAGATTTGGATGTCTAATTTAACTAATTGTAAAACTTATAAATGTCTAATCTACCTTGAAATGAGTCATATCTTGAGTTATATAGAAATAATTGAAAAAATCACTTAACAGTGATGAGTTGCACCCCTCCATATTGGTAGAACTTGTTTATAGCGGTCCTAATTTTCTTAAGTCATTATTTATTATTATTATTATTTTATTTTATTTTTATATTTCATTAATTACGTAGTTATATGAGAATTTAATATAGTATTTAATTAATTTAATGTGATAGTTAATTATATATAATTAATCTGAATATTATATATTTTATATATAAAAGAAGGTGTTTTATCTATTGATAAAATATATAGTATGTTTATATATGTTGTAGTTATTTAATAAAATAAAATATAATATATTGTCAAATTAGGTTATAAGAGAGATGTTGAAAAAAAAGAGAATAAAACAAAACAAAAAAGAGAGGAGCAGCAGCAAGTCGAGAGAGAAAGAGAGTCTTGGTGATCATTAAAGAAAACCAACCAGAGTGTGCAGCTGAGAGAAAGAGAGACGGCGGGAGAGGGGAGAAAAATAAGGGGTTAGGGTTTTATTTTGGTGGTTCCATTAATTCTCTAAATAATTTTTTGATCTTCAAAAATAACTGTGAGTGTAAAACTCACTTCCCTTGATTAATGTTTAATTCGTTGTTTTTATTTATTTGATGTTGGTTTGGTTTTGTATTTGCATGTAGATGATGGATTGATTTCATTATTTGGTTAGATGTGTATGTAAGGTTTAGGGTTTTTATATGTATTTATTTTATGATTGTAATCACACTCATGGTTATATGAAATTAAAATAAACTTAAAATCCATAGATAAATTCCTTACACTCCAACATGACTCCATGGATTGTTGTTTTATTTGAGTGTTGGTGAGAAAGAGTGTATAAAAAAAAAAAGATGAGGATTATGAGATTTATTTGAATGTCTTAGGCTTGACATTGTTATATTTGTTCTCATGAGTAGATGAGAGATTGTGTATATATATACTGTTGCCTCGCTCTCAGGAGTAGACGAGTGTTTTGATTTACGCCCCGTACGTATACGCTAACTATCCGAGGAGTGCGGGTCAAACTCGGGATGATATTCCCGTGCAAGTTTGGCTTCGGAGCGATGTTAGGTATACGGGAGGCACATGTGATATATGTGTAGGTCAGAAGTGAAGGGCCGAAGTGGTGGAGTTAATGTACAAAGAATTAAATATGAACTTATTGGTATAGTTTGAATTACTTTGATTTGTACATCTCAAAAAATAGTAAACGAACTTGATGAATTATGACATTTGGGCAGAGGCATGTATATGTAATTCTACACAATTTTTGTATTTTAACTTTGTACTAAAAAGATCGATTAGAACTTGTAATCGGATGATCTTAATTACAATAATTTTTATTCATTTTAGCATTGCAGATTTTAGATGCATTTTAAACCCACGAAACGAACTCATTTTTATTGATTTCTCGTAAACTGAAGTAAAACATTATTCTGAACACTTTTTGTGTTTTTCTGAAAAAAATCATCTTAAGACAGTTTCTTTTCGTTTTCAATTCTAGATTTTTTGATCGAATTTTGTCTAGGTTCTTCTATTAAGTTTTTCTCTCAACCTGTTCAGTTTTTACTAAATTTGTTTGCATAGCCTTTTAGGAAATTTAATTCTGTATAACTTTTGTTTTTCGAGTTTTGGTCAATTCGAATGACTTAAGCATGACACAGTGTGTTTTTATACTTCTTCAGCCATTTACTTATGATTAAATAACATTTTTTTGCAGAATGGCGGGTCTTACTAACATTTTATGCAGGGCTAACCTACTATATTTTTTTTTATGTTTATTTTGTTATTTTATACTCAATTTATATTTAGCTGTATACAGGCAAGAAACTAAATGCCACAGTATCTTGGGAAACTACCCATTCGTCTCGGTGCGGGTGGAACTACTTGTCTTGTCTCATAATAAGAATTAAATGTATTTTTATTTATGTCTGGTAGACACATGGGTGTCAAATATTTGTACTCATACCAGTATACTTGTATACTAATCCATTTTGTCTCTTAGCATCTCGGGTGTGTTCTGTTTGAGCGCAGCCGAGTTTCCTTTGTAGGATTAGTTGGGACTACGGTAGTGACGAGAAATAACTATAGTTGTTGGACATGTCTCTTGGACTTCTTTTGTTTTCTTGAGCTTAGGATAGATATTAGTTTATTGTATTTATTATATTTTGATGAGCTTAGTATTTTGACAATTTGACATTGTGGGTTATTTTTCAACTTTTCATTATTTAAGTTGTTTTGACTAGTTGTTGTTATTTTAATGTTGGAGGTATTAGATAGTTATGAATCTATGATGGATAGGTTGATTGGTGTTTGTTAATTATTTTTTTATCCCTTATATTTTTTTTTAACATTGAAATTTACTTAAACCTTATGGAAAGAGAACATTTAGATTTTGTTGTACCCCTAGGATTTGGATGATGGAATATTGATTGGGGTTTAGTCCTAATTTAATATTTAATTGTCTAAATTTTAGGGCGTGATAGTTTGGTATCAGAGCTCTAGGTTACCCTAGATTTGTGAGAGTTTAGGTAATCCTCGGATTGTGAAAACATGGGTTAGCAGGTTTAGTTTGGTGGTTGAATTTATTCTAAGTATTTATTAATGAATTTTTTGTGTGTGTTTAACTTGACGGTAATGGTTGGAAGGTATAATTTGAGAAGTGCTGAGCCCAATGGCACAGGGGAAAAAATAACTGCTAACGCGGTGGTAGCGGCGGCTGCTACCGGGGCAACCAATACGATGCAGGTTAATGTGGGGTACATGATGGCTCAATTACTTTAGGTTGTGCAGAATAATAATCAAGGCCATCAGAGAGATCCTTTTGCGAAGAGAAACAAAGACTTTGGTTATTTGGGAGGTTAGAAATTCTCTAGAGATGAAGGACCCACTGCACCTGACGCTTGGGTTCAGATATGTGAGATGGTGTTTGGTCGTATGTAGCTCACCGAGGTCCAAAAACAAGAGTTGGCTACACATCAGCTTGAGGGAGCAGCCCTATTTTGGTGGAACTCGTAGAAGGAGGGTCTAGATTTGGCGACTTTGACTTGGGCGGATTTCAAGACCCGTTTTGACCGAAAGTTTGTTCCTGTTGCTATTCGATCTCAGTTGAGTGATGAATTTTCAAGTTGACTCAAGAGGGTAGAACAGTGATTGAGTATGTCACCAAGTTTAATGAGTTGTCTCGTTATGCCCCTTACTTGGTTGATACGCAAGAGAAGAAGAATGAGAAGTTTATTAAGAGATTAAATCATTACTTGTCTAAGTTCCTTATTCCCTTTGATGCTGAACCGTTTGATAGAGTTCTTGACTTGGCACTAAAGTATGAGGAAAAGGAGAAACAGTTTATGGAAGGGAAGGCTACGGTCGAAGAGACTTCTAGAGGGAGTCACTTCCAGCAGCGTGATGGGAATAGATACCAACCTTACGATCAAAGGCATAGGGGTCAGTAGTTTCAGAGGCCACAATAACAAGGTAATTAGGGAAATTTCTGACCTAAGAGTAATTTTCGGCCTCAGAGCAATTTCTAGCCCCAAGGGCTCTATTATCAGAAACAGGGTGGTCCGTGCCCCCAAGGTTATCAAGGACAGTGGCAGCAAGAAAGTGCCACAGTTGGGTTATCGTCCTCCCGTACCTTAGTTGGAGGGCCCTCCCACCTATCAAAGTAGTAGCACCTCAACCGATCAATAAGAAGTGTTTTGGGTGTCAGCAGTTAGGACATGTAGTCAAGGATTGCCCTCAGAGACAACAGATACGACAAGGTCAAGCAGCTCTAGCCAGGGCATTTGCAATGATGCCAGGAAATGACAAAGTGCAAGGTATCTTTAATCTTTTTCAAAAGCCCATTAGAGTACTTTTTGATACTAGTGCCTCTCATTCTTTCATATCTAGATAGTTTGTAGAAGGAGAACACCTTGTAACTACCTCATTATCTAGACCTATTCGTGTTGAGACCCCTTTAGGAGGGGCAGTTACTCTTTATGAGATATGTAAAGATTTTGAGATTGACTTTGCGGGCAGAGTCTTGTATGTGGACCTAATTATGTTAGGGTTTGAGGGGTTTGTAATTACTTTAGGTATGGATTGGCTGCGAAAACACTTTGTGACTCTAGATTGTGCTGGAAGGACTGTGAATATAGATATTCCAAGTATGCCACAGCTTACCCACACTTCTAGCGATGGAGAAGAGTCAGTGGTGACTAGTTTTCTGTGCTCGGTAAAAATCCCTAAGCAGGATATTAATGAGGTAGATGTGGTACATGAGTTTGAGGGTGTATTTTAGGAGATACTTGGACCTCCACTTCGACGGGTAATAGAATTTCACATTGACTTAATTCCAGGAACTGCACCAATTTCTATGGCAGCATACAAAATGGTACCTAAAGAACTTGTGGAGATGAAGAAGCAGCTGGAAGAGATGCTTCAAAAAGGGTTCATTCATTTAAATAACTCCCCGTGAGGAGCACCCGCGATCTTTGTCTCAAAGAAAGATGGCACTCTCCGCATATGCATAGATTACAGAGAGCTGAACAAGGTGACTATCAAGAACAAGTATCTGCTACCTAGAATAGATGACTTATTTGATCAGTTGAAAGGGGGCAGCCATGTTTTCTCAGTTTGATCTTAGAACGGGTTACCATTAGATCGGTGTGTTAGAGGAAAGTATACTGCTTATTGTTTTTCAGACTCAGTATGGGTTGTACAAATTTCCCGTAATGCCTTTTGGTTTGACAAATACTTCTGCCTATTTCATGGACTTGATGAATAGAATTTTTCAACCATATCTAGATAAGTTTGTGATTATCTTCATAGATAATATCCTAGTGTATTCTAAGAATGAGGAAAAACATAGAGAACACTTGAAAGTTGTATTACAGACTTTGAGGGAGCAACAGTTATACGCTAAGTTCAGTAAGTGTCACTTTTGTGATAAAGAAGTTTGGTTTTTGGGACATGTTGTTGTCCAATCAGGGAATCGTGGTAGATCCTAAGAAAGTTGTTGCGGTCAAAGAACGGAAGCAACCCACGAACCCTTCAGAGGTGAGGAGTTTTTTACGACTAGCCAATTATTACAGGAGATTTATAGAGAGGTTTTCCACTATTGCAACACCCATGACCAAGTTGACTCGTAAGAATGTGAAGTTCTTATGGACAGATTATTGTGAGAAAGCTTTCCAAGAGTTAAAGCAGCGTTTGACTACAGCACCGGGTGTTAACTATACTAGTACAAGGGGAAAAGTTAGTAGTGTTTACTGATGCGAGTGGAACTGGATTGGGATGTGTATTGATGCAGGATGCAGCATCAGAAGGTTGTATCTTATGTTTCTCGACAGTTAAAACCTCATGAGAGACGATACCCTACTCATGACTTGGAGTTGGCTACAGTTGTTTTTGCGTTGAAAGTGTGGCGACACTACTTGTTTGGTAAGCGCTTTGAGTTATATACAGATCATAAGAGCCTTAGATATCTTTTTTCTCAAAAAGAGTTGAACATGAGGCAACAAAGGTGGGTTGAATTTATCAGCAGTTATGATTTCGAGATCCTTTACCACTCGGGGAAAGGAAATGTGGTCGCAGATGCACTTAGTTGACAACATGAGATTATAGCTTCTTTGATGATTTAGGAATGGAAGTTCTTGGAGTTCGTTTCGATGCATGATGTTCAACCAATAGAGAGTGTCAAGAGGGCATACATTGGTAGTTTGACCGTGCAGCCGACGTTACTGGGTAAAGTTCGTCAAATGCAGTATTTAGATGGGTTCTTTGTCAGCACGCTCGATGAGCTTGTAGTGGATTTGATTGATGATTGTCCTACTGATTGGTCTGGGGACTCAGATGGAGGATTTCGATTCAAAGACAGGTTATGTGTACCTAACATTATTGAATTGAGGAAAGAGATTATGGATGATGCCCATAAGTCTCGATATACCATTCACTTTGGTGGGACTAAGATGTACCATGACCTAAAAAGGACGTTTTGGTGGGAAGGTATGAAGAAGGACGTAGGAGAGTATGTTTCTCGATGTTATGTGTGTCAACAGGTTAAGGCAGAACACCAACGACCGTTTGGACTTTTGCAACCTCTCGAGATCCTTACTTGAAAATGAGAGTACATCTCTATGGACTTCATGAATGGATTGTCGTGGTTTAAGCTAGGTAATGAATCTATTTGGGTGATAGTGGATCAACTCACCAAGTCTGCTCATTTTATTCCTATCCGTGTTTACTAAACTACTGATAAACTGGCTAGGCTATATATTTAGGAGGTGGTGTGACTTCATGGCGTGCCAGTTTCTATAATTTTGGATCGTGATCCGTTGCTTGTAGCAGAGTTTTGGAAGAGATTTAGCATGCTTTGGGTACTAAGTTAGACTTGAGCACTGCTTATCATTCACAGGCATATGGGCAAATTGAGCAGGTAAATCAGATCTTGGAAGATATGTTGAGAGCTTGTGTCTTCGATCTTGGTGGTAGTTGGGAAGAACACTTGCCATTGGTGGAGTTTACTTATAATAATAGCTATCACTCCAGTATCGGGATGGCACCTTTTGAGACTTTGTATGGGTGGCCGTGTCGATTACCTGCTTGTTAGATGGAGGTAGGAGATGCGTCGTTGTTAGGGCCAGAGTTAGTGAGAGAGACCACAGAGAAGGTGAATATTATTGGGGAACGTATTAAGACTGCGCAGAGTTGTTAGAAGAGTTACGCTGATAGAAAACGTAAGGGGTTGAGTTGAATGTTGGAGATTTTGAGTTTTTGAAGGTCTCGCCAATGAAGGGTATCACGTGATTCAGAAAGAAGGGAAAGTTGACACCTAAATTTGTGGAACCATATGAGATCATTGAGAAGATTGGTAATGTGGCTTACTAGTTGGCCCTACCACCTGCTTTAGCTATGATTCACAATGTGTTCCATGTATCTTTATTGCGGAAGTATGTGCAAGACCCTTACCAAGTAGTATCACTAGAAGTGTTGGAGATTAATGACGATCTAACGTATGTGGTGCGACCAGTTACTATTTTAGACCGAGATATAAAGTAGTTGTGACACAAGAAAGTGAACTTTGTAAAAGTGCAATGAAGTGAAGATGAGAATGATATCAATTGGGAATTGGAAGAGAAAGTTCAGTGTATGCACCTGGAGCTTTTTGCTTAGTACTCTCTTCTATCGAATCTCAGGATAAGATTTTTTTGAGGTGTGTATATTGTATCGACCCTAATTTTCTTAAGTCATTATGTATTATTATTAGTATTACCACCTTATTTTATTTTTGGAGTTCATTAATTGCGTGGTTACATGAGAATTTAATGTGGTATTTAATTAATTTAATGTGATAGTTAATTATATATAATTAATCCAAATATTTATATATTTTATATATAAAAAAAGTGTTTTATATATTGATAAAATATATAGTGTATTTATATATGTTGTAGTTATTTAATAAAATAAAATATAATATATTGTCAAATTAGGTTATAAACATCAGAGAGGTGTTAAAAAAAAAAAAAAAGAATAAAACAAAACAAAAAAGAGAGGTGCAACAATAAGCCGAGAGAGAGAGAGAGAGAAAGTCTTGGTGATCATCAAAGAAAACTAACCAGAGAGTGCAGCCGAGAGAAAGAGAGACGGCAGGAGAAAGGAGAAAAATAAGGGGTTAGGGTTTTATTTTAGTGGTTCCGTTAATTCTCCAAGTGATTCTTTGATGTTCAATAATAATTATGAGCGCAAAACCCACTTCCCTTGATTTAGGTTTAATTTGTTATTTTTATTTATTTGATGTTGGTTTGATTTTGTATTTGCATGTAGATGATGGATTGATTTCATTATTTGGTTAGATGTGTATGTAAAGTTTAAGGTTTTTATATGTATTTATTTGATGACTGTAATCACACTCATGGTTATATGAAATTAAAATAAACTTAGAATCCATAGATAAATTTCTTACACTCCACCATGACTCCATGGATTGTTATTTTATTTGAATGTTGGTGAGAAAGGGTGTATAAAAAAAGGTGAGGTTCATGAGATTTATTTGAATGTCTTAGGCTTGGCATTGTTATGTTTGTTCTCATAAGTAGATGAGAGATTGTGTATATATAAATTATTGCTTCGTTCTCAGGAGTGGGTGAGTACTTTGATTTACGCGCATACGTATACGCTAACCATCTGGGGAGTGTGGGTCAAATTCGGGACGATATCCCTGTGCAAGTTTGGCTTTGAAGTTGTGTTAGGTATACGGGAGGCATATGGGATATATGTGTAGGCTAGAAGTAAATGGCCGAAGTGGTAGAGTTAATGTACAAAGAATTAAATATAAACTTATTGGTATAGTTTGAATTGCTTTGATTTGTACATCTCGAAAAATAGTAAACGACCTTGATGAATTATGAAATTTAGGCTGAGGCATGTATATGTAATTTTAGACAACTTTTGTATTTTAACTTTGTACTAAAAAGATCGATTAGAACTTGTAATCGAATGATCTCGGTTACAATAGTTTTTATTCATTTTAGCATTGCAGATTTTAGATGCTGTTTTAACTCACGAGACGAGCTCATTTTTATTGATTTTATATAAACTGAAGTAAAACAATATTTTGAATACTTTTGTGTTTTGAACTTTTTTGGAAAAAATCATCGTAGTTTTTTTTCGTTTCGGTTCCAGATTTTTTGATCGAATTTCGTCTAGGTTCTTTTATTAAGTTTTTCTCTCAATCTGTTCAGTTTTTACTAAATTCATTCGTGCAGCCTTTTAGGAAATTTGATTCTGTACAACTTTTATTCTTTGAGTTTTGGTCAATTCGAATGATTTCAGCATGAAACAGTGCGTTTTTATACTTCTTCAGCAATTTACTTATGATTGAATGATATTTTTTTGCAGAATGGTGGGTCTTACTAACTTTTTATGCAGGGTAGACCCACCATATATTTTTTTTTATGATTATTTTGTTATTTTATACTGAATTTATATTTAGTTGTGTACGGGTAAGAAACTAAATGCCACCGTATCTCGGAAAATTACCCCTTCGTCTTGGTGCGAGTTGAACTACTTGTCTTGTCTCGTAATAAGAATTAAATATATTTTTATTTGTGTCTGGTGGTCATATGGGTGTCAAATATTTGTTCTCATACCGGTATACTTGTATACTGACTCGTTTTGTCTCTTGACATCTCGGGTGCGTTCTGTTTGAGCAGAGCCGAGCTTTCTTTACAAGATTAATTGGGACTACGGTGGTGACGAAAAATAACTATAATTGTTGGACATGTCTCTTGGACTTTTTTTGTTTTCTTGAGCTTAGGGTTAATATTAGTTTATTGTATTTATTATTTTTTGATGAGCTTAGTATTTTGACAATTTGACGTTGTGAGTTATTTTTTAATTTTACATTATTTAAGTTGTTTTGACTAGTTGTTGTTACTTTAATGTTGGAGGTATTAGATAGTTATGAATCTATGATGGATGGTTTGGTTGGTGTTTGTTAATTATTTTTTTATCCCTTGTATTTTTTTTTAGCCGTGAAATTTACTTAAACCTTATGGGACGAGAACATTTAGATTTTATTTCACCCCTAAGATTTGGATTATGGAATATTGATTGGGGTTTAGTCCTAATTTAATATCTAATTGTCAAAATTTTGGGACGTGATATCGTTATTCTCATATTTGGATGTCTAATCTAACTAACTGTGAAACTTATAAGTGTATTATCTAACTTGAAATAAGTCATATCTTGAGTTATATAAAAATAAAAAATAAAAACATTGGGAAAATCACTCAATAGTGGACAGGAATAAAAAAAATTACATAAACATGGAGGGTGCAACTCATCTTGTGATGGGGTGCAACCCTGAGTTGCACCACTCTATATTGATAGAACTCATTACTCTTAGATTTGGATGTCTAATCTAACTAATTGTGGAACTTATAAGTGTATAATCTAACTTGTAATGTGTCATGTCTTGAGTTATATAAAAAAAATTTAAAAAATCACTCAACAGTGAATAGGAAAAAAATATTACACAATTATAGAGGGTGCAACTCATCTTGTAATAGGGTGCAACTCAAACTTTATGTAGATGCAACTCTGGGCTGCACCTCTCCATATTTGTATTTTTTTTTCTCTGTGCCACTGTTGAGTGATTTCTTCCAAAAAAAAGAGTGAAACACCACTAAATTCCAAAATCTAAACTTGTGAACTATTTAGTCCTGTGTTTTATTTTATGGACCCAAAGGTCCCATCATAAATGAAATTACGAAAAAATGATGGACTACCAGCACATGTTTGACTGGATTGAGGGGTTAATGTGGGATTTCGTAGGAAGGTGAAATTACACATTTGGACGAACTTCACTATAGACTTTTATCGTTTCTTTCCTTTGTGTGCGAATCTCACGATATCAGGAATGGAAAGATTTTGTTTGTTGATGTTGAGTTGCTTGTTTCTGCTTAACTAGTTTGAATATGATGTTGATGAGAGATTGTTGTTGGCCGTAATCACACAAAGCATTAACGTTTCGACAGTGAAACCCTGCGTTGGTCGATCGAGGAATTCTGATGGACACCAACAGACGTTGATAGTCACATGATTGAACCAACTGTGTAGAAGATGACGTCGAGACGGGATGGTTAGTGATGTTTTTTGTGTATGTAATCGATCTTAGAGGTCGTAATGTTAGGGTTTGTAAGTTTGAGGGTCTGGGTTTATCAAATTTGGGTTAGATTGGAAACATTTTTTTGCGATGAGTGTATGGTATGAGTCTGGTATTGGATGTCCCAATATGTATAAATGCACATTGGGTTATGAGTTTGGTATTTAATGTGTAATCTTGTGTTGATTTTTGTGGTATTCATTGGTATGATGTTATGTGAATGATGGAACCGGGGATGTTATGTGAATGCTGGTGTGGTATTCAAGTAGTGAGTATTTTGTGACGTTGTTGTGTGTAATGTTACTGGACCCAGAGTTGATGGCAAAAAGTACATTGAACTATGCAATGCAGATGTGGGCATAATGTTCTATACGTGTAAATGGTTTGGCTGGGCATAGTGGCCCCCTGTTATTGGTTAGTGTATATTGGAAATGTGAACATGGCGTATATGATTTTGGGACACCGACATTTACAAGTAAGCCGATTGTGTTAATGTGTGATATGTCAATGTTTTTTGAGGTTTGTCGTGTAGATGTGCATGTAGTATTTTGTAGGTTAGAAAGATTTTTGTATCGTTGGCTATTTGTGTTGCGTTATGATTTGTTGTGTGATAATTGACAAAATGGTGTGGTGCACCGTATAAAGTTATACCCCTGTCGGTTTGTCTATGTATTTTCAGGTTTCGTTTTCAAAATTTGGCATGTTTGTATAGGTGTTTGTTCTAAAAATGTTGAAGAGTATTACTTTGTATTGTGTAACTTACAAAGTATTTGGTGGTTGTGGTGTTATGTAACGCATGTGAACTTGACTAGTATCCTGAAATGATAAACTACATGTAGGAAAGTAACACAATCGAAAAAGCGTATTTGAACACTGTGTAATCTCGTGGACTGAAAATGATGTAATGCTGTTTATGATGTGTTATGTTTAACTGCGCCTTGGTACATCCGAAACAAATCATATATGTGTGATACGGCCTTCCTCATTATCGCTTTGAGCATATAAATATGGAGATTTGTGTCGGATACATTATGCTGAGGTTAGATAGTTAATTGTGTTGTAGGAAATGAATGATTTGGCGTTGAACAATGTATTATCACATTGAGTATATTAATATGGCGATTTGTGTTGGACACATTATGTTGATGGTGGGTAGTTAATTAAGTTGTAGTAAATGAATGACTTGATGTTGAACAATGTGCGTGCAGTGAGTTTTAAATTTTGCATTATACATACACAAATGTTTGGTGATATTGGAATATGTTATACCGATTGAGTTCATTATTATAAGTAAATACAGTACTTGCACAAATCGATTTGTTATTTTTTTGATGCGGGATTTAGGAAAAAAGTGGTGTACTAACATTTGGTTCTGCATGTGACAAGAAAATTGCGCCAAATTTCAACTCGACATAATCCAGGAAGGAATATGTGTGATGCAGGATTCGTTTAGTAAATGTCAACCAAATTGGCAGTGCGACGACAAAGCAGGCTACCATTCAAGAAGAAAAAAAAAACAGGCAATGCCGTTGTGAAAAAAGTAGTTGCCAACTCTTCAAAACTAATGTATTGCTTAAATATGGCTGGAGTTATTAAAACAATTTCTGAAATTGAGTTAGGTGAAGGCCATATATGCCATTTGCAAAAAACACCATTTTAGCTAATGATCGACGCCATACGGACGTACCACCTAACGGAGAAAACATATAAGAAGTGTGACTTGACGGTGTGTCGAGTCATACAAACGTACAATCTGTTAGATGAGAAGTTTTATATTGGGGAAAAGGGCATACTACTTCACAACAGTGATATAAGGCTCATTTTTGGGATACAATGTGGGCAAAAACAATTGCACTTGAACTACGGGGCGAAGCTTTTGTTAGATTTCATTCAGTGCCGTTGCCAGAACATCGGGCGAATATCTTCCAAAGTTATCAAAGATCTGATGGTGGAGGCATTAAGGGAGACAACCACAGTTGATGAGGAAGACATCACGAAACTATTATGCTTGTACATCTGCGCGAAGCTTTTTTTTTTGCAATGACCGGAGAGTCCATTGGGTGGGCTTAAGTCCGAGTCATCGACAAAATTGATACGCTACGACTTTATGACTAGACAACTGCAATAAAAAATACACTAATTGTGTCGCTGAATGATTTCCACAACCGGCTAGAAAAGGTGAATGGTTGCGTGGTCGCCTTGTTGGTAAGTTGTTACTGTTACTTACATTTAAAATATGTGCGTGTACAATGCACTATTATTTGTTCATGCATGCGATGATTTGGCCAACTATTTCACGTTTCGTAGTTCTTTATTTGCGAGTATACCAACCTAATCAAATCTGAGCGGCCTAAACTTTTTCCACAATTTTGCAATTAGAATATTAGCAGACTAATAAGTAGGACGAAATTTTTAGACTTATCAGTAGAAGGTGTTTTCGAGGTTCGACAAATAATCATTTACGTTATTGTGAGTTAGTTTTTGGCCCCTTCCATATGGGTGATGTTGCGTGTTTTGTTACAAGTGAGTTGTGGAAAATTGTCAAGCATGATACTTGAATGCTACTAGCTGAACACCAACACAACAATGGTGGAGGAGGGGTCAAGCGTTAACGGTAATGGTGACACGCCAAATGTTTTAAAAACTACCTCTGAAACGGTGTGGACCGGTAATGAACATGTCACTGTCGATATGGAAGACATCGAACCAAGTTTGGAATGTTGGAAGTTGGATTCCCCAAGCACAAATACCAGCTCTGCGAGCGAGTCTAAGATGACTAAATTAAACATTGACGCTGCAGGTGCAGCGATGCCAACACTGTTCCTCGACCTACTTGATCTGTCCAGCACACCTGAGAAGGACGACAATGGTAATGAAGCGGAAACAACAGAAGAGAGACTAAGAAAAATGATGCTTAGGATTAAGGAGCTCGAGATCGAATCGAGAAAGAAGTCCGAACATGTGCAGGAGCTGGAAGAGAGAGTCAGCGCCATGAAATGGTTGATCGGTTTGCAATGCACCAACATGTTTATGGGTTGCAATAGTTTGTTACGTTCAAAAGATGCTGAAATAGAACGTCTGTCCAGGGTTGTCAGTGCATTGAAAGAAAACATCGTAAGATTGGAAGACCAAATAGACGATCATGAGGTGTATGAAGTGACACAGACAGTAGCCAAATCAACACCACTCATAGTTACAACATCTGGCTTTAATGGTGGCATAAAATGTGGGCCCGAACATGTGGAACATAATAGCAGTGCATGAAAATATACGTCGCCCACCGTGATCCCCTAACCACCTGTTGGCGGCACAGCGGAATATGTGAGTGAGTAGCAGATTAAAAATGCTCCTGATAAATTTAAGGCAACATAATTCACTATTTGTCAATGATGGCGTTGATTGCAACTATATGAATTTAAAAAGTACAGCCTCATATAACATTAAGACAAACTGTGAAGGGCCAAGTGTAATAGGCAACGCTGGCGTTGGGGATTGTGTGGAAATCAAATACCCTCAGATTTCCTTGAAGAACACAATGACCCAAAAAATGACCTTGTTAATTAAACGTGTGAAGTAGAAAGCGAGACGATCATGGAGGCTACTAGATTACAAGTACCTCGGTGTAGTTTGACATACAAAGCACCCACTGAATGTGTGTACGAGAATTGTGGATGTTGTTGGGGACGTGGTGGATGTTGACGAGGATGGAACCTTGAAGAAGATGTGGGCGGGATTCAAAATGAACCACCAACATGCTGTGTAGAGAATGCTCAGTAAGGATGAACAAAAATGGCTGGAGGACATATACGGTTTTAAGGATGACAAGTGAGCTCCCATTTCAAAAAATGTATCATATGTTTTGTGGGGGAAAAAATAAAATAGTATTGAATTATTTTGTATGATGTCTCGTTATTGTAGAGCTATAATATGGGGAAGGGAAGGGAGTGGCATCCACGTACGTTTCATGGACGTGCAGGCTTTAGTACAATAGCGGGCATCAACGAGAGTATAAGTGGCGTACATTTAAATAACACACTATTCTGTGCAAAATTTCATGTCTGCAAATTGTGTAATTTGTTCCACTAACTGGTTACATACTATTTTGGTTATTAGGTTATTGATGCATATGCCAATATACTCCTGGATTTGCAGAAGAGGGTAGCTGCAGAAAATGAATATTCAGCCCGATCGTACTTCTATAGCAGTATATGTTCGGTACGGTAACACGGCCCTCCCCATTTCCTTTGATGTTATGTACACATTGTAAATGGCATTTTAATAGATGTTACGCACGTGTACAGGACATGATGCGGAACCTAAGTTCGACATCCAAAGACCGATATTTGAAAATCCAATTTAACGCTTCCCAAGGAAACAAGTACATACATTTCCCAATCTACTAATCAAACCATTGGACAATTATGGTTTATGATTCAGAATACAAGACATGGCATCATTACAATTCAATGAGACAACAGAAAGGCAATCGAGATGATCATTTCAATGAAGCATTGAAAATGGTAATAAGTGACTGGTGCTTGGATGTGGTTTATGAAATTATTGCATTACATTACCAAATGTTGCCAACTTACAGAACATATTATGTACAGAAACAGTGGGTGGCTGACTATACAAAAAGTTTATTGGAAGGGGTTCTGTTGGCCGATGTCACTACATCCAAAGATTTTGACGGGACGCTTGAGGTAATCATCGAATCTCCTCAGCAGAAACCAGACCCGTACGTGTTTCCCAACTATATTTTGCATTATTTCTTCATCGTGCGTTATTGTAAACCCCCCATATATATTAACTCTTATAATCAATGCGAACGTTGCAGTGCGGATTATGGAATTATGGTGTGTTTCATTATGCAGCAATATGTGCACGAGGTAGAAATTGACAGTTCAATGGACAGCCTTACCACAGTTATGTTCCGGGAAGTGTTGGTGAAGACATTCATTAATGACCCGAGATAAGGACTCTGCACCCAGTTATCGAGATAATCCCCCATGTTGGTGGTCCAACGAAACTGTTTTCCAATTATCGTTGTGTGCCTACATTAACAATATATTGCCGTAAAGGTTTTTGGGTGTCTTAGTTTAATTTAGACGTTTTTTTTTTAACTGAAAAAAAATCACGAATAAATGTGCAGATAGCAATTTGGAGTTGTGGTCTGAGAAATTTTGAAACAGTTTTGTTCAATTTAATCATTTATTTTGGGTTGGCTATATGTGTTATGTAGCCATTTTGGCACAAATATTGTTGCAGGACGTGCGAATTGATTTGTTATAGCGAAATGGATGCTCTAATTAATTTGGCTTCTTATACCTATTGCATGCTATCATGTTTGTTTGTGAATTGGTGTTGTTGTAGCGGTTTTATTTATTCGTTGGTAGTTGTGCGTAACTTTTACACAAACTGGTTTTGTTTTTGTATTTAATGTAATGTTACATACAAACATGCCAATGTTACAAACAGGTAATGTAAACTAAGACTAGCAGACAGAAAATGACCTTGGCAATAGCCAAAATCCACAATTAATAGGATCAAAAATTCATACGTTTAAAAAAAAAAAATCTTGTAAACTGTTAATGTATCATCATATCACGAACCATACATGAAACGAAATAGATAAACCCAAACACCATTATGGCAACGTAGCAAATGGCAATGAACACATACAAAAACATATGTGAAACCAAATACTCGAATTGAAAAAAATAAAATGACTACGTAATGTAATTAAACCCATTCCAGCAGTTCAACACCTATATCGATTCCAAATTGGTGTTATTGTAGCGGTTTTATTCCTTCGTTGGTAGTTATGCGTAACTTTTGCACAAACTTGTTTTGTTTTTGTATTTTATGTAATGTTACATACAAGCATCCCATTGTGACAAATAGGTAATGTAAACTAAGACCAGTAGACAGAAAATGACCTTGGCAACACCCAAAATTCACAATTAACAGAATCAAAAATACATTCAAAAAAAAAAAAAAAAAAAAACTTGTAAACCATTAATGTACCATCATATCACAAACCGTACATGAAATGAAATAGATAAACCCAAACACCATTATGGCAGCGTAGCAATGAACACATATGTAAAACATACGTGAAACCCAATATTCGAACCGAAAAAAATAAAATGACAACCTAATATAATTAAACCCATTCCAGTAATTCGACGTCTATATCGATTCCTTACACATCTTCCTGTTATGGTTGCCCATTTTGCCACACCGCCCACATCGAATACGCTGTACCACCTCGCCTTTAGATGTAATTCTCTTTTGCTTGGGCCTGGTAGGAAGACGCTTGACTATTGGTGGCGCGATGAGGTAATCATTAGGGTTGAATGTCGGCTTACCGGCCATTGGGATTGGGTATATAGTTGCAGAATATGATGGCCGAAACTTTTCAACACGGTAAAACAAGTCGACCGAGTCATACACATCCCTACCACTATTCTAAAAAGCAACAACAACGTGTGAACATGGGAAACCATTCAAATGTCACTGAAAACATGAACATGTAAGCCTACTAATGTCAACCAACACCGACGGGTGCAAATGAACCTTGTACACATCATCATCATCAGCTTGCCCTATAACCCACGACCTGTCCCTTTCCAACTTTGCTCTTAATTTCTTCTCCATTTTTGGACATAACACGAAAGACCATGTACTAGCTTTCACACGACACTTGGTCCTCTTTTTCATGATTTTCCCCCTGATTTTATCGACCAATTCAGTGACTGGAAGATGACGTGCTTCACGAATCCAATTGTTAAATGATTTGGCCGCATTGGACCACATGTCACTGTAATGTTGGCTCCTGACATAATTTATTGAAACAAACAAGGCGCCTGTTAAATTAATGAACAACAAACAACATATAATTTCCCATCCCCGACAACAAAAATGCATAACCACCTCTGATGGTTTAATGTGACATAAAAGGAAAAACATAAATTGTACAGCCGGACACTAATACCTGAAATATGCATTAGCCCAATGCTTAGGATGCAATCTTTGATAAAATCTTCGATGACCGTCGGGCTTGACTATTTCAATACCTTAAATTTCTAATTGAAACATGTAACCATGGCGTGTACGCACATTCCCGCAACTTCCGTATCAGTCCAATCTTGTGCATTGCATTGACATATTTCATTCGATCACGCAAATTCATTTGAAGATGTAACAAACATAAAGCATAATGTACAGAAGGGAAGATGCTTGGCATTGATTGTAGCAACCCAGCGTTACGGTTGAAACGAACGTCAACATACATTCAATGTCGACAACCTATGACAAATGCTGCAAGAACCACTCCCAATTGACTGTGTTTTCTGAATCGACAATTGCAAAAGCCATCGGGAATAAACCTACAAACAACACACTGCTTATGTTTTTTTGTCTTGCAGAACAAAACTTACATCTCAAAACATGCATATATCTCATAAACTTGAACATTCTGCTTATGTTTTTTATATAAAAATAAATAAATAAATAAATAAATAATCCATGGTATGAAAAAATTGCATGGAAAACAAAATATAATCACACCGTCAAACCTTGGTTGCCGTCCTTAGCAGTTGCAGCAAGTAAATTCCCCTTAAACCGACCTTTCAAAAACGTTCCATCCAAAAAACGCAAAAGGTGACATTGATGAACCCATCTATGCATACACGAAATGATATAAAATATCTAACAAACCTTCCGGAATTTTGATCAAACTTGAGGCTAATGTAACTATTCCATGACTGCATCACTATACCACCTGAGTTGGTCGAATGACATGGCATGATCCCCGTAAACTAGACCCCTTGCCTTCTCAACCCCCAACCATGCAACTCGATAACTAATTTCCAACCCATAATGGTCTTTCATATCAAACACTACATCTGTCGGGCGTGTCAACGGTTGGCCACGCACCCAATCCGCTATCACATCATAAACCAATTCAGATCCGGCGCGCGGGTTTCTATATGTTCGTACAGCAGCCCCACAAGTGTGCAAACTATCAAACCTTCTCAGACATAGAATCTCGTTTAATGGTGACACCCTCGCGTGTACTGACAACGAGCAACCTGACGACGCTGCAAACTTGCAAATAGCTATAATCCACACAAAATCATTTTTCAAATATTGGTATTGAAACTCACACTTATTAGCATACTTCGAAAGTACAGTTCGGAACTCATTTGCGCCCCTCCAAAACATTGACCCACATGCGTAATCCCATATGCCCACTCGGCAGACAAATAATATTTCAGTTTGTGAGGGCAATATGTTGGCAACAAATCCATCTGGTCATCCATATTGAACATCGGCCCCGTAGGTCGAGCAACCCTGCCCTGTTCCAATCCACCCCAACAGATTTACCTGCAGACCCGCCGCTCTGTAATTGAATAATAACATTGACATTCTTGATACCAAAAGATTTGACCAAGCACAACATGTTTTGAATATCGTTGTCGCAATCCTCCTTGAACTTATTGTAATCAGGTATGACGAACAACATGTATACCAATCCCAAAACCAGTCCGTCAAACTTTCGACAAATAACATCAACCACATTATTGAATGTGGATGCGTGATGCATCCGAACAATAGCATTAGTTTGTCCATATGTGCACAATAACAAAATCCCATCATCCATAACTACACAGCACACAAACATGGCAACCACACATCAGACCAATTCGCAACAAACCACAACAAATAAACGTGGACAGCAAAATAAATAGAACAAAAAGAAAAACACATCATACACCAATCATACCCCAATCACACCACCCCACCCACAACCAAAAAGAAACATACATTATACACCAATCACAAAAAAAAAAAACCGAAATAGGAACCAACTCACCTTGTGCTATTCCGACCGACAATGAAAGCTGCAACACCACAGTCTCCACGAAGGACCAACAACGAAAATGACCTTGCACCAATAAACAAAATGTCAAATTCCACACTACACAACCCCCCACAAGTCTGACACCCACACCCACCGTGATATACTCCGCAAAATCTTACACCAGAATAATATACATACACATCTAATCCCTCCAAATCCCACAGGCACAATAAATGTTACCAAAAATCAAACCGATCAAAGGTTATTCCAGTAAAAGGACACATCTTTCTAAAACCATTCAGAACCAATCAATTTATAAAAAAATTCTTAAGACTAAATGGATCAACATCCTACCAAATAGGATTTATGGGTAAATTTTTCAAAAAAAAATTCATGGACAAACTTAACTTTACGTAAGCATAATGATAGTATGAAAATGGTCTAACAAAATTCAAAGTTGAATACATAGCTCACTATTATATATATATATATTTTTTGTTCCATAGGAACATTTTCGTAATTAAACTCACAAAAAAAATTAAGTTGATTGGATTTAAAAATAAAAATAAAGAAATAAAATTCAAGTAATTAATTTATAGTGCTAATTTTATTTTATTTTATTTTTTTTTATAATTTATAATTAGTAAGGAGAACTTAATTTTTTTTATTATTAACTAAAGAAGAATAATTTTTTTTATCGAGATATAAAATTCACATTCAAGTAAAAATATATTAAACATTTAGTGATAAAACATATTTTTAGCTTAAATTTAAATATGTTAGCAAGATATAATCACATCAGCCCAATTTTCAAAATATATTAAACACTTAGCGATTAAACATATTTTTACCTTAATTTTAAAAATGTAATGTGATAAAACATATTTTTAACTTAATTTTAAAAATGTAATGTTACCTTTTACAAAATAAGAGATTTTTTATTTCATTAATCAATTTTTTTAATTTTGATTATAGAATATTATAATTCTACATAAATTATATTGTTAGTGACCGTTATGTAAATAATAAAGCACTAAGGCCACGTTTGTTTGGCTCCATAAGATAGAGGAAATTAAAAGTACGGTGTGATTGAGTGATAAGATTATTAGTGTGGTGTGATACTAGGTTGGAGATGTAAGATAGAGTGTTTGTTTGTACACATTGGAGATGTAAGATAGAGTGTTTGTTTGTTCCATAGGAACATTTTCGTAATTAAACTCACAAAAAAAATTAAGTTGATTGGATTTAAAAATAAAAATAAAGAAATAAAATTCAAGTAATTAATTTATAGTGCTAATTTTATTTTATTTTATTTTTTTTTATAATTCATAATTAGTAAGGAGAACTTAATTTTTTTTATTATTAACTAAAGAAGAATAATTTTTTTTATCGAGATATAAAATTCACATTCAAGTAAAAATATATTAAACATTTAGTGATAAAACATATTTTTAGCTTAAATTTAAATATGTTAGCAAGATATAATCACATCAGCCCAATTTTCAAAATATATTAAACACTTAGCGATAAAACATATTTTTACCTTAATTTTAAAAATGTAATGTGATAAAACATATTTTTAACTTAATTTTAAAAATGTAATGTTACCTTTTACAAAATAAGAGATTTTTTATTTCATTAATCAATTTTTTTGATTTTGATTATAGAATATTATAATTCTACATAAATTATATTGTTAGTGACCGTTATGTAAATAATAAAGCACTAAGGCCACGTTTGTTTGGCTCCATAAGATAGAGGAAATTAAAAGTACGGTGTGATTGAGTGATAAGATTATTAGTGTGGTGTGATACTAGGTTGGAGATGTAAGATAGAGTGTTTGTTTGTACACATTGGATTAAGAATTCTATAGATTATATTAATATTTTTTATTTTTTAGTATTTTTTTAATATTATAATTATTGTTTTTTTGTTCTAAAAAATATAAATTTTGCTTAAAAATCATTTAAAAATTCACTAAATATAAAAAAAAATAGTATTTATTAAAAATTTTAAATATTTCTTTCACCAATAAATTCTTTAAAACATAAAAATGGTCTTTTATTTTCAATCAAAAGGGATTGGATTAACAAATTTCCCAATGGCTATGCTAATCCCACCCTCATGGGGATTGATAGTCCAATTGGACCAATAGTCCTATAATATTTTAACACAACCAAACATGATTTTGATGGGTCTCACAGATTGTTAATTCAATCCCCTCTTCAAAGAGGCCAAACAAACATTAGGTTCTAATGAAATTTTGTGTAATTAAATTTATTATTTTTATTCCGTACATAGCACGGGTTCACTTGTAGTTTGTATTATAAACATGCATATTATTCTATCATTAATTTAAACAAACATAATATATAATTTCATAATAGCAGCAACAATCACCAAATTCAAAAAAAAAAAAAAAAAAATTTAAACTGGTTCGACCATTAGACAATTACAAAACTAAAACTAAAAAAAAACATCACACTTGCAACGAAATTCTATAGTAGCAGCAACTTCATAGCAGCAAACTCTACGCCAAATTCCACAGGGGTATAATATGAATATAAGAGATATGATAACATGTATTAGGAGTGTATAATATGAATATAGTCTAAATTGCATATGATCTGGATTAGATCTAATCCAGAACCATGAAGTGTAATCCGGAACCGATCTGCAAAACACGATTCCTCAAAATTTCAATTTAGAACCGAACCACGAAATCAAAAAATTAATCAAAACTTACCAAATTAAACTAGACCGGATCAATTTACAAATTTTATGAATTCTTACTCAGTGCTAATGTTATGAGCCTGCAGTGCTCCTTTGGACTCACACAACCCTTCTTTATTGACTCAACAACACATCAGAAACCAGCATAACTTTTGCAAAGGGCTCCACAAGCCTAGTCATCACCCAAACAAAATTGTTTGGCTCTCAAAATGCAGAGGGAAAAAGACAAACGAAATAAGAAGAGATGAAAAATGGATGCTTTCTCATAGCTTCTCCCCTATTTAGTAGGATTTAAATGATTTTTTTTTTTAATGTACACTATGGGATTCAAAATTTGCAAAATGACATCTTAAATTAAGAATTCTTGTTTTTTGTCCTTTCATATTATGTTTCTCTCCCTATTTTCCCTGCTATAACCACACACACAAAAAAAAGATGTATTTTATTTTCTTTTCCTTCCTCTAACCAAAATTGCGAACCTTACGCAATGAGCAAGTAAAAAAATAAAATAAATCAATAACTTTTTTTTTTATATATTTTTTATCATTATATTTTGGGGGACAAACGCCTAATAAGTTTGTAAGTACCACTACAAGGGACCAAATTATATCTTAATAACACAGTGTTAAGTACAAATCCGAATCCTGCCTATAGTGCACCTAGTGTCCCAAAATGATTTCATTTTGGGGGGTGGGGAAGGAAAGAGGAAAAGGAAGGTGTAGGTTGTATTTTATTTTTTTAAAGTACTAGCCAAAATGACGTCATTTGGAATCAATACAAGATGCACTATAGAGGATCCAAATTTGTTAAGTATTAGCCCTGATGCTTTTTGAAGTTTTGTAATTACATCCTGTAAGTTCAGTTTTTCTGTTTTTCATAGTTTGTTTCTTTGTTAATATATGTACAATTTTGCCTTTTGTTTTGATTCAGCACTGTTTCTATATTCAAATCTGTTTGGTTTATTTTGTTTTTCTTTAACACAAAGGGAAATACACAAATACATTTGAGTATTAACCTGTAATAAAAGACAGTAAGAAATAAAATCATTTGAAGTTGTCATATGCCTTGTCTATAATCTCCTAGGCCTTTTTAGGGTAAATTATTACCTAGTAAAAAACCACCACCAAAAAAAAGAGAAAGAATAGAATGTTTAATCAATTCATTGTTACTTTTGCTAATGGGTTGCTGCTGTGATTTTCTCTCAGCTCTTGATACCATGCTCCAAAATGAGGAACAAGGCATCTAGTTCTTTTACAAAATATTATAATAATTTTAAAAAAAAAACATTTTTGTTAAAACTTATTTTCTAGAAAGTGGTGGTGGGGTTGGTATAAATTTTTGGCTTGTGCTGCACAACATTTGTCTGAGCAATAGGATTTATTTATTTTTTTAAAAAGTGTAGATTTTGTCAATTTTAAATGAAAAAGCAAATACCTTTGAATATTATAAGCATTTTATATTCAACAATATTCTTAAAATTTTAAGTGGATCCACCGTCTTCCTTTATAGCCATCTTCCTGACCATTTTTTAATGGTGGATCGATGTGCAAAATGAAAATGTAACAATGCTCATTCTCATTAAAATCATGGGAGATATTCCTTGCAGAGCTAGAATTCTCAATTTGGGTAGGCCAAAATGAATATTTTTTTAATGTGTGTGTGTGTTTTTTTTTTAAAAAAAAAAAATTACTTTACCACCCTCTCTCTCCAAATGTAGACCTAATATATAAGGGTAAATTACGTGGTAGATGATGGCTTCTGTCTATTTACGTGAGGGAGGTTGGACTGATAGTGGTGGAACTGAAGTTGGAAGTGAATATTCTGAGGAAAGGAGAAGTCTTCGGTCTACTCAGGTGTTTCATCCTCCTTCGCTTCATCATTTTAGGAGCGGTCTCACTATGGAATTGGACGACTCTACGTGGCAGTTAGAACAACACGAACTGGATAGATGCTTGATCGGATACGTTGCCGATGTTCGTCGATTCGGATCCTACCTTATGCAAATGCATATAAATGATTTGTGGCATCTGGAAGGGGCTGTGCATGTATACGGGCGTAGTAAGAATTTATTTGTTTTTCTGTTTGAGCGAGTAGGGGATATGCATCATATTGTCGACAATGGTCCTTATGCTATCCAAGGGGCCCTTCTCATTGTTGATTATTGGAAGCCGGAATTGGTCCTTGACCGGTTGATTTTCGATAAAATGCTGGTATGGGTGCAGTTGTATGGCCTACCGTTGGAATGCTTTACTGAAGAAGCCAGGGTCAGCTTAGGACGTGCTGTTGGCGACGTGGTTAAGGTTGATATTGATTCTCTTATGCCTCGTAATATCCGCTTCTTGCGTTTACGTGTGTGGGTTTCCTTGGTTAACCCATTGATCAGTGGTTTCTTTCTCAAGTTCCATAATGGTCAACAACATTGGATTAGTTGTCGTTATGAGCGGGTTTGTAAGATTTGTCGGAATTGTGGTCGTATCGGCCACACGCTCACAGCTTGTGCTTTATCCTTTGACGAGGCTCAACGGCAACTGGATGATAATCTTCGGGAAATGGGTAGGCGTCTCCATTCTCCGGTGATGACTCAAGCGTCGTATCCAATGTACTCTGCTGCTATTCGCGCTAATGCCCACAGGTCGGAACGGCGTACTACTCGGATTTTTCAACAACCTACCCATTCTCATATGGAGATTCCTGAAGAAGTGGCTCCACCAACCCACGGTCATGACACCAATCCGGATGCCGATTTTGCTGATATGTGGGAACGGGACTGGGATACTGGATTACAACAAGGGACACCCACGGGGAGCGACTCATCATTGCCAATTGTTAGACGGGATGGAGTTATCTCGCCTGGTCTCTCACCGGAGAATCGTTTAGTTGCTTCTTGTCACGACCCAAACCCGGCCCTATGGGTTTAGCACCGTAACTGGCCAGTAATCCGTGATTACCAAAGGCCTGCTTAACAATCATACAATATAACAGAGTTCAGGGCCTGGCGGAAGCCAAAACAATAAATGAATAGTGTCCAATGAGCTGTGACAATCTGTATGCCAAAAAGTTTTTCATTCACATGCACATAAAACAGTACAGTACAATACGGCATACATTTATATACATATCCATAACAGTCGGTGAAAACAGGGACTTAACCCCTAGGACAGTACAACGAACAGTAAACAGTCTATACAATGGTCCCACAACAGTACAAAACAGTGAGACAGACAGGGGAAAACAAACCCCAAAGCCATAGCATGGCAACACGGAACCTCGCAGTGAGGCACACAGGCTGGCTGGACAAAACTGGGGACTGACCCACGCTCCTAGCTCCGATCTGGCTGCTGAGAACCTACATATATATATAAACAGTGAGCTAAAGCCCAGTGAATAACATAATGTGTAAAGGGGTTATGAATGAATGTCCTTGCAGTAATGAAATCAATTCATTAAACAGTATTTCAATCTTTCAATATTTCAGTCAATCAATATTTCGATCAATCAATATTTCAGTCAATCAGTCATATGTGGTACATCCGTTAGCCTATAAACAATAGGTCCAAAAGGACCGGGCCTTGTCAGACCCAACAATAGTGATGGCCATCAATCAATAACAATATGGTTCCACAAGGAAACCGACAGAGCTCTGTATCAGTCAATAACAATGGGTGCTAAGGATGCCACAATACAATTCGAAATACAGGACATACATTCATTCAATAAACAATATTAGTTCAATAAACAGTTCAGTTCGGTATTCAAAATATATCCATTTTGAACATATCTTTACACAATCTGTTACTCACAGAGATTGGGCCAATAGCAGCTAGAGCATGTCCCCGAGAGCCAACCCTAAACAATTAAACAATTGAACACACACTAAGTTTCACAGTCGGAAGGAATGATAATTAAATCCCTAAATTTCCTCGGTGTGGTTCTATGCCTACATCCTCATTAAGATGCCTTAAACTAGGCCTAAGAATGCCTAGGATGAGATGAGGATGCAAAATTACACTTAGAAAACATTGCATACATGTAATTCAAATAAAACTAACTAATTTAATATATTCAATAACATGTTTAAATCAAATAAGCTCTTAAATTACCTTACATGCATGGATTAGAGATTAGAATTAAACCAAATTCCTTCCATACTTTTGAATCCAAATCAATTTCTTCTTCATTTTACTAATTCCTCTTAAATCATGAATTTGAAATTATAACTCTTTAAAGAAATAATTACATATACAAAACATTTATCAAAGCCCCACTAATTCTACCTTATTAAGCTCCAACCATAATTAAACTCTTAATTTACACCAAAACTCAATCACAAACTTATATTCTTTAAATTATGGATTAATTTCTTAACTTACTTTACATGCATGGGTTAAAAAAATCTAATTATGAACCCAAAACTTTATCTAACATTGTAAATTTTCATAACTTGATTCTTATCAAACATTTCCTTTTTCTCTTCAAATGTGAACTTGAATAAATTCTGATTTTTTTCATAATTCATGAAATATATTATAATTAGAGTATTAATTTGCTCATGCATGTAACATTTTCATGCAAAATCTCCACATCAAATCCATAGAAAATAAGTTCCTAAATTTATTCCATAATCATCCACATGCATGCAACCCATTTCATGTTTAGATCCCAAATCCAAATTAGTTTCCATAATACTCTTTATTTTCTAATTTCATCCCAATTATATAAAATGGAACTCAAATTTAACAAATTAAAAGGATCATAACTCATGTTTTTCAACCCAACTTGATTTAACATGCAAGATTACATACAAGTGGGTTCTATTTCATTTTGATTTTCAAAACCAAGTTCACAATGATGAAATATGAGACATGCAACCATGGATGTGGAATTAGTTTACTATTCATCATCTACTTGCTAAGTTCTAACAAATTTCATGTAATTAATCCCAATTATTTCATGAACTCAACCTTTAAATGAGTTTCCTGCAAGATTTTAACTTAAACTCCATACCTAGAGCTTTAATTTGTTGGAATCTTTGAGCTTTCCTTCTCTTGTACTCTTCCTTCCTAGGCTCTTGAAAATAGTTCCAGCACCAAGCCTCTTTCTTCTTCTCCATTTTCCCTCACTCACTCTCTCTCTCTCTCTCTCTTCTCACGGTTTCTCTTTACCCACGGGTTGCACAGAACAGGGAATGAAACCATCCCCCCTTTTTGTTCATCATCTCTTATCAAGACAAAGATTCATCTACTATTATATTTATGTATACAACATGTGCTGTCTTCACATTACACGTGCACACACTTGATTTCTAACACATACACACACATGCACAGATTACTCACTGCACCCACACCCATTTACACCCCCAATATTAATTTGGTCCAATTTAACTTATGTCTAGGAATAATTTAATTAAGTACCACTTAATTTTAATAAATCTTAACCAACACATAATCAAATTAATTATAACAAATCATAAATCTCTCCTAATGAAATTAATCTATTTGACTTCCATTAGGGTCCAATTAATTATATTCCAATTTAATCTAATTTAATCATACCTAACCAGTTTTCAAATAAATATACCATAGAATCACAAATATTCTCCTGATTACAAAACACTAAACGGTTCTCCGTTCGGCCGCCGATAAGGCCTTCAATTAGTAATTTAAACATATAAATTCAGACAGACAATCAATCAATCAACGGATGCGATATGCAATTCAATAAATAAACTTATTCAATTTCAGTTTCGATTTCAATCGGTCTATTCATTACTTCAATCAATTCGATTATCAGTCATTATCGATTTAGTTTAGCGATAATCAGTATATAATTCAGGGGTTATTCAGTAATCAGTAACGAGGGTCGTTACACTTCTGATGTTCTTTCGGGTTTGGGTCAAGCTCCGGTGGATTCGGTAGGTGAGTTGGAAGTTATGTGGCATCAATGGGTGGGTCAACTCTCTTCAATGGGCATCAGACCAGGGCAGTTGGTGACTGAGCGAGTCGGCGAGTTGACAGCTCCGCCGCGTCAAGATCAGCAAATTTATTCTGGTTCCTTAAATGGTTCTGATCAAGGCCCTTTGCCCACTTCTACAGAGGACGTTATACGCGCTATTCAACTTCATGGGACTAGTCCACGGTTAAATTTTCCTTTGAGCGAGGCCCCAATTACTACTCGGGCCTTTGTCCGAGATAGCCCAAGTCACAGGCCTCCAATGGGCTCG
The DNA here is from genome assembly GCA_036172215.1 of Camellia granthamiana. Taxonomy (NCBI): domain Eukaryota; kingdom Viridiplantae; phylum Streptophyta; class Magnoliopsida; order Ericales; family Theaceae; genus Camellia; species Camellia granthamiana. The sequence continues at coordinate 70,670,502 of CM069910.1, read as the reverse complement.
GTTACTTTTGAAGTGGGCCAGTCTAGTTCAATGACGGCCAATGGACTTCCGTTTTATTCTGTTGAAGCTGCAATTCCCCCTTCTCTACCTACTGTTTCTCTTTTCAGTGGGCCTTCTATTCGGAAACGACTATGAGAAACGGATACAGGCTTTGACTTGCTTTATGATACCGAGCCTATTTTGGTCTTGATCAAAACAAGAGCTTCTCCCATGCCTGCACGACTGAGCTGATCATGTATGTCTCGGGTGTTGTCTCTGATTCGGTATGCCCTCCTCACAGTTTGGGTTCTCTTGTGCGTAAGCATGTCTGTCATCGGAAGAAAGCCCGGCACTTTCTCAATTCAGGTATGCATGACCATGCATTGGCAGTTACGTGGTCACCACGGGATGCCTTGACACGGGCTTCGTTCCAACGTCGACGTCGGAAGCAGCGACTTCGGACGCACCACCGATTTGCTATTACGGACTCACTTCTGGGTTCTTCTTTGCGGCGTCGTCGGGGTCAATCGTCACACTTTTCTGATGACCATCAGAGGGGTGTTTCTCAGGCCACGGGTCGCCTGGGGCAGACTGCCTTCACATCGGAGTCGGGTTACGACACCGGACTTAGTTCACCGGAAGGCTATGGTCTCTGTTATGAAGCTTCACAGGAATGGTCTCCATCGAATTTAGCTCAGGTACATCAGCAAACAAGCCGCTTTATGGACTTGGTTTTGGATCCTACTCTTGGGTTGTCTCAACGGGTTTCGCAGGAGGTTGTCCCACAACAACCTCCTCGCTCGCCATGAACCTTTTCAGCTAGAACTGCAGGGGTCTGGGTCATCCCCTGACAGTTCAAGTAGCTCGTAATTTGACCCGTAAGTATAAGCCAGACATTTGTTTCTTTATGGAGACGAAACGTTCCGTTACGCAGATCAATCGGCTTGGTAGTTCTTTGGGTTTCAAGAATTATAGTGGGGTGGATTGCAATGGTAAAGCTGGTGGTTTATGGGTTGGCTGGACTGATGATCTTCTGATTGATGTTTGTGAACAGAATGTGAATTTCATAATTTTGCAGGTTCATGACATGGTGAAGGGCTGTTGGTTCATTATATTTATGTATGGCTCTCCTTGTACTCTTGCTCGGGGTCAAGTCTGGAGCAGTGTAGAAGCTAAATTTCAGCACTTTCACAAGCCTTTTATTATAATTTGAGACCTTAACCAGGTTCGGGGTTGGGCTGAGAAACTTAGTTCACAGCGACGTGTTATTCCTGGAGCCTCGGCTTTTAATGATTTAATTTTTCGCAACCGGTTGGTGGACCTTTCTTCTCAAGGGGTGTGGTATACTTGGTGTAACAATCGGAAGGAGACCGAAGTGGTTTACGAGCGTTTGGATCGGGTACTGGCTTCATCTAGTTGGACAGCCACTTTCTCACAATTTTCACTAGTAACGTTGCCCATTCACCGGTCTGATCATAGTCTGATAATTCTTGACACTAGCCGTATAGAACCCATTGGGCAGAAATGGGGCAGATTTGAAGCCATTTGGTTGTCAGATCCATCCACTCATGACATTATCCAAAAAGTTTGGCAACGGCCTATTCCCGATGTTGCTTCATGTGTTCAGCGGCAATCCATTGTTTTCCGACATTTGAAGAACTGGAATTCTTTGTCCTTCCAGAGTCTTCAAGGGCAAATTGATGACCTTCATGCTCGTTTACGGCAGGTCCAGGGGTCGTTACAACATTAGGGATTTCGTTCTACAGAATAGGAGTTGCGGCTTCAACTGGATATTCTGTTACAGCAGCAAGAACTTTATTGGGCTCAGCGATCTAAACAACATTGGCTGTCTTTGGGAGATCGTAATACCAAATTCTTTCACCGAATGGCGTCCTGGAGACGGAGTAGGAACCGTATTGCTCTCATTCAGGACCAAGATGGCCATGTTCTCACACAGCCGCAGGATATTCAAAGGGCTTTTGTGGCACATTTTATGCAACTTTTTTCATCATCAAAGGGCTCTCACCTTGCTTCAGACTGCTCCCTCCCTTACAGCTGCTGGTCCATGTATGCGTATTATTGTGGATGGCTCTTGGCTCTCGGTTGGTGATCGAACCGGTTTGGCCTGGGTTTGTTTTGATCCGGCTAATCAGCGTGTCTATGAGGAAGCTATTTTAGGTCCCTCACTGCTCTCTCCCCAGCAAACTGAAGCAGTTGCAGCTTTCCATGCCTTGCGGTGGGCATATCAGTCCGGCTTTACCAACCTGCTCATCCAAACGGACTGTCTAGTTCTTGTTCTGTTGTTACAACATCATGACCAAGCTGGTGATTGGAGCCTCCAATCCATTTTGGCTGATATAATATGTTATTGTAACCTTTTTCTTCATGTTGTTTTTGAAAAAGTGGACCGTGATGTGGTCCACGATGCTCATCTTTTGGCCAATGCTGTAAGACACTCTACTTAAGTTAATATATGTTGTGGTTGTGTTTCGGTTCTCAAAAATATAAGGGTAAATTACACCATCAGTCCTACATTTTAAGTAAATTTCACTTTAGTCTCTATAGTTTTAATTTGAACAATTTAAGTTCTACACTTTTAATTTTGTTGTAATGTGATCTCTTCATTACTTATTGTTAGAATTTAAAATCGAAAAAAAGCATGTGTAAAACTAGAGGGACTAAAGTAAAATTCAATACAAACTACAAGGACCATCAATGTAATATATTTACTACGCCGGTGGTTCCTATAATTTGTTTTGAATTTCACTTTAATCCCTCTAGTTTTGTTGGTGATTTTTTTCGTTTAAAATGTTCAACAATGCATGAAGTAGGGACCAAATTACAACAAAATTGAAATTGTAAGGACCAATTTGTTCAAATTGAAACTAGGGAGACCTAAGTAAAATTTCACTCGAACTAAATGGACCATTGTTGTAATTTACTCAATATATAACCTATAATTAAGTAGAATTAAAACAAAGGGTAAAATCATATAAATTAGAAAATGAGAAACTAATTAAAGGTTGATAACTAGAAAGTAAAAATCAAAAATATTCACGTCAACTTCAAAATAATCATATAATTATTTATATTATTTTCGCATAATAAGTTGTAACAGAAATTGTATCAAATAACCTGATACAAACTCTCAAAATAAATAAATAAAAACTATAAGTAGCTTATATAAGATGCATAAAACAACCTCAATCTTTATGTGACTACTGATATTTTATTAATTAAAATTTTAATGTAGATAATTTTCTTGATAAACTCTACAAATGAGCACACTACAACAAAATTCACTTTCGGCCATCAAAATTGGCGACTAAAAAAAATTTAGTCGTCAAAAGTTGTGGAATTGACGATCAAAAATTTTTTTAGTCGGCAAAAGTAAAATATTTAGTTACTAATTTTTTTTTAGTCGGGTATATTGGTTGTTGGCGACTAAAAAAAAATTTAGTTGCAAAAAATGCTAGAATTGGTGACAAAAAAGAATTTTAGTTGCCGTATACTGAGTTTTGGCTACTAAAATCATTTAGTCGCTGAATAGAAAATAAAAAATATTATTTTTTTTATCTTTTTTGGTCACCAAAAGTTTATTTTCAGGAGTTTTGACTACTAAAACCATTTAGTAGCCAAATGGAAAATAAAAAATTATTTTTTACCTTCGGCGACCAAAATTTTAGTCGCCAAAAGTTTATTTTCAGCAACAAAAAATAATGTTAGTCGCCAAAGAGTTAAAATTTTTAGAGGGCGACATTTCAAATATTTTGGAGGAATTTATAAAATGCTTTCAGCGACTAAAAAATTTTAGTCGCCAATAACCATCTATGTAATTAATGTCTCACACTCTCACTCTTTTCTCCCAACCCTAAACAAAACCAGCACCTCTCTCTCTCTCTCTCTCTCTGTGTCTCCTCGGCATCCCTCTCCCTCTTTTTTAGATTCTTTTTTTTTGAACTATCACTTTCTTCAGATTCTTCTCCCTCATCTTCTTTTCATTCAACCTCTCTCTCTCTCTCTCTCTCTCTCTCTCTCTCTCTCTCTCTCTCTCTCTCTCTTTATAAACCTACATTCCTATAGCATCAAATTTGGCCTCTCTCTCTCCATCAATGAACTTGTCGACAGCAGTGGAGGGCTTCCGACGTCAGCATTCTAGCATCCCTTCTCTACATCAGCCGAGTAGTTTTGTTTACCCAAACACGTTAATAGCCCTAGATCCCCAAATCTCCTCTATTGACAATCAAGAAAAGGCAAGTTTTTTTTTTGGGTCCGGCTTCTGTCTAGTCCGGGATCGGACTGGACCGTGCTGTTGGGCCCATGGGGGGCCACCACTGGTCCCGTTTTGAAAATCTGAACCGTTGAATGTACAGAACTCGTCGAGTACTATATACCTGTAAAAAATCATGTTGATCGAATATCTATAACTATGAGAACAAAACAGTTTTTTATCAACCGTTAATTTTTTCACCGTTCATTTTTTTTATACAAAACTGATTTGATCACATAGCTATCGATATCCAATCAACGTGATTTTTTTGCAGGCATATAGTACTCGATGAGTTCTACACATTGAACGGTTCAGATTTTCAAAACGGGACCCGTGGTGGACCCCACGGGCCCAACAGCACGGTCCAGTCCGATCCCGGACTGGACAGAAGCCATGGCCTTTTTTTTTTAATCTTTTTTTTTTAATAATAAATTCTCTCCACTTAACTTGCATTTGATCCCCATGATGAAAAGCTGTGTGATATGAATAATAGACTTGTTAAAATGTTTTGTGAATGTTGAATAATGGACTTGTCGAAACACATTAGCAGCCTCTGTGATGTTCATACATAATGAACATTTTGCATTGCAAGTGTATGATGAAATGACCCAATGATTTATTTTTTTATTTTTTAAAACAATGAAATACATGTGAATGGAAGCAAATGGCCAAAACCAGTGGCGGAGCCACACCTGGTCCAAGGGGGTCACATGTCCCCTGGTTTTCGAATTTTTTCTTTTGCAAACATAAAGAAAACATTTTAAATAAAAAAATTATAAAATATTATTCAGAGTGAAATATCAATGATATTTTTAAAATTATGAGAATAATAATGATTTTTTTTTATTGAAAATAAAGATATTATGATAAGTTATATTATTATTTATGAAAATTTCAATACAATGATAATATCCATCATTATTGATATGTAATTATAAGAATAATAATGGTTGTTTTTTAATCAATTCATTGTTACTTTTGCTAATGGGTTGCTGCTGTGATTTTCTCTCAGCTCTTGATACCATGAGTGACAAGGCATCTATCTAGTTCTTTTACAAAATATTATAATAATTTAAAAAAAAAAAAAACATTTTTTTTTACTTATTTTCTAGAAAGTGGTGGTGGGGTTGGTATAAATTTTTGGCTTGTGCTGCACAACATTTGTCTGGGCAATATTAGGATTTATTTATTTTTGAAAAGTGTAGATTTTGTCAATTTTAAATGAAAAAGCAAATGCCTTTACATATTACAAGCATTTTATATTCAGCAATATTCTTAAAATTTTAAGTGGATCCACCGTCATCCTTTATAGCCATCTTCCTTACAATTTGTTAATGGTGGATCGATGTGCAAAATATAAATGTGACAATGCTCATTCTCAATAAAATCATGGGAGATAATCCTTGCAGAGCTAGAATTCTCAATTTGGGTAGGCCAAAATGAATCACCGTGTTTGGTTTGAGTTTTCTGGATTAAGTTTTTTAAAAATTGAGTTTTTTGGTTTTTGTATTCTTTTATTTTTAGTGAATATTTTTTAAATTTTAAACATTTTTTTTACTTTTTTAGATGCACCTTAGTTAGATGTATCTAAAAAATAAAAAATTTGTGAAAAAATATTTTAAAAAATTAATAAATACATAAAAATACAAAAAATGTACTGAATTCTTATATTTTTTTTTGTATTTTTGGTATTTAGTGGATTTTTAAAAGATTTTTTTTTACAATTTTTTTACTTTTTAGGTGTATTTATGTTAGGTGTGTCTAAAAAGTAAAAAAAATTCAGTAAAAACAAAAAAATACGGAAAACAAGAATGTACAATTTTCTGAAAAGTGTTTTCTGAAAACTCTAAACAAGCAAATTTTTTTTAATGTGTGTGTTTTTATTTTTATTTTTATTTTTTTTAAAAATTTACTTTACCACCCTCTCTCTCCTACTGTAGACATAATATATAAGGATAAATTACACCATTAGTCCTACAATTTAAGTAAATTTCACTTTAGTCTCTGTAGTTTTAATTTAAACAATTTGATTCCTACACTTTTAATTTTGTTATAATGTAATTTCTCCAATACTTACTATTAGAATTTAAAATCGAAAAAAAGCATGTGTAAAACAAGATGGACTAAAGTAAAATTCAATGCAAACTACAAGGACCATCGATGTAATATATTTACTACTCCGGTGGTTCCTATAATCTGTTTTGAATTTCACTTTAATCCCTCTAGTTTTGTTGGTGAATTTTTTGGTTCAAAATGTTAAGGCCTGTTTGGTAATGTTTACGTTTTCAGTTTATATTTACAAAAATTTTATAAATTGGTTTTTGTTTATTTTTAGAAAAGTATAAACTACAAACGCGTTTGGTTTAAAAAAAATGTTTAAAAAATTTTAAAAATATAAAAAAGAGTGAGAAATGGCAAGCGGTGGCGGGTGGTGGGTGGTGACGAGTGGTGGCGGCGGAAGACGGTGGTAGAAAATGATGGCGGGTGGTGGTGGTGGAAGACGATGGTGGAAAATGGTGGCAGGTGGTGGGTGATGGTGGCAGAAGGCGGTGGTGGAAAGTGGTGGCAAGTGGTGGGTGGGTGGGTGGGTGGGTGGTGGTGGCGGAAGACGGTGGTGGAAAGTGGTGGCAAGTGGCGGGTGGTGGCGGCGGAAGACGGTGGTGGAAAGTGGTGACGGGTGGGTGGATGGTGATGGCAGGTGGGTGGTGGATGGCGGGTGGCGGTGGCGGCGGCGGTGGTGGGTGGTGGCAAGTCGGTGGTGGTGGTGGTGGTGGTGGAGGGTGATGGTGGCAGGTGGGTAGTGGTGGCGGGTGGGTGATGGGTGGTGGTGGTGGATGGTGGGTGGTGGTGGCGGGTGAGTAGTGGGTGGTGGTGGTGGTTGGTGGATGGTGGTGGCAGGTGGGTGGTAGTGGCGGGCGGGCGGATGGATGGTAGTGGCGGTGGATGGGTGGTGGCGGGTCGGTGGGTGGTGGTGGCGGGTAGTGGATGGTGGTGGCAAATGGGTGGTGAGTGGTGGTGGCGGGTGGGTGGTGGGTGGTGGTGGCGGTGGCGGACGGATGGATGGTAGTGGCAAATGACGAGTGGGTGGTGGTGGTTGTGGTGGTGGTGGTGGCAGGAGGTAGGTGGTGGTGGCGAGTGGGTGGCAGGTGGCTGATGGGTGGTGGTGGCTGATGGGTGACAGGTGGGTGGTGGTGGCGGGTGGTGGGTGGTGGTGGCAGGTGGTGGTGAGGGGTGGGTGGTGGTGGCGGACGACGGTGGTGGAAAACGGTGGCGAGTGGTGGCTAGTGTTGGGTGGTTAAAAAAGAAAAAATTCAAAACTCAAAACGGAAACACATTTTTTGAGTTTACATTTTTTGACCAAATTTATAAACTGAGACCACTGATTTATAAATAAAAAATTTACTAAATAAGTTTTTATTTGAGTTTTTAAAATTTTTGTAAATATAAACTGAAAACTGAAAACGTAAGTGTTATCAAACGGCACCTAAACAATGCATGAAGTGGGGACCAAATTATAACAAAATTCAAATTGTAAGGACCGATTTGTTCAAATTGAAACTAAGGAGACCTAAGTAAAATTTCACTCAAACTAAATGGATCATTGTTGTAATTTACTCAATATATAACCTATAATTAAGTAGAATTAAAACAAAGGGCAAAATCATATAGATTAGAAAATGAGAAACTAATTAAAGGTTGATAACTAGAAAGCAAAAATCAAAAATATCCATTTCAACTTCAAAATAATCATATGATTATTTATATTATTTCCACATAATAAGTTGTAAACAAAAATTGTATCAAATAACCTGATACAAACTTTCAAACAGTAGAGGAGCCACAATGAGTCCAGGGGGGTCACGTGCCTTCCTTGGGTTTTGGAAATTTTTTTTTAACAAATATAAAGAAAATATTTTAAATAAAAAAATTATAAAATATTGTTTAGAGTGAAATATCAATGACATTTTCACATTTTTAAAATTATGAGAATAATAATGGTTGTTTTTTTATTGAAAATAAAGATACTACGATTAATCATATTATTATTTATGAAAATTTCCATACAATGGTGATATCTATCATTATTGACATGCAATTATAATTAATCTTAATGAAGATATGGAATTTATTGAATTATTAGTTACATTTGACATGTGGAGTTCATCCTCTATGTGTTTCTTTATTATAATTTATTTTAAAACTTATATCCATGACTCTTTTTTTTTATTTTTTATATATATATTGTTCATTATATACTAATTATAAATAAATATATATATATATATATGTATATATATTTATCTTTCTTGAAGTCAATCGTAATTTGTAAAGATTTTCAATGTTACAAAGTACCCCATCTGATTTAATTTCCTGGCTCCATCATTACTCTCAAAATAAATAAATAAAAATTATAAGTAGCTTATATAAGATGTATAAAACAACCACAATATTTATATGACTATTGATTTTTATTAATTAAAATTTTAATATAGATAATTTTCTTGATAAACTCTACAAATGAACAATCAACGATAATTTAAGTAATAATTTAAAGTCAAAGCACAATTATCAAAATTATTGTAAGAAAATCATTGCAGAGAAGAGAACATGGCCATTCCATTCATAAAGATTTAGATCCGATACACTTAACTAAGACTACCCCAAAAGTAGAATATATACTCCAACCCAAATAATAATTATGATTATCATAGACATTGTTTTAATGTAAATCTAACCACAGCTTATAATCGATTCCAATGAAATGTCAAACTGTAAAAATGGGTTAAGAACTGAACGCACTGCATATATATTATATTTTGAAAAAAACTTCATGTCAGTATATATTTGAAAAAATATTTATAAATCAATGATTAACTTTACAAGTATTAAAGTGTGAAATGATAAATTTTTTCATCAATTAATAATTAATTTTTTTCAGTGGTGTTATATGTACTAATTAATGTACACACTAATGTAACAACTAGTGTTATGATATTATTATTGATCACATTTATTATACAAGTTACAAATACTAAAAACCATACAAATGATGTCACATCATCTATTAGTACACTAATGTATTCATTAGTTATTACATATAGTATTATTCAATTTAAAAAAAAAATAAAAACTTACTCAGTAGTAATTTCCCGTATATTTTATACGTAAAATCCTTACTTTCTCAATATTTGGACTCATTAAAGATGCATGCAAAAACCTAATTAATTAAATGCAACACATGATTTTGATAGAAACAGTTTGGGAAGGAAGAAAATTATCATCATCATCATCATCATCATCATCATCATCTCGAGATTTCAATGCAATATGTTCAGTTGTTTGATATCATTTTCAATTTTTTTATTAAAAAAAATTATTAATAAATCTGAAAACACTTATCATTATTTTTATATAATTTCATTTTTGAACGTAATAAATAAAAATAATTTTAAAATCTTGAAAATTGTATGCTAATTTTTCTGTATTAATTTTTATTTTCAAAAAAATAAAATAAATACTAAAGCACCCCCAACATTGTGTAGTATATTCACCCAAAAAAAACCTTGTGTAGTACATTTTAGAAAGTTATAAGATGGGATTTTCAAATAAGTATGGCTCTGAGCAAAGTTTTATGAAATAATAATGTTAGAAATATTTAAAATATATATATATATCAATAAACATACTAATTAAACAAAATGTTAAGTGGATTCATTGTCAATTGATGGAATCCATGTACAAGTTTTGTGTGAAAGTCGTGTTCCTAGCACCACTGTTTATCAGAGGAGACAAATAGCGGTGATACCCTTTTTTTTTAATGACAATTTCTATACGAATTTATTTTGTTCATCAATTCTGTGCGTACCGGATACCGCATTAGATGAAAGTGAATCGGAGTTCCGCACTCGATTGGACTATCCAGAAATTGAGGTCTGCAACACAAATCACCATAAGAGCTGTCCGGCCGGGGTTGGCCGGATGACCCCTTTGGTGTGGGAATGAGTAATCGGAGAAGAAGTAAAGTGTCCTCTAAGTGCAAAGGGTTGAGTTTTGGTAAGTAGGGTTCAACTAAGTTTAGTTATCTTCAATGTGAAGTCCATGTAGTTTATATAGAACTTCTTACTTGTTTCCCAAGATGGTTTTATAGAGTTCTGGTGCTGCTAAGTTTCCTTTTAGCATTACCCAAGGTGGAGGACCATCTAGTTGTTGTCAAGGGATGCATATACTCATTGTCGTCATGTTGATAACAAACCACATTCCTCCAGCTCAACCGTTTCCATGATTCTAGTTATAGAGGACCAGCTGAGGTGGCGATTTGCACATGTATGTACTCACAGCTTCCACGTTTCTCGGAAAGGCTCCCTCAACTCGGCACCCTTGTACCTCTGCTCAGCCCTTTGTGAGACTACTGTAGAGATGGGCTGGCCTCTTTTGGATATCTTTGTATTGACTCGGCTCACTTCGGTTCTGATGGTGGGTTCGGCCCATCAGTTCAGCTCATAGATTAAGTCCTGCAGCTCGGCCCAGCCCAGTACCGTGGCTGGACTGGCCTTTCCACTGAGAGTTGGGCCCAAGTGCTTGAGGACTTGGGTGGACTATTCGTAATGGAGTTTGGCTTAGTTGGCTTCCCCTCATGTTCATCTGACCCATTTGGATTTGGGCTTAGGAGATTAGGCCGGCCCAAGGCTTGGATCCGACCCATTTCATATTTAGCCCCTTCATTTGCCTCCTAGCTCGCGTTAAGGTTCCCCTTGAAGGGAGCTATTATTCTATACTCCAAGCGTCGCGTCGCTTCAGATCTACCCCAGTTCGGCCTTGGTGACGGTTCAATCTTGACACATACCCTCTGCATGTGTCCTTTCATAGTGACACGTGGCGGCGTGGGATAAGTGCGCAAAGATAGTGCGCCAATTCCATATCGATGGTTGTGCTTCGTGTACCTTCACGCCGGCTGGTGCAATAAATGCTCTGGGGCTATCAATCCAAAACCCTTTATCTGCTTCCAATTCTTTTTAGAGAGTTCAAAAAACCCTTTCCGTTCCTGTGAGCCAGTCTCGTTGGTGCTCTGTCCAGACGTTCCGCTGCCGCTCTTGTTTCAGCGCCGCCTGCTCGCCACTGCTACTTTGATTTCTGTAAGTTCTCCTATGATTCTTCTTTTTCTATTTTGATCGTCTTGTTTGGCCCTTGCGCCATTGTCTCCGGCGTCTTGTTATATGAGTTTTGCCCCTGTCCCATTAGGTTTGTTTGATGGGGAAGTTCTGCTCATTAGTTGATACCCCTGAGGCCATGGCCATGTTTCGCCGAGACTATAATATCCCCGATGATGTGACCCTTTCGCTGACAAAGGTCGATGCCAAGCATATGGGCACTACGAGTACTGTCGCCTTCCCAGTGGCGTCCATTGTTGAGGGAGGGGTTCGGTTTCCCCTCGACCTTTTGGTGCGCCGATTTTTGCACCAAGTTCAGCTTATCCCTATGCAAGTGTCTGTTAATCTGTTCCGAGTTATCTGCGGTGTGTCCATTCTTAACAAGCGGTTGGGTTTGAATCTTGACATTTGGGATATTTTGGGTTGTTATACTCTCTCACACAACAAGGATCACAGCTCGTACTACCTTCGCGTTCGTTTGACTGATTGCCATCTCGTGACTAGTCTGCCTGATTCAGACAAACATAATGATGATTTTTTACAAGTCAGTGGTAATTGGGAGTTCCCTGCTGGGACCGAATTCCAGTTCGAACGGATGCCCTAGAAGGATGGCTACCCAGGTTCGAGTCTTTCCTTCTAATGCCTTTTGTATTTCTTGCCTTGTTTTGAGTGTTGTTCTAATGTTGTACTTTTTTTTTGTAGAGGCTTTCCGTTTTCAGCGCAGGCCAAACTAGGAGAACACTGAGGCCATCAAAGCCATTTTGAGGTACAAGAAGAGTTTCTAGATTCCGACACTGAGACTGATACATCTCTCACTCCTCTGGTTATGAATCGCCGTCGAAGCCAGGGTGCACCATCTGAGAAGACGCCCTCTCCTACCTCCAGTTTCGCAGGGGGTGGGTCTATGTCAAAAAGGAGAGTGCTGGTAGATTTGGAGGCTGAGGCTTTTGGCTCCTCTGATGCTTTGGAGGCTCCTTTAGTGAAGGTCGAAGCGAAGAGCCTCATGGATGTGAAATTGGAGGTAGGAGCTTCTGGAACTCATGTTACCACTGCCGAACCCTCTGCTTCGATTGCTGCAAGAGCGAAGAATAGGAGGAGGGAGACTGGTAAGGCGGTAGTTGGAGAAGCTTTTGAAGATCCTATTAAGGACGAGGCATTTGAGAAGTGGGAGCCACCAATGTTGCATCAAGGCAAGCCCATTTCTACTTCTGATTCGGTTGCTGTTTCTAAAGATTTTGCTTTTGACTTGACTAAGACTCTGTTGATCCCGGTAGACATGGCTGATCATAATGGGCCCCGCGATATTCCAATTCTAAAGGGGACCCTTCAGATGATGACTGTTGTAAGTGCGTTCTTGTTTTGTTTTGTTTTTTGTTGTTGTTGTTGTTGTTGTTTTTTTTTTAAGTGTTATGCTACTATTTTCTTTTCCTTAATACTTTGCAATTCATCGTAGTGTATTCAGAGGATGCATCTGTCCATCACCAGAGCGGAGGAACTGGAGAAGACCGTACTGGAGGCCGCTATGAATGTTGAGAGATTGACAGTGAACCTTGAGGCTGAGAAAGAGCGATGTAGAACTACCGAGAAGGAGGCATTCCATCTAAACAAGGTTGTTGCCTCAGCTGAAAAGTCGAAGGAGGCTGTCATTAGGGTGCAGGCTCAACTTGAAGGAAAAGTGGCAGAGCTGGAGGCTGTTATTGCGGTAATGGCTGTTGAACGTTCTACGTTGGAGGCCAAGTATTGGCAACAAGGTTGGGATGAGGCTAGGGCTGCTTATAAGGAAGATGTGCTTGTGCTGCGAGACAAGCTCTTTCTGAAGGGTTGGACAAGTGCTCTAGCCGCTGCTCAGGTTCCTAAAGGGTCTCCTTTGTTTCAGGATGTCCCTGTTCCCTCAATTCTTTGGGTTCAAAGATTGCCTTTACCCTTGCAGTTCTTTCAACTGAGGTTTCCCCTGAAATTGATTCTACGAACAAGGCTCAGGAGAGCGATGTTGCCATTGAGACAGTGAACGTTGAAGGGAGTAGAACCCTGGAGACTGAAGCCGTGAGAGATGTGGTTAAGGAAGCTTTTACTTCTCAAGAAGTCGGAGCTGCCTCTAGTTTTCCTCCCCAAGACGGCCTGGACAAGATTGAAGACGCTGCTCCTGAGGTTCCTTCTGTTGCTGAAAGCTAAAGTCTTCTTTGAAATGATTCGAAGTTTTTGCTTTTTCTGACTTTCTTTTGTTTTCATGTTTCTGATGTACTGCGGCTCGGTCTTCCTGATGAGTTGCCTCCTTATATTTGCCAAGACAATTTTCTTCATTTTTTGTTGCTGTTTGTTAGGCCAGCTGTGCCTTTGTTGGATGATGGAATTTTCCTTTCAATTTTACAATCTGATGTTTTCTTACTTCCATGTCTGAATGTTATCTGTACTGTTTGCCCCCGGCCGGGCACTGTTGGGACCTCAGGGCCGAATAGATGCTCGGTCTGGTTAACGAATAGGGTGCATGGCTGTGCTTGGTTAATGAAAGAAGTGGGTCTTACTTTTTGAAAAATAATTTGCCCCCACTTGGAGCTAAGTAAGATCAGTACTGAAGACTATGTTATTTTAGGCAGAGCTGCTTAAGTCTGTTGCAACTTTGATAGCATAAGTGTATTTGAATAGGATAAAGGTATAAAGAGGTGTCTTACTCAGGTCCAGGTTGGTTTACAAAAACAATTGTTTGCCCCCACCTGGAGTTGAGTAGGACTAGTGCTAGAGGTTTGCCCCTGATAGAGTTTAGCCAAGTTTACGCAGCAATACTGAAGTGTCGATGTGATGATACTTAAGAAATTCTGTGGACTCAAATATGTTTACTTAAAATATGTTAGTGCAGTTTCCACCAAGCAATTCCACTTGGCTAAAGTCCAATTTAGTTGCCAAACATAATTCCACTTGGCATGTTTGAGTGCTAACTAAAATTTAATTCCGTTCAATTGTTCTAAAACTAAGTCCGTTTGGGTTAAGACCAAAGCTGAGTTCGTTTGATACACATCAAAGCTAATTCCGTTTGATAAATATCAAAGCTATTTCCATTTGGTAAGTACCAAAGCTAATTCCGTTTGATAAACATCAAAACTAATTCCGTTTGATAAACATCAAAGCTATTTCCGTTTGATAAACATCAAAGCTAATTCCGTTTGGTGAACACCAAAGCTAATTACAAAAATTTGATAAACTTGAGAGAAATAGGGAGGCATTTGCATTGGTCAAAAGATAAATATCTTTACATTCTGATAGAGAAGTTGGGGTATAATTCTATTGATAGTATTTCTTGAGATTTGCTATATTCCAGGGCCTAGGTATGGCTCGGCCTTTAAGATCTTCTAGGTAGTAAGCTCTATTTCCAGCAATAACTGTGACTTTGTACAAACCTTCCCAGTTCAACCCAAGTTTTCCTTCACCAGGCACCCTTTTGTAATCCATAACTTTCCTCAAAACTAGTTCTCCAGGTGTGAATTGCCTTGGAAAAACTTTTTGGTTGAAACTTTTGATGAGCTGCTGCTGATATGCTACAAGTCTAATCAGTGCGGCTTCTTTTCGACCTTCTGCCATATCCAGTGCTTGTGCAATAGCTTCCTCATTACTTGTGCTTTTAAACAATTCAGACCGGAGGGTTGGGAGACCTACTTTGAGTGGGATAATGGCTTCCATTCCATAAGTTAGGGAGTAAGGTGTTTCCCTTGTTGAATGTTGTGCTGTGGTTCAGTAGGCCCATAGCACGTGGGGTAACTCTTCAACCCATTTTCCTTTTGCATGTTCGAGCCGTTTCTTTACTCCGTTGATGATGGTTTTGTTCGACGCTTCCACTTGCCCATTACTTTGTGGGTAGCCTGGAGAAGAGTTTCGATACTCGATTCTGAGGTCGGCACAAAAATTTCTGAAGATCTTTCCATCAAACTGTGTTCCATTATCTGCAATCAGTACCCGCGGGATGCCGAAACGGCACGACGTTCCTCATAACAAACCGCTTTGTGTCCGCTTCTTTGATACTTGCCAGTGCTTTGACTTCAACTCACTTAGTAAAATAGTCAGTTGTAGCGATGAAGAATCGCTTGTTCCCAGTGCTTCGTGCCAACGGTCCGACAATATCCAGACCCCATTGGGCAAAGGGCTATGGGCTGGTGAGTGGAATAAGAGTTTTGGCTGGCTGATGAATTAGTGGAGCAAACCTCTGACATTTATCGCACTTCTGAACGTACTGTTGTGCATCTTATTGCATCCGTGGCCACCAGTACCCGTGAGTGAGGGCTCGGTGTGCCAGTGACCTTCCGCCAACGTGACATCCACAAATCCCATCTTGAATTTCATAGAGAACATTTTCAACTAGATTTGGATACACACATAAAAGATAAGGACCGAGATAGGAATGTCTATATAGCTTCCCAGATGGTGAGACCCAGAACCGAGCTAACCTATGTCAGATTTTGTTGGCTTCTTTTTTATCTTCCGGGAGAGTGCCAGATTTCAGAAAAGCAAGTATCGGATCTATCCAGCTTGGCTCTAGGTTGCTGCAGAGGACTGGAGATGCAATGCTTGGTTCTAGCACGAACTCAACCCAAACTTTTCTAGCGTCTTTGGTATCTACTGATGAGCCAAGGTAGGCCAAAGCATCAGTATGGCTGTTTTTGTCCCGACTGATTCGTTCCACTCATATGGATCAAAATTTTTTGAGTAGATCCTTGGCCTTGCTTACGTACATAGCCATTCTTTCGTCTCGTGCTTCATAGACCCCAGAAAGCTGGTTTACCACCAATTGGGAATCGTTGAAAACAAGAAGTTGGTCTACACTGAAGTGTTCGGCATTACGTAAGCTAGCCAACAGTGCTTTGTATTCCGCCTCATTGGTAGAAACCTCTAGCTGAGCCTAAGAGCCTGTTCCCAAATAAATCCCTCTGGTGACATAAGTACTACCAGTGCTCCCCGAGCCTCGGTTATTGGATGATCCATCGACATAGAGCTGCCAGATGTTTCCAATAAAGAGTTCCATGCTTCTGAAGTGCATTGTTTTCCCTGTTCGGTGGTGCGTGGCGCTTGTGCCGAATTAGGGTTCTCATGCTCGGTACTCTGGGTGGGAACGAATTTTGCGACGAAATCTGCCAAGACCTGGGCCTTGATTGCTGTCCTGGGTTGATACCGAATGTCAAACTCACCAAGTTCTACCGGCCATTTCGCTGTTCGGCCAGAGAAATCAGCTCAGCTGAATACAGATCTGAGGGAGAATTCAGTAAGGACATTGATGGTATGCCCCTGGAAGTAATGTTGCAACTTTCTTGAGGCGATAAGCAACGCGTAAGCTAACTTTTCCAAGGGTAGATACCGTGTATTGACATCTAGTAGAGTCTTACTAACATAGTATACTGGCCTCTGTTCCTTGTTAACTTCTCGAATCAATACCACACTTACGGCGTGATCTGAGACTGCTAGATATAGGTACAGCTCCTCCCCTCGCTCTGGAGTGGACAGAAGATGTGGTGTATTAAGGTATCTTTTGAGACTTTGCAATGCTTCGGTACACTCGGGACTCCATTCAAACGCTGCCTTTTTTCTCAATAGCTGGAAAGGCTTCATCCGATCTGAAGACTTGCTGATGAACCGATTTAGGGCGGCCACCATTCCGGCCAGCTTCTGTAGCTCTTTCACCTTTATTGGTACTTCAAGCTCATGTATTGCTTTGATTTGATCCGGATTTGCCTCGATTCCTCTGTGAGTGACCATGTACCCTAGAACTTCCCTGTTCCTATCCCGAAAGCGCATTTCGAGGCATTAAAGCGAACTTGATGGTTTTTCAAGATACCAAAAACTTCTCTTAAGTCCGCAAGGTGGTTTGTAGCGAGCTTATTTTTTACTACCATATCATCTATATAAGTTTCCATGGTCTTTCCGAGTAGGCCCTTGAACATACGAGTGATCATTCGCTGGTAGGTTGCTGCGGCGTTTTTGAGACCGAACGACATTACTTTGTACCAATAAGTACCCCTTGGAGTGATGAACGTTGTTTTCTCTTGATCTGGGTTGAACAGTGGTATCTGGTGACAACCGCTATAAGCGTCCAGAAAGCTCATATGCTCATGCCCTGCTGTTGAATCCACTAGTTGATTGATGCGAGGCAGAGGAAAACTGTCCATTTTTCGTTCTTCTTTTTTACTACAACTGTGTTGGACAGTCATTGTGGGTACTGTACTTCTCTAATCGCTCCTGATGCTAGGAGTTTTTCGACTTCGGCAATTACCGCTTCAGTGTGCTCGATTGAAGATCTCTGACTTTTCTGCACGACAGGCCGAGCGGAGGGATTGATGTTGACTTTATGGCAAACAAATTCTGGGTTCAACCCCGGAGTATCATATGCTGACCAAGCAAATAGCTCCATATTTTCCCTCAGCAATTTCAGCAGCTGAAGTTTCTCATTAACGCCTAGCGAGGTACCGATAAAGAAGTACTTTTCTGGATCATCCTCTTTTACTAGGACTTTTTCCAAATCCTCTACTATCTTCTTCTTTGGGTCTCCCCCTACATCTTCCAAGACTGGCTGTTTGGCCATTTCCACTGTCTGTATCCGGTTGCAAAGTTGTTTAGCCTTCATTACTGCCATGAACCAATGTTTGGATACAACTTGGTCCCCTGAGATTTGCTCTACTCCTTGTTCCGTTGGGAAACGGATGAGCTGGTGATAGGTTGAAGGGACCACCTCCATTTGGTGAATCCATGGACGGCCGAGTATGGCGTTGTAAGGAAAGGGTGTATTAATAACTAAAAACTCTATCTTTAGGGTCCTCGTTCCTGCCACAACCGGCAACACTATTCTACCAAGTGGCCATTCTGGCTGTGAATTGAAGCCGACTAATGAAGCTGCCACTGGGGTGAGGTGCTGCTCAGAGAGGCCGAGCTTTCTAAACAAGTCATAATACAATATGTCTGCTGCACTGCCTTGGTCTACCAGGACTCGTTTTACGTCAAACCGTTTCCCAATTCCCACAGTTATAATCAGTGCATCAGTATGTGGGTGTTGTATACTTTCTAAATCCTTTCTAGTAAACGAAACAGTACATAAGGGGGACTTGGGTACTGTGCGTACCTTTTTCGATGCGGGCTTTACTGACATGATCTGCTGAATTTGCACAGCCGTAGCAATTTCTTTTTTTAGTGCCTCTTCGCACTCTTAGGTCGTTGTTCCATGGATCACATTTATTACCAGCCGAGGTGGGTGCTCAATGTTTGGTTCTAGTGGTGGGTTCCTCGGCTCGGCCACTGCTTTATCCTAATCAATGTAGTCCTAGAGGTGTCCAGCTGCTACTAGGTCTTCCAAGTGTTGCTTCAGTGCTCTGCAATTCTGAGTCATATGCTCCCTACCTTGGTGATAAGTGCATCTGAGCTTTTGATTACGCCAAGCCGGATCTCCCAACATTTTCGACGGCCAAATAAATAAGGGCTCTCTCTTGATCTTTTCCAAGATACGATAGATTAGTTCTTTGAATACAGTCACGACTGCTTTATGAGATTTGGACTTATCCACCTTATTCACTGTGAGTCCTCGGTTTTCCCCTTAGTCCATTCTCTTCTTGTGCTGAGCTGTTTGTTCTACTGACGCGACCTCGATGGGGATCTGGTCATCTTCAAGGCGAGCATATTGCTCAATCCTGGCACGCAAATCTTTCAGTGCTGTGGCCGGGCACTTGGTAAGGGATTGTCTCAGCATACTTTCCGGGCACAGACCATGTTTGAAGGACATAATAGCCATCTGCTCACTGCAAACATTTTCCTCTAGATCATTGTACTCTTCCCAGTACCTCCTAGCATAATTGTGCAGTGTTTCTTCCTGTTCCTTTCGGAGACCGAATAGTGTGTCCGGCTCTTTCGGGATCTTAGTGTTGGAGACGAACCTGGATAAGAACTCTTCGGAGAGCTGCTTCTAGTTATAAATTGATCCAGTAGGGAGTCGATCGAACCATCGAAGCTTGGATTCTCCTAAGCTGGACGGGAAGGCTTTGCACATCAGTGCTTCGTCTCGGCTCCATAGGGACATCATCTGTCTATAATGGCTAATGTGTGTCAGTGGGTTTGACTTCCTATCGTACGACGTGAACTTTGGCGGGGTGAATTTCTTGGAAGGTCTCATGGCCTCGATTTCCAGGGAGAATGGGGAGGAGACAAGCTTATCCAATGCTCGATGCTCTCTCTAGTGGATGGTACGGTCTAGATGATCTCAACGTTGCTTATTCTGCTTGTTGCCAATCAGCCAAGTATGAAGGTCTTGAGGAGGGTACTCAGTCTACTGGGTAACTGTCTTCTGCCTTTTAGCCCTTTTTCAGCGTGAGCCACGGGTGTGGCTGCTTGCCGCCTCACTTTATATCGAGATTGGCTGGCTCGGATGCCCAGACTCATTTCTGGGGATCTTCTTCACCGATGGTTCTCTGGACAAGCTTCTCTGTCGCAGGCAAGAGGGCTCTGCGTCGGTCCTCTTCTCCGTCGGATCGCCCAGCACCCTTTTGAGTTGTGCTTTCAGCTCCTGTATCTCCATCCCCATGGAGTCTATGATTTGATCTCTGTAATCCTTTTCCAGAAGAAAGTGATGGGAAGAACCCCCAGCGAAGGGCAATCAATGCTCAACAGATTCGGGAGTCCGGTTATTGTTTCCGGTTTGTTCTTCTAAGACTGTTGGGAGTGCCAAGCCTTTGTCCTTTGTCTTCTCCGCCTGTGGAGTATGAGTCGAAGGTGGGATGTCCTCAATTCCCATCGCCGGAACTTAGTGCAGAGCTCAGAGACAAAGCATTCCATGCCCACTGCACCAATTGTGCGTACCGAATACCGCACTAGATGAAAGTGGATTGAAGCTCCGCACTCGATTGGACTATCTAGGAATTGAGGTCCTGCAACACAAATCACCGTAGGAGTTGCCCGGCCGGGGTTGGCCAGATAACCTCTCCGGTGTGGGAATAAGTAATCGGAGAAGAAGTGAAGTGCCCTCTAAGTGCAGAGGGTTGAGTTTTGGTAAGTAGGATTTAGCTAAGTTTAGTTACCTTCAATGTGAAGTCCATGTAGCTTATATAGAACTCCTTACTTATTTCCCAAGATGGTTTCATAGAGCTCTGGTGCTGCCAAGTTTCCTTTTAGCATTACTCAAGATGGGGGACCATCTGGTAGTTGTCAAGAGGTGCATATACTCATTATAGTCATGCTGATAACAAACCATATTCCTTTGGTTCAACCGTTTCCGTGATTCTAGGTATAGGGGACCAGCTGAGGTGGCGATTTGCACATGCATGTACTCACAGCTTCTACGTTTTTCTGAAAGGCTTCCTCAGCTCGGCACCCTTATACCTCTGATCGGCCTTTTGTGAGACTACTGTAGAGATGGGCTAGCCCCGTTTGGATATCTTTGTATCGACTCGGCTCACTTCGGTTCTGATGGTGGGTTTGGCCTATCAGTTCGGCTCATAGATTGAGTTCTACAGCTCATCCCAGCCCAATACCGCAGCTGGACTGGCCTTTCCACTGAGAGTTGGGCCCAAGTGCTTGAGGACTTGGGTGGACTATTCGTAATGGGGTTTGGCTTAGTTGGCTTCCCCTCATGTTCATCTGACCCATTTGGATTTGGGCTTAGAAGATTGGGCCGGCCCAAGGCTTGGATCCAACCCATTTCATATTTAGCCCCTTCAAATTCTATTTAGATGGGTCATGCAATAGTAAAATATTAGTATTTAACAATAGTATCCACTAAAATTGAATGTATAAACAACTACTATCACATCAATTTTTAAAGTAAGTTTGTAAAAAAAAATTTATTTTTTATTTTTGTTTATGTAACAATACTACTATTTTTAATTTAAATTACCACTAAATTGGCAAGATTATATGCTCTTCAAATTGTACTTACTTTTCCAATTTCCGCCTCATAAGTTCTAGAATAATTTTCTTCCCATTTGACAAATCAAACTATCAGCCTCCACACACAATCTACAATTTTTTAAAATTTTTTTGTCCATTTTCTTTCTAAAATAAGGAATGATTATATTAATAATGTTGGCTTTTTTGGCTTTCAAAAGTTAATAATGTAAATTTAAACGTATTAGTAAGGATCAATCAGTCCTTACAGAATATTAATTGCCAACCAATTATCAGACAATTGTGTTGTAGTTCTTTCAGCCTTAGTGAAAAGGACTTTTACTGGTGGCTTGTTTAGGAAAAATTAGTAAATAATAACAAGTGAAGAACAATTTCAGAATTTGAATTTCATTAAGTAAATGAAAACTTATAATGATCTGTTCAAAGAAACAAACGATTTTGAAACTACTCCTAGGAAATGAAGTGCAGTACAAAAATTGAAGTGCGAAAATGTAAAGAACTGTAAAACTGGAAGGAAAATGAAGTAAATAAATTGGTATTTGATCTGAGTCCGAGGCTTTATTCTGGGGCCTTCCTTGCTAGTTACACTTCTCAGTGGTAACCGTCGAAGTGAGCTTCTAATCATCGAAATGTCCTCCCACGATTGCTGAACATGCATCTCTCATAGGCAATCTCACTACGCCACTCTTACAGTTAGGCTTCCCTCCTGATTTTGAATTTAAACTTATGAGTAACCGTTAGGCCACATCATCGTGTATCTCTCGACTATTCCAGTGCTACGCAGATCCATTAATACCAATATGAACTGCCACATGTTAGACTTTGATTGGCGATTTGCATTAATTCCCCAAATTGCCTTCTAGGTGCCACATGTCACTTTACGATTGGCTTTTACAAATTATACAGCCAACATTACCCCCCGTATTAATATACCCAATACTTGGTGATATTAGTGGACTAGTGCATTCTACCCACGTTCTAGGACGTGCATGGACTCTGTATATTCTGAAAGTATAACTGTTTTTTAAATAATAAAGCAATGAACTTCATTAAATCCTGGTGCTTTGCGCTTCCATTCTTTGAGTAAACGAAAAGACTGCTACATCCCAATGGCCAATCACACATTCTCTTACATTGATCGAGCATACAGGAGTCTTTGGAAGATGATTGCAGGCCTCGAAAGAACCTCAATGCATTTATTGGCTACACCTATCCGCCTCCATTTATACAAGTCATGGAAGCTTTTGTAAATTACCAACTTTTAAGAATCTACCAACTAAAAACCTTTGGACCAAGCATTTGCAGGAATGGACCTTGGAAGCTCCTCTTCTGCCCCACCACTCTCTGTATGGAACAAAGCCGCTTCTTCTTCCTCCCAGTGCACTAGCTGGGAAAGTTGGTCAAAACCTGATGAACCCCAATTAAGAAAGCGGATTCATTATCGATTTGTTGAATTCGATGATCCCCTTTCTATTCCTCCTTTTGCTCGGAGTTCAGTGGTTGACCCATATGTACCCATTGATCACCAACACAGTCTGGAAGACAACTTGCTTGTGGCGTGGTACACATCTTCCATGCCAGCAAAGATAGTGCAAGCAACTCCTCATCTAAACGAAGCACAAGGATACAATCCGTCATTCTTAGCTAAGAAGGCAAAACTTTGCTTTTTTGACTAGCTCGAATGCGTGAATAACCCCCAGTTCCCCTCTTCCTTCGGGATGGATCCCTCTGCACCTCTTCTCCTTCAGAATCCTTATTGGATGGAGGAATTGAAACTTACTCTTTTCAAGAATCAGTTTCTTCCTTCCTACCAACCTCCAGCTCTTCCAACTGTATTTGAGCCATACCAAGCTCAACTTCTGCTTGCTGCCTTCTCTCATTTGCCTTTCAATGTTCTTGGAGATAAGATTCCTCTCAAGAAGTTCCAATGGGCCTGTGATGTTATGACTCGGGGTCATGTTCTCAACCCCATTGCCCAAGCAGTGCTTCAAGATTTTTTGGATCAACTTCCACTCCTTCTTCATTGGTACAAAATTTCTTTGGCTACCAGTGACTCTTTGGACGAAATCACAGCTAATCGAATTTAGACACGGTACAAAGCAAAGAACCTTATTGAAGAATATGATGACTTCAAGAATAAGGATTCAACGTACTGGGATGATTTAAATATGGACGAAATGGAACAAGGTTTGAAAGAGACAGAATTCGAGGTGAAAGCTGAACAACTTTTTCACCAAATAAGAGCATACCAGCTGCAACAACCTAGCTTTGATAGGATAAAAGATAGAATAAAGAAAGAACATAAGTTCATTGAACACTGCTGGGTTAAATTTAATGAACTTGTTACTTTTTCTATTCCTTATTATTATGAAATCGAATTCGTAACCAAGTAGGCGTGTAATTACTTACATATCAATAAAACTAGGGTTTTTTTCCCCCTATTTGGCATGATCTGGTTTTATGTTCCAATTGCATACTTGTGGCCATTTTATTCACACAATTCAAATAAACTTAGAGCTTCAAATTAACCAATTTTTGCTTCAAAACCTGATTTGAACATCTCCAAAGTATGAAATACAATTGACATTCTTTGCCTTGGGTCTTCTCATTCCAATCGCATGGTCAACATAACTTAATAGCTTTGAATTGACCAACCTTTTTATCAAAGTTACTTTTAAGTGCTTCAAAGTACTTTTAAAAGTAACAATGCTGCTTTCCAAAAAAAAAGAGTTTATTTTGATAGAAAATCCCAAAAAGATTTTTTCATGTTCAGGCAAGTTTTTTTTGTGGATTTTGATACTTTACTCAACTTGGTATGGGCTTTGCAAGTTTGAAGTCTAAAACATTAAATAAGAATCAAATTCTAGCTACAGAATACTTCAAAGTTCATTTCGAAGGACTTTATCTTTTACAACAAACCTAAGAGCAAGTCCCCAATCCCTTCAAAGCAGATCAAACCTAAACATTCTTGCATTCTTAGGCATAAAATGTGCTTTGAAGTCAACTACCTGCTCTCGAAGCCCTAGTTGGATGTTTGACATCTAGCTTTGGAGCCAAATCTTGGCTTCGAAGCCAAATATTTGTTTTCGAAGCCAATCTGAGTGTTTGAGATACGTTTCTGATTAAGGCTGAAATGTACATCATTGAGGCCGTTAATTACAATCTCTTAACTTCACTTGCTGGTCAAACCGTATATTTTATGTGTGTTGAATGTCAATCAGGTTGTACATCATCGGAGCATAAAATGGGCAAAAAGATAAAATTTGGACAGAGTTGACTTTTTCTGGAAAAGTCAAACTGATGTTTTAAACCTGTTTGGAAGTGAGTAGAAGTATAAAAAGAAAAGGAAAAGGCTTTTCTAGGGTTCTGAAATTGTTTTGACCTAAAGAGAGAGGCTAGGGTTTGGGAAAGTGAGGGAAAACAAAAGCTCCAAGATGTCTCCCATGGTGGTTCCTTCTCCATCTTCCTCCTTCCACTCCTCCATGAGTGGCTAGTCATCTTTTCTAGGGTTTTGATGAAACCCTAGCCATGTAATTATGTAGTTTTCTTTTTGATTTTAAATTATGTAAAGGTTTGAACATTTGTATGGTGATTTAGAAGTTTCTTTTATATAATTTTCATTATTCCTTCGAATATTTGATTTTCTGTGATTGTTGAATGTTATCCATACAATTGTTTTCTTTTCCTTCACATTCAAGGTATGGGACGAGCCATACTACGAGGAACGAGTCGTATCATTACCCTAGTTTAGAGTGAACGATTCGTATTACTTGAGATGGTTCGTGCTCGTACATTGAATGTGATGATCTTCTTGTCAAATGCTTCGAACTTATAGTTGCGAAACATTAATCCGTTCAAACCATAGCATAATTGATTTCAATTAGAAACCCTAATTATGTGGTTGGTGGTGAATTCTCCACCCTAGGATTTTTCCCCAATTCAGTAAACTCAATTTCAATTATTCTTGTTAATTTAATTTCTTAGTTTAATTTATTCGTTATTAAATTAGATTATAAACAACCAATCTTTTTATCAAAATTAATTTAGGAATTTGACAATTAAATTAGTTTAATTTCACAATAGTCCCTGTGGATCGATATCTGGACTTGCCATTATTCTGATAGAATTTGGTATAGTTTAGTATTTAATTTTGGTGTATTCAACGACTCATCAAATTTTGGCCCTACCAAACAATCACCCTTGATAGAAACTTTTCATGTTGTATTTTCGGGACCCTATGAATTTCAAGACAAAGGCGTAAACTCATATGGGTTCCAAAATCAATCAAATACTTATCTCAGGTCTTTTACCCATTTAGACTGATTGGACATCTTTCGAACAGAAAGATTTTTTTAAAAAAAACCCTTTCCCTTTGCACTTTAAACTTACTTGCTTGCCCAAAACACAAACCCTTCATTTCTATTGCTCTCTCCTCCTCTTTACTCTTTTTCTCAGCTTCGTCCTCCGAAAACTTCTGCTAATGGCTTCTCCCTCCTTGAAAGTACCAGTTGTGGAGTGCGTGAGCCCATCCGTAGCTTTGAAGAGGGTGATTACTGAAGAGTGTGAGAAATACAAAGCTGACAAACAAAGTGCTATTGATGGGCGCATTTTCATTCCCCGTCATCATGAGCAACAGGAATATGTGCTTGGGCCCATTTTTAGAGAGGCTCTTGCTCAACTTCCTGCTTTATATCTGCATTTAGAGAATCACTGCCTTCTCTATGAAGGTAGTCTGGATTGGGGAAGTTGAAGGATGAACAGACCCTCTTGCTGCTGGCCCACAGTAAGGCCAGAATGGTACGATCGAGTTATTCCCGCCAGGTCATTGGATCTCCAAGAACTTTGCCTTTTCGACGCCCTTCAACTATCCAGGTTCACTATTTTAGAGGATCCATTTTTAATACCTGTTACTCTTTATTTTTGGAACTCTGCTTTTAATTTCTTCCAATTTAGATGTGGTATGATGGTCCCTACTGTCCTCGACATCTGCCACCTTTTAGGGTTATCCCCTACTGGCACTCCATTTGGTCCAAACTATCCTGACTTTAATGTCTCTTTTTCTATTCCTCCTCTGAACTCATCCTATAGTGACTTTATCAAATCTGAGAACAAAAGGCAAGGTCCACTAACTGTTAGGGAACTCTTTTCTTTTTTATTGTATTGACTTTGTAAATTCCCCGTCTGTACCTTTTCTCAGAGAATTATGCCTAAGTTTGCCCCTCTCGTTAAAGCTTTTGTTTTGCATAAAAAGGTAGCTTTAGCTCCATACGTTTTGGGTCATGTCTATAGAACTTGCTCCCAATTTTGTGAAAAACCCATGGATGCCAATCAAGGAGGCCCATTTTGGATACTCCAACTCTAGCTTTTTGCATACTTCACTCATGACTTGCACTCTAAATGCCTAAGATTTCTATCACCAAACCCTACCTCTTATGGCATGAAGTTTGCTATGGTCTCTCTTTACCTTTCCAATTTTGCCTTCTACTTTTTTTTTTTCCCATCGACTTCCAGCTTCCCCTTCTAGCCTCTTTTTTCGTCCCTTCGAAGCCAACATTGGACCAACCTGGCTGAGGGCCTTTTTGGGTGACAAGTCCTACTCTAGGCCTCAACACAAAGATATGTGGGCTTCCATTCTGATTCCAAGGGAGCTTTTCATTAGCACTGTGAATCCTAAAGCTTATAAGTGTATTTCTGATCCCTACTGCCCTGCCCAATTTGCTAGGTAATTTAGATTCACTCAGGGGATTCCTATCCCTCTTTGCAGTCAATCCAACTCAAATCTTGAAAGTAGAGAACTGAAAGTTTCAAGGTCCAAATTGGAGGAAGCAATCTCCAAGTTGATCCAAGACCTAATTGATTTTGAATACTTACTCTTCGTTCCTCAAGGCAATACATTGAAAAGATACCAGAATTGGTGGACGGCCAATATGGAGGTGCACTTGGCCATCCTTCCTCAAGATTTGTTAGTGGGACTAGATGTGCCTTAGGCCAAGTCCAAGGAGACTGGGCTCATCACTCCTTCTACTACTCCTGTTATCCCAGCTCCTACTCTTGCTGCCATAGAGACTGTTCCTGTTATCTCTCATCTTCCTCCTAGAGTCACTAGGGCTGCTTTGAAGAGAGACATGCACTTCCACTTTTCCTTTGTCTTCTCTTTATACTGCCTTTCTTATCTGCTTATAGCTTCTTTTTCTTTTTTTTGCTGCAGGAGCTTCACAAGTAAACTCTTCTCAAAGGGCTCAAGCCCTAAGCATTCTTAAAGACAAGCAGCAACAGCAACAGAAAAAAAAAAAAAAAAAAAAACTTGTGCTTGATCCTGAGGAGGAGGATGTACCTGAAGTTCTTATAGAAAAGGAACAAGAAACACCTCTTAAAAAGATGAAGAAAATAACAGTCTTTCCTTCTGATTTCATTGATGACCCTACTCATCAGCCAGCCGCCAAGGCAGTAGAGAGAGAGCAATCCAAGGAATTGGTGGTTTTCCAAATATCTGAGAAAAAGAGGCAACAACAGATATTAAGGAATGAAGCTACTGCTGCTAATACACTTCAAAGGGAAGTTGCAAGAAGGCAACAAGCTGTCGAACATTATGCTCTTCGTAGTTCTCCAATCATTACTACCACTACTTCTGAGGCTGGTAATTTCTTTTAGTTTCTCTAGTAATTTCCCTTCCTAAGTTTTCAGCAATAAAACTTACCATTGTTTCTTATTTTCTGTCTTGCAGTAACAGTTACTCCACCACCTCCTCCTCCTTCGAAAATGGCTTCTTCTGTCCTATCTGAAGTTAAAAGGCCATTAGAGGCAGCCTCGAAAAAGAGGATGAAGATCAACACCGAAGTGCCCTTAAGTGTAAAGCCCATCTAGACAGTACTTCCACTTCCCAGCTCTACATCTTTCGTACCTTTTCTAAGGCAAGCTATCTCTATTTTTTTATGCCCGGGTTTAACTTCATATCTACCTCATCTAACCTTTACCTCAGCCCAATTTACTCTCCCTACAATCCTAGCTGCTTCTTCATCACCTAAGAAGGCCCCAGTTGTCACCTCATCAGTGATAGTTGGTGCTTCTAGAGAAGATACTGGTAGCTTACCAATTTCTTATCTACCACCACCATCTAGCTCCAGTCCCTCTTCTCTTGATCTGCTGGTGGCCAGGACTATAGACATTGCCAGGGACATTTCAAACCCTTCTTCTATCCCTATGCAACCATCTCTTCCAAACCTCTCTGCACCTTCTGTGTCAGTGGAAGAGATGGACATTTTTGAAGCTCGGTTGGCTAGCCTTTTTGACACACCTTCAACCACTCCAGTAGCCAGTAGTGAAGCTGAGCCATTGGTCCTTGCTGACTCCCTCTTGGAAATTTTTGAGAGCTATTCAACCATTAGCAGAGTTTGTTTGCCTCCATTGGACTTAGGCACCTGTTTGGAATTACTGACATCATTTTCAAGGATCTCATTCGAAGCCTTACAAAGACCCATACTTAAGAATGGTTTCCTCCAATTCTGCAAAGTCATTGAGCAATCCAATATGGCCATTTCAAGCTATCATAGATTTCCATGTCAACATTTGCCATATTGTTAAAGCTGCAGAAAAGAAACTATTGAAAGACAAGGAATTTGTTTCCCATATACATACTGAGGTATCTGAATTGAAGGGACAACATTCCTCTGCTTCTCAGTTTCGCATTCAGCTCTTAGAGAAAAAGGCCCAATTAGAAGAGGAGTTAACAACAGTTAACCTAGCCTTAGATCGAACTGCTACAAAGCTGCAGATTACCAATCAAGGACTAGCTGACCGTAAGCAAGACATGGCTACAGCTATTCAGTTGTTCCCATCCTTTAGGAGTAGAGAATCAATTATAAAGGAATAACTGAAGCATTGTACTGATTTTTGGACCAATCTATGGCTGTATGTACTTCACTCTTTATTAAATGAAATCTTCATTTATTATTTGAGTGTTTTCATACTTCTTTTGTTTAGCATTTCTCACACTTCTTGTGTTTCCCATATAGTTGGATAATAAGGCTTCAAATACCTGCCATTGATTTTCTTAGGATGTACATAACCATTTATATTTCTCAGATGGTATGCTTCCCTAGGCAAAACTCTATGGACTTGATATGGTCCTTCCCAATTAGGTGACCACTTACCAAATTTATGGTTTTTAATTCCTATTGGGAGTATTGTTTTCCACACCAAATTACCTTCATCAAAGCTAATATGCTTAATCTTCTTATTATAGCTTTTGGCTACCTTTGTCTTTTGCAACAGAATATTATTTAATGCCAGAATTCTAGTTCATATATATTCTCTAATTCCAAGAACATGCTCTAATGATATTGCTCAGAAGTTAACTGGTCTTGACATTTCACTTTTAAGGACCTAATGTTAATCTCCACAGGCAATACTGGATCATGCCCATATACTAAAGCATAAGGAGTGACTCTAGTACTTGATCTTAGAGAAGTCCTATAAGCCCACAATACATCCAACAACAAGTTATGCCAATCCCTAGGATTGTCTTCCGCAACTCTTTGTATTCATTTTTTCAAGGACTTGTTGGATGATTCTGCCTGACCATTTGCTTATGGATAATAAGGGTTGGAATTAATAAGACTAATTCTGAATTCTACTGTGAAAGATTTTACCATCTTTCCATCAAATACAGTCCCATTATCTCTAGTTATGGTCTGTGGGATGCCAAATCTGTGAATCAGATCTTTAATAAATCCGATAACTTCAGTTTGATCCACAGCCTTATATGGTTTAGCTTCGACCCACTTAGTGAAGTAATCTATGGCCACTAGGATGAAACAATAATGCTTCGAAGAGGGTGGATGTATTTTCTCTATCATATCCATAGCCCAACCTCCAAATGGTCAAGGCTTCACAACTGCATACAAATCAGTTATTGGTACATGTCTTATCATGTCATGCTTTTGGCATACCTGGTAACCTCTAGCATACTCTATACAATCTTTAAGGCTGGTTGGCCAATAGTAGGAATGCCTTCGAAGCAACCATCTCATCTTCACACCAAGCTGATTGGCACCACAAATGCCTCTATAAACTTCAGCCATGGCTGTCAATGCCTCCTTCGGCCTTAGACATTCCAATAACAACCCATCTGCTCCCCTTTTGTAAAGAGCATTACCATACACTATATATTACATAGATTGAAATTTAATCTTTCTGCTGTCCTTCGAAGATGGTCGTTAAGTACTGCACGATTGGATGACTCCAATCTTGATCTTGTAAGTCATTATGATTGACTTCCAACACAACGTTCCTTTTAGCTAAAGATGGTATTAATTTTTGATATGTTACTTAACTTATGTTCAATTGAGTGTCATCCCTCATTTTGAAATTCGAAGCCTTTTGAGCTACATCATTGGCTTTGTTATTTATAAACCTTGGGATATAAGTCACATTTGCTATCTAAAATTGAGAAAGCAAATGTAATGCAACAATATAATATGGTAACGTGCTTGCACTTTGATATTTGAAAATTCATTTCACTTGGTTGACTACCAATTAAGAATCTCCAAATATATCAATTATATGAGCTTGTAATCCAATAAGCATTTTCAGCCCCATTATTAAAGCTTCATATTCAGCTTGATTATTGGAACAAGTAATTTCATTAACCCTGAAATCATGTGTGGTTCCTACCCCCTATGGTGACTTAATTACAACACCAATTCCAATCAGACCGTTGGCCTTTGATCCATCGAATCACATCTGTCATGGCTCAATATTGACTATACCAAGATCCATTATCTCTTGGCTTTTTGTTTGACATGGATCATCTGCCAAGAAATTAGCCAAAACTTGTCCTTATACTACCTTTTGGGGGATATATTCTAAATGAAATTCTGATAAAGCTAATATCCATTTGCCAATTCTTCCTATCAACATAAGTCTAGATAACATGTACTTAACCAAGTCTGTGGTTGCAATTACCAAGACAACAGTAAGCAAAAGATAATATCTTAATTTCATTGCTGCAAAGTACAACGCAAGGCACAACTTTTCTACAGCTAAGTATTTACATTCACAAGAATTTAAAAACCTACTAAGGTAATAAAATGCTTGATCCTTGCCTTCTTCATTGTCCTAGCCTAGAAAAACTCCCAATGAATCTTCTGCTGCAGCAATGTATAACTTCAAGGGCTTGTCGCTTCTTGGTGGTATCAACACTAGAGGCTTAGC
This sequence comes from Camellia granthamiana, assembly GCA_036172215.1. Classification (NCBI taxonomy): domain Eukaryota; kingdom Viridiplantae; phylum Streptophyta; class Magnoliopsida; order Ericales; family Theaceae; genus Camellia; species Camellia granthamiana. The sequence continues at coordinate 70,639,032 of CM069910.1, read as the reverse complement.
CAAGTAGGTTTTAATTCCTTCGAAAGCAGCTTGATGCTTTGCTGTCCACACAAACTCCTTTTCATCTTTCAACTTTAACAAAGAAGAAAATACTTTAGTTTTCCCTGCAGTGTTAGAAATAAATCTTCGAAGAAAATTAACCCAACCAAGGAACTTTTGTACTTCTTTCTTACTTGATGGAGGTTTGGCCTCAATGATGGCTTTGGCTTTATTCTGATCAATATGTATTCCCTTCTTGTGCACAACATACCGCAAGAAGTTTCCAGTTAATACACCAAAAACACATTTGAGAGGATTAAGCTTTAACTTGAACTTTCTCATTCTTTCGAAAACTACTACCAAGTGAACCAAGTGTTCCTTCATAGACTGGGACTTTACAACAATATCATCAATGTAACACTCTAGGTATCCTCCAATAAGATCATGAAAGATAGTATTTATTGCCCTCTGATATGTTGCTCCAGCATTCTTTAAACCAAATGCCATTTTTACCCATTCCAAGGTGCCAATATTCCCAGGACACTTGAATGTTGTCTTGTGGACATTCTCCTCTGCAATGAAGATCTGGTTGTAACCAAAATGCCCATCCATCATAGACAAAATCATGTGTCCTGCTGAATTGTCTACCAATAGATCCACTATAGGTATGGGGTATTCATCTTTTAGAGTTGCCAAATTTAGATTTCTAAAATCAATGCATACCCTCATCTTGCCATTCTTTTTAACCACAGGCATAATGTTAGACAACCATTCAACATACCTGGCTGTTCTAATGAAGCCTTCTTTAAAGAGCTTGAGAATTTCCTCATTTACTTTCTAAACCACTTCAGGGCTCATCCGTCTTGGTTTCTGCTTGTGTGGTCTGAAGTTAGGCTTCATAGGAAGCCTATGTTCCACTAATGACCTATGCAACCTTAGCAGTTCATTATAAGACCACGTAAAACAATCCTTATATTTCTTTAAGACTACCAACAATTGGTTCCTGTCAATAGAACTTAACCAAACACTAATATAAGTGGGTTGCTGTGCAAAACCTTCCCCTAAATTGACTTCTTCCAAAGGGTCTTGTACTTGAGCACTTACTAATGCTTCTCATTTAACTTCTTCTACCTTCGAAGCGACTTCTTCTGCCTTCGAAGCAACTTCTTTGCTTTGTTTTGCTCTCACCTTCTCTGGTTCAACATCTTTGTCTTCTTCTTCATAGACAAAATCTGTCTATAAGGCTTCTTCTTCCTATATTTCTTGGACTTTTGTTTCGATATCTAATGCACAATACTTATCAAGGATCAAAGGCTTGACCTTTTGTTGCTCCTGATTACAACCAACCACCATGGCTTCCCTCTCTTGTTCTTGAACCTTCTGGACTATTGATTTTATGTCCAATGCTGAAAACTTGACTAAAGCCAAGGGTCTGGCTTTTTGGGTCTCAAGTTCTTGCCTACAACCAGGCATCATTGTCATCCTTGGTGACGAACTCTTCATCAGCACTCTCATGCACTAAGTGCTTCAGGTGTGCTACTTCCTCATCAGCCATCACTTTAGCTATTCTATCAGGTTTCCTCAATATACTGAGTGGTGTCACTTATTTAGTATATAACTTAGTCGCTGCAAAGTCAGCACAACCGATAAAGGATTGAGGGTCTGCATTGATCTCCTCTGTTTCTCCATTGCATAGGACCATCATTATTTTCTGATGTAGAGAGGAAGGTACACATTTGTTGGTATGGATCCAATCCCTGCCAAGTAAAGCATTATACTTGGCATTACTATCTATAACAAAGAATGCTGTCATACAATTTATAGTTCCCACACTCAAATTGATGGGCAGAATGCCCTGAGCCATCTGCTTGTCAGCGAAGCCAACAATGGTTGTGTTGGTTAGGATTAATTTGGGGTTTTTTTTCTCCTAATTTCTTCAACAAGGACTTTGGAAGCAAGTTCACTGCTGCCTCATTATCCACTAACACCTTATTCATTTGTATCACATCGAAATAAGCCTTGATATACAAGGGCTTAACGTGCTGCGTCATAGATGTTGTAGGATATTCGAAGGAATACGAGAGATTAATACTCACCTCCTCACTTTCATCTTCAGTTTCCATTGGTGTGGCCACTTCAGACTCATCTTGAATCATGCTAACCTATGAATCTTCACTAGAAACTGGAATAGGGTCATCTTCCTAACCTTTTTGGTTTCCATCTTCAGCTTGGAACTCCTGTGGCAATATATATACCATGTTGACTGAAACTGGAGGAAATGAGCCAAACTGAACTGCTGGCTACACTTGTTTCTTTTCCAAACTAACTTGTTCAGTTATTTCGAAAGCATCTTCCATGTCGTACTTTGGTACCTCAGTACTGGTGACTTCCTTCGAATCAACTAGTTTGTGGTCTACTCCTGTTGGTTTTTCGACCAAAAAGGTATGTTCAGCCATGAAGGCTTCAGACATCTCATCTTCAACCATTTCTTTCCTTTGGCCTAGTTCAACTTCTCCTTCTATCTCACTGTCGCTTTCTATCAAAGCCTGTTCAAGACCTGCTAAGTTGGATCTTTCCTTGGCTTTCAGTTCAGTGTGAACCCTAGCCAATTGCTCTTTACTGACACTTCTTTTATTCTGATGAGCTAATTTTGGACTTTCTTTTTCCTCTGTCTGGCCTTTTGACTGGGCCAATGAAGAACTCTCTGCACTTTCCTTCAGATCTTTTTGGTACTGGGTGTACCTTTATTAGATTTTCCTCCTTTGAGACCTAGAGATTACTGGAACCATATTTGGTTCCTTTGTTTTTGGGTACTTGAGTAATACCTAATTATTTGGAGCCACCAAGGGAGGTTTAATCATTCTCCCTTTGTCTCCAAAGACATTTCTCTGTGCATGTATTTCCTTAGGCTTGTTTTGCATGACAAAGCAGTCTGGCACCCAAAGTACCCATGAACTCACTAGTTCAGTTGTTGAACTTGCTTTCCCACTCTTTGAAACCACCTTCGAAGCTAACTGTTGAGGCCAATCACTGGCTCTGACACCCTGTCTCGAACCCAATTCAGGCCTTCTTTCAAGGTATTTGCCTTGCATCTTGTTCGAAGTTGACTTTTGAGGCCAATTATTGGCTCTGATTCCCTAACTTGAGCCCAATTCAGTCCTTCTCTTAGGATAATTGCCTTTCATCCTGTAGTAATTGGGTGGTCTGAACTCATGCAGAGATCTCTTATCCTTGGATTGCATTCTAGTAGCTGGAGGTCTAGCCAAGAATGGCTGCTGTCTGGGACCAGTTAGGTATGGACTCTTGTTGTAGGTATTGGTTAGCTTAGGGCGTCTCTATACATTCTTTTAATACTGTTTCCCATCAATTAGAAACCCTTTCAGCCATTTGTAACTTAACCTGTATCTGAGACACATTCTTTGCATGATAGCTGCCTCAAAAGAGTCATCATCCAGTGCCTCCTCACTAGAGTCATCCTTTTGGTCCGCAAAGCTCTATCCATTTGCTGGTAAACTTCTGGTATCCTTCTTGAAAGCAGTCTGGCTGGCAACATGCATCTGCAAATTAACCTCCTTCAATTCCTTCAAGGATAGGTTTTGGAAATCTGGCATGCCACCATTGGCTGTAACCTCCTCAATCTCTGGGAACGGGTTACTGTCAATCCCCATACATTTCTCTACTTTGGCCGGAAACTTTAAACTCCCATTTCGAATATGTTTTTGGATCCTGTCTCGAAAAATAATATAGTTTTTAATTGAATGAGACCAAGAATTGTGCCATTTACAATACATTTTCCCTTTAAGTTCTTCTGGGGCAGGGATCTTAATTCCCTTTGGTAACTTTAGGAAATTTGCTGCAAGTAAATGATCAAAAATGTCATCTACTTTTGTTAAATCAAAAGAATACTTCCTATAAAGATCTTCTTTTTATACTGCTGGTCTATTGTGGTGTCCTTCTAAATTAACGCCTCACAGGTCATAGGCTCTTTCCTTACGAGTTTTGCTGCATCAATTTCATAATTAGGATCCCTATAATAAGTCTTATATGATGCATTACTTTGATCCTGTTCTTCCTCAAGTAAAGATTCATATCTAGACTCCTTATAGGTTAATTCCACTAAGTCTCGAAACTCAGTCGAATCAAACTTCTTTCGAAGCCTAAACTCTAAACCATTTTAAGCCAATCTCACAAATTCAAGCTCAGGTATAATGACCCTACACTTGTTTCATGCTCTTTTGAATCTGGTAATAAATTAAACATGTGGTGCATGCTCCGAGGTGCTGGTCTGTTCGACCATAGGTTCTGATGAGATAGGTGCTTCCATAGGATGTGTTATCACATTATCCTCTAGATCAGGTACTTCTACCTCTCCCTCTACACCTTCTTCCAAGCGTTCATTTTCTCCCTGTCTCCTACGTCTAGCCATTTTAGGGTTCCACTGGGCATGCCAAAAATACATGTTGGCTTTTTTGGCTTTCGAAGGTTAATAATGTAAATTTAAACGTGCCAGTAAGGATTAATCAGTCCTTACAGAATATTAATTGCCAACCAATTATCAGACGATTGTGTTGTGGTTCTTTCAGCCTCAATGAAAAGAACTTTTACTTGTGGCTTGTTTAGGAGAAATTAGTAAATAATAATAAGTGAAGAACAATTTCATAATCTGAATTTCATTAAGTAAATGAAAACTTACAATGATCTGACCCAGCCTCGTAGAGGTTCACAGCAACAAACTATTTGACACTACTCTTAGGAAATGAAGTGCAGTACAGGAATTGAAGTGCATAAATGTAAAGAACTGTAAAACTGGAAGGAAAATGAAGTAAATTAACTGGTTTTTTGATCTGAGTCTGGGGCTTTATTCTAGGGCCTTCCTTACTATTTATACTTTTCAATGGTAACCGTCAAAGTGGACTTTTAATCGTCGAAATGTCCTCCCACGATTGCTGAACATGCATCTCTCACAGTCAATCCCACTACGTCACTCTTGCAGGTAGGCTTCCCTCCTGATTTTGAATTTAAACTTATGAGTTACCGTTAGGCCACATCATCTTGTATCTTTAGACTATTCCAGTGCTACGCAGATCTATTAATACTAATATGAACTGCCACGTGTCGGACTTTAATTGGCAACTCGCATTAATTCCCCAAATTGCCTTCTAAATACCACGTGTCACTCTGCGATTGACTTTTACAAATTATACGGCCAACAAATAATTATATAATCAAGTGCATACTAAATAATGCACGTATAAAACCACTTAATGAAAAAGTCACATTAGGGCAAAATTATTTTGTCATAAAAGTTTTTGGCACATGGAAGTGTCATAGCATGATTTAGATGGCTTCAAGAATAGAGCCAGTCCAAATATTTATGCTTTATATTCATGTAGATACCTAAATTTATGTCATAATTAAAGAAATAAAATTGGCAAAAAAATTATAAAATATACAAACAAAAAAGTACTAATAGAAAGTATAAAGGAGCTAAAGATTCGAAAACGATAAAAAGTGTGGGAAAAAATTTAAGAACACAACAATCAATCACAAAATTAAGCATATTTCTATCACATTAGGTGAGTTTGGTCTTTTCGTAAGTTTCAAAATTATGAGAGAAGATTATATATAATTTTATGATTAGTTTTTATAAGAATAAAACAAAACTCATAGTGTTGTCATCTAGAAGCTGGGAATCAACTTTAAGCTCCATGGTAGCATATATCATGGAGTGTTGGGTGGTCGGGACAGAGAACTTGACGATTGAACCCCACTAGTCAGATTCACTAATGCTATCTCCATAGAAAAAAATAAAAATAAAAATAGATTTTAGGTGTTGTCCCATTATACCTAAATCACAATTTGGAATAAATTTGAGTCATTTAAAAGAATTTAGAAATAGTTTTTTCTTTAGTCTATCAAAGTGGACTAGATCGATATTTTTCATTTAAATAAATTTGTTTTTCGTTAATGACGGAAAATGTTATCGGTTAGCTTTTACTTCAGTCATATCGTATGTGAAAAAATACAAAAAAATAAAATAAAATAAAATAAAAGAATTTTCTACTAAAACAAACAGAACAAAGATATGGAGTCATTTTTGTAAGATTAGTCTTTAGTTTCCAAGCTTGACAACAAAATTGAAGGTAGAATCTCATTGTATGGGCGGGCATGAATATATATAATAATCAAAATCAAATTCAAAATAAAAGAGATAGTAGCTTCTTTCCCAAGTAATCTTTGATTCTTTAGGTGCATCTGGTCCCCTTCTACAGTATAAAAAAGGGGATAGAGATTCTCATGGTGCTTTCCTATGAATTATTTTCCTTCCATCATTTCCTTATTAGCTATAGTAATATGCTTTTCTTTTCATTTTTTTTTCACTTGCAATAATGTCTCTTTTTTACTCTTTTCCTTGGGAAAAAGTGGTGTCTACTATTTTACGAACAATATATATATATATATAAATAATATTAGTAATGATGAACCCATTAGTGAAAGCTATCTATGCTTATTTTTTTATTTTAAAATGCATGAAGTTGGGATCTATCCTAATTAAAGGAAGTCTAATTTTTTTTGTTTTTGGTAACTGTAATTAATTATTATTTTTTAATTAAAGGAAGTCATCTGATGATACTGTAGGTCTTAATGGGGATGGGTTTGATTTTGTTGTTTTTTATGTTGTTTTGGTGTTTGTCCCCTTTTTTTTTAAGCAATATTGCCAAGTCGAAAAAAATTTTATTTGAAAAATTAATAGAAAAAATATGAGGGTTAGATTAATTTCGGGTGTGAATTATATCACTCTAAATTTAAATAATAAAAAAAATTCGAAATACTTTTCAGACTATTTTTAGACTCTTTAGGTTTTTTCATTTTTCATTTTTCATTTTTCATTTTTCATTTTCATTTTTTTTTCAATGTATGCACAAAAATTAATAAGAAAGAAGAGGAAAAAAAAGAAAAAAAACGAAGGCCTTACCCTTTGCATGCTAGATTTGTCGCAAACTATTTTTTTTTTTTCAGGGCAATTAAACGAATTAAACTCTTTGAGCTCGACCCGTGTTTGACTTATTAAAAATTTGTTCAAGATCGATTAGTTATGTAAATAAATCAAACTTAAACACAATTTTAAACTTGTTAAATTTTTAAGTCAAGTTTGAAAAAATGACCATCCAACTTGATAAACTTATATATATTATAAAAAAATTAAGCTACCGAAGCTCAATTCGTGTTCAGATCGTTAAAAGATAGTTCGAGATCAGCTCATTATATAAATAAATTAGGCTCAAAAATAATTTTAAATTTGTTAAATTATCTAACAAAGTTTAAACAATCTACTACTTGACCCAACTTGACTTATTTTTAATCCTGCTTCTTTCATATACCCCATAATAATTCGCCAACAAATATATTCGTAATGCAAGGGCCCAATTTTTATTTTTATTAAATTTGTTTTCTAATCAGTAGGAGAGAAAATGGGGAAGAGTTGCTGTATCACCCAAAAAATAAGACTCAAGACTTTAGTAAGAAAGCACATTATCCACTAGGCCAGTCATTAATCTTCTTCCATTTAGGGTGGAAAAAATAATAATATTATTATTGTATAGTTACAAAAATGTTCACAATTTAAATAAATGGATCGAATTTATTTTGACTCTGACTGTGGAAATATGCAATCAAATCATTTCATTTTCCATATCTGTCAAATATTACATCTCTAATATTTATATACAAAGAGATAACAAACTGATAACAAACTATCTAACAAACTTGTAACTTCCTAACTAACTTTGTGCAATGAACTGGTATGGTTTGTAGATCAATTGAGTTGGGCTTGAGCTGCATCTTAGGCTGCAGCTTGAGCTGCAGCTAATGAGGCTTGAGCTCCTGAGCTGTGATCCTCAACATTCCTCCTTAAGTTGATGGAAGGAGGAACTGCCATCAACCTGTCTTTAAGATAAGAAAATCTGGAGATAGACAATGGCTTGGTAAAAATATCTGCCAACTGATCAATGGTGGGAATATAGTGCAAAACAAGCTTTTTAGCAAGCACTTGATCTCAAACATAATGGCAATCTACTTTAATATGCCTAGATCTGGAATGGAAAACTAGATTAGAAGCTAAAGCTATTGGGGACACATTGTCACACCAGAGAAGAGAGATTGTAGAGGGAACAACACAAAAATCTTAAAGCAACATGCCAATCCGAGCAAACTCTGCAGCAGTATGAGCTAAAGATATATACTTTGCCTCAATGGAGAATCTGGACACAATAGCCTGCTTTCTAGCTGATCAAGAAATAAGATTAGATCCTAAAAAGACACAATAGCCTGATGTGGATTTTCTATCAACTGAATCTCCAGTCCAATTAGAATCTAAATAACTTGAAGATCAAATGAGTTGAGTGTATAAGTAAGGCCATGAGTGACAGTGCCCTTAACAAATTTGAGTAATCTTTTGACACTAACAAAATGACCAATAGTGGGGTTATGCATATACCGACAAAGCTGGTGATTTGTGTAAGACAGGCCAGGCCTTATGATTGTCAAATATTGTAATGCACCAACTATGCTTCAATAGAAGGATGGATTATCAAAGAGCACATCTGAATTAGGAAGCATAACAGGTTTAATAGAAATAGGAGAAGAGCAAGATTTGTAATCCAACATGCCAGCTTTATTAAGAATTTCCTGAGCATACTTCTTCTGGGATAGAACATAAGTGGAACCAGAGGTTTCAACTAAAATACCAAGGAAATATGATGTGGGTGTTTGGGAAGTGGCTATTTTAGAGGCTTTTTGGCTTTTTTGCTATTTTGCTATTTTAGTAGGTTATTTTAGTTTTTGTGTTTGGGAAGATAAGATGGATTTTTATTTGAGTTGTTGTATTGAAAAATATGTTTGAAATGATGTTTGAGGTTGAAATGACAAATTTGTCCCTAACTTCACTTTTTCCAAAATTGGTCTATAGGGGCAAAAGTGTCATTTTATCCTGTGGAACTAGGCTAGCCCTACCCTCTGCCTACCCTCTACCCACTGTTGGCTGCTTTGATTTTTGTTTTGTTTTTGTTTTTTTATAAATATAAATTATTAGTTTAGGGTACTATTTGAGGCTATTTGATTTTATTTTTATTTATTTATTTTTTTTTTTTTGTATTTGAGACTATTTTAGCCTCAACTTTGGATTCCCAAACACCCTCAATATATTGCCTAGCTCTTTCATGGAAAATGCTTGATGCATTTGAGTAACATGAGCCTGAATGTAAGTGACATCATTACCAGTGACTAAGATGTCATTAACATACACCAGTAAAGCAATAAAAACAGAACCAGTTCTTTGAATGAAAAGAGAAGAATCACATTTGTTATTCTTGAAGCCCGAGGAAAGCAAAAATGATGAAAAGGTGGAATACCAAGCTCTTGGTGCTTGTTTAAGGCCATACAAGGCCTTGTGAAGTTTATAAACATGATCTGGTTAAGAAGAATGTTCAAACCCTAGTGGTTGCAATATGTAGACTTCTTCTTCTAGCACTCCGTGAAGAAAAGCATTAGATATATCCAATTATCAAGACATCTATATCCCTTGCCAAAAGAATGATACCCTAAGAATACACACTTAACAGACTTAGGTTGCAATTTGGTAGAGATGTAAGGCTTGATCCACGAAAAACATTGACAACCAAACACCTTGAGAATAGAAAAATCTAGGATTTTATGAAATAGGATTTCAAAAGGAGTTTTGTGAGCCAATTTAGAGGAAAGCAACCTATTTACCAGGTAAGTAGCAGAAGCAATGGCATCAAACCAGTAGTGAAGAGAAACAAAAGAATGATGTAGTAAAGTAATGGCAACTTCAGTGAGGTGTCTAATGTTTTCTTTTTGCCACACCACTTTGGGATGGTGTATAGGGACATGAATGTTGATGGACAATTCCTTAAGATGAAGTGAAAGCCTTCATTTTATTATTAAAGAATTTTGTTCCACCATCTGTTCTAAGAATTTTAAGTGATGTAGAAAATTGTTTCTCTACATAAGTTTTGAATTTGAGAAATTTATCATACACTTCACTTTTTTAAGCCGATGGATATAACCAAGTAAATTTACTAAAGTCATCCACAAAAAGTACATAATATTTGTAACTAGAAGTCGAGTCAAAGGGACCCCAAACATCACTGTGGATTATAGCAAGAGGCTTATTGACTGTTGAATTAGACAATTGAAAAGGCAATCTATGACTTTTTGCAATATAGCAGTCAACACAAGCTTGAGGATTTACAGTATTAGGTGACTTGAGATGTAAATGTGGCATAAGATGCTGAAATTTTAAAGCACTAGGGTGGCCTAGCTTATTATGCCATACAGTACTAGAAGTAGAAAACGAATGACTATGATGCACTTGAGTAGCAAAACTAGTGTGAGTTGTAGATGGAGCAGAAATAATAGATGTAGTATGATCAACATGTGATGATGTAGATGAGAGAAAATGATATAAGCCATGAAGATTAGAGCCTTTGTGAAGAAGTTTTAAGCATGTCCTGAATCACAAATTGAGTGGCATCAAAACTGATAATGCAATTATTATCTTGAGCCAATTTATGAATAGAGACAAGATTAGAAGATATGGAATCTGTATGTAACACATTGTTAAGCTTGAAATTATGATGAGGAATAAGGAGAAGACATTTACCAGTATTTTGAATAGGAATAGAGTTGCCATCTCTTATAGTAATCTAATCGGAGCCTTGATAGGGCTGATAGCAACTAAGATGACTAAGATCATTAGCCATGTGAATCTGTTGTTGCAGAATCCAAGTACCAAGGACCTGGAGCTAAAAAAGAACCTATAGAAGAAGGAGGCATGGAAGCTGATGAAGAAGTAACAAAAGCTCTTAGTTATTGCTGTGGATTGTGATATTGTGATTGTTGATTTTGAGACTGAAACTGTGGATCCATGCGATGCCAACACTCCAGTGCTGAATGATTCAAGCATCCACAAATTTGACAAATCTGATTCAAGAATCTTCCTCTGCCTTGAGATGAACCAAATCGACCATAACCTCTACGAGATTCATGATTGCATCCTCCTCTTCCTTCTCTAGAATAAAATCGACCTCGAGTTTGACCAAAATTATGGAATGAATTTGAGATTCTTTAACTGTAGAAAAAGATACAGTTGGTTCTGTAGATTTCTTATGCTTAGATTCTAAATGAATAGCTTCAGAACATAACAAAGAAGAGAGATCATCCATGGTGATGATTTCTGGTCTAGCATGAATTACAGTAGTAAACGCATTATACTCAGAAGGAAGGCCATTGAAAGTGATTAATACCAGATCTTTATTGTCAATGATGACAGAAGCTAGGGTTGATTGACTGACTAAGTCCTTAATCTTTGAAAGATATTCTTTCATTGTATCAGATTTCTTGGCAACACTATTCAATGTGTTCTTCAATTGATGAATATGTGATCGAGACAGAGTTATAAAGCGCTTTTGAAGAGAGGTCCAAACTTCAGAACAATGATGGAATTGAAGTACAGAAGAATAGATTGAAGATGTAAGGGTAGCAGTGATGCAACTTAGTAAGTGTGTATCAATCATGGTCCATTGAAGAAAATCTAGATTATGAACTATTGTATCTATGATTGTAGAAGAAGAATATGGAATTGATCCATCAACATGACCAAGAAGGTTTGTTACTCAAAGGATATTCGAGAGCTGAGTCTTCCAAACAATGAAATTTGATCCATTAAGTTTGACTGTCACAAAAGATGAAAGATTGGAGATTAACAGAGTTAAATTTGAAGGAATGGGAGAAGATAATGGTGATGCCATGGATCAGTTGCTCGTTAGAGCCTCACAGCTCTGATACTGTGTGGAAATATGCAATCAAATCATTTCATTTACCATATCTGTCAAGTATTACATCTTTTAATATTTATATACAAAGAGATAAACTATCTAACAAACTATCTAACAAACTTGTAACTTCCTAATTAACTCTGTGCTATAAATTGGTATGGTTTGTAGATCAGCTGAGCTGGGCTAGAGCTACATCTTAGACTATAGCCTGAGCTAATCTAATGAGGCCTGAGCTCCTAAGTTGTGATCCTCAACAGTGTGACCTACAAATTGAGATCATCTCCATTAGATCATTCAAAGATTATGAAAAAATAAATTCAATGAATGTAATATTTTTTTTCGTAATTTAAAATATTAACAAATTCATGTACCTATTTTATAGCCGTTAAATATGTAATAGATCTTACATTACAATTATGTAATGAGGATGATCCCATGGCTTACATCAAAGCAAAATTTAAATATATCTCATACATTTGAATTTTGAATATTTTTTAAGTGCATATAAAGAAAGAAATATCTGAAAGGCAACATCAGTCACAACTAATAAGGGTGGAGAATCTCTCTCCATTAATAATGTCAAATGGCCCATAGAATGAAAAAAGAAACCAAGAAAATAGAAAATGGAGAAGAAGAAGACAAGCAACTGAGCTTCTCTATCTCTTTCTTTCTTTGGGACCTCGGTTCTTTACATAATTTAATCAACTAAAGATGACAAGCTCGATTAATATCATGTTTTCTAGTATATATATATATATACATATGCATAATATGTTTTGTTGTCGTTGTTTCACATGTCCAAAAAAAGTTTCAAGTTGGATTGGGACTAGGGAAAATTTCTCTTGGAAACCCTATCTTGAATTATTTGTAGTGTAATTTTCTGTTGAACAATATTATCGACATTGCTAATTTATGAGCAAGATCTTGTGTTTTTATTATTTTGTTTCTTTCTCTCATGATCTAATGGGGGATGTAGGGGTGGTGAGCGGGGACAATGGCAACCAGTATTTTAAAAACCTTTAATTTTATCATGTAATTTTAAATATTTATAAAAGAATTTTACATTTTCGCCCTTCAAAAATTTATATAATTTTACTCTAGCCTTTCAAAATCTGAATAATTTCACCTTGTTCCTCAAATTTTAAAAATATTCATTATTTTCATGAAATTTGAAGTATTTAAAATGTAACTTTGCAGTATGTTTTGTTGTTGTTGCAAATGTCCAAAAAGTATGGGTTGGCATGGGCTGGATTGGGACTAAGGAAAATCTCTCCTAAAAAACCTTTTGTTTAAATTATTTATTTTGCTTATTTTTCTATTCGACAATGTTAGAGATGTTGTTAATCCACGGCCACGGCCAATAATCTTTTGTATCTAATTTTTTTTGTTTCTCTATTGCAAAATACTTGTAGTCATTAGAATACATGCGAATCTTGAAATGCGAAAATTTTAAAATATAATTTATTAGGCAAGTGTATTTTAATATAAGTAAACAAAAAGATTTAAGAACAAAAAATTACGTGCCCAAATCCATTACCCATGCTAAGTGATGTAAGAGAGACAGTGAAAAAATAGAGCCAACTCAATGACTCGAGGTCCATCCCTAGTGTTCCTTCACCCCATCACCACTGGACATGATTTAAATTGGATTAGGATTCCTTGCCGTTGATACTTTTGTAATAGTTTTGTTGTGGAAATCAATTTAAAATTAAAGTAAAATTACGTCATTTTAAGATATATGATGATTTTAGTGTCATTTTATTTTAATTTTAACTCTGAATTCAATTATATACTTTTAATATAAAAAAATATATAACAAGATTATCCTAAAAAAAAAAACTATGATAGAAACTCGTTTGAATTAGCGAAAACTCATTACCATCTTTTATTCTTGGTAGTTAAAACAACTGCTTGTCGGTCATATAAAAATCATAAAAACCTAAAACAAGTAACATGGTATTTATTATATTGGATTATATAAGAGTAAAAAAAACCTAAAACAAGTAACATGGTATTTATTATATTGGATTATATAAGAGTAAAAAGTCAAAGTTTTTGAAACTTTGAAATTTGAATATGCAAAATTAGGGACACATAACCCTTTACTATTAAGATAATTAAGTAAACTTAATGTTGTTGCAATGCTCCGATGATTCCGCACTAGGAGACAGCTGGATTCTCAAGGAATTAATCTTTAATTTATTTGTCATGAATCTTAACATTTTGGTTCAATTCACAAAAAAATTGCCTAATAATAAAATAATTTGTTTTGATTCCTTGACTAAGCTGTCGTTTGGGATATGAGTTGACTTTTTGACTATTTTAAACTGGGGTTAAAAAGTTTTATTTGGAATAGGCTTTTTAGCTTATGGTTTAGATGCGACATTTTGTCTTGTTAGGCTAAAAAATTTATTTTGTCTTTTTGTGATTAAAATAACCCCAACCCAATCCAAACCTTCTTGCCAAACGGACCCTAGGATAATTGCTTCATAAGAAGCCACATACCTTGTCATTTGTAAGCTTAATTGTGTATACCTACGAGTCACATCCTTAACCATAACCAAATGAATATGTGACATGTTCTTCTATGAGTTCGGCCAATGAAACTGTGAAATAAGATTTTAAAAAAAGAATCAACTTCTCATTAATTGAATTAGACATTTCATTCAATTTTTATAAGAGAGTCACTAAATCTATCAATTCTATCAGATCCACTACCCCTCTTATAAAAACTAAACTAAGGCCTCATTTGGCAACAGGGCCGGTTTAGCTAAAAAGTCAAAAAGTTATTAAAAAAGTCCAAAAGCCAACAACTCATACCAAAAAGTCAAAAATTCTCTTTTCTCTCTACTTTTTGCACATCTTTTGATAAAAAAAACCAAAAAATCATCCCATACATACTATTTTTTTAGCTCATATTTTAGCCAAATAATTAAAAAGTTACTAAATTAACCTATTCCCAAACGAGGCCTAAATGTGCACTTCAACATTCAAAAGATACTTAGCGGATCTCATAATAGGCTCTAGCAATGTTGTGGAATCCACTAACACTCTCATAAAAAGGGAACTAATCGCCCATTCAACTCAAAATAATCTTATCCCTTAAAAAATTATCTTAATCAATAAGCAATTGTTCTTTAAACGGTCATAAGATACAGTCACGGGTTTGAAAAGTAAATTGTTCAATCAAGAGAAAACGTAAGTTTACAAATGTCACTAATTAATTTGAGCTTCAATTCAAACCTAATCCTCGAAAAAGTATTTCGAGAGTATTTTAATTAGATCAGTTGGATTAATTGTTCAAGTAAATTAACATCAACTTTGCCATTGTCATTATCATTTAGGCCCCCCTCTCCCTCTCTTTTATATATCATTTTATGGGGCAATTCAACATTGTCCAATGGAGTTCAAGAATCCAAACCATAACTTATCTTCTCCAAATATTTTTTATTTTTATTTTAATATTTCTTTTTCTCTCTATTTTGAATTCATTTAATAATAAGCAAAGACAGTGACTAGTGATGATGCCATGGCGGTGTTGTCATTTTTTTCATGCTAATTAAAATATATAAATCTATATGTGTACACATTCTATCCAATATATAAATGTATTGATAAATTACTTTCGTGAAGGTGATAATTGGTCGAGGGGGTCCATTCTTGATCCATTCAAAAGCATCACTTCTTTTCTGTTCTTTTCTTTTTTTTTTCCTTATTATTATTATTATAAGTTTTTTGTCAATTTCTTCACCCACAAAATTATTGTCTGCAATCTGGATAATTACATGTAGAGACATATCTTCTGGCTTTTTACAGATATTTTCAATATTTTTCTGTGTAATATTTTCCTCGTAGGCCACTTTGTTTTTGTTAAATCTGCAAAGTATCTGGGCTTCTTTTTTTTTTTTTTTTTTTGTGCGCGCGCGCACTAACGCTTCTAGGGAATGAGATTTTTTTTATTTTGCTGGGTTTTTGAGTAAAAGTTTTTTTCCTGAGGTTTTTTTTAACAAAGATATCATAGAAGGTAAAAGTTTGGAACCATTGGAAAATTAGAGATGTAAGGCGATAGAGCGTCTAACTCACCTAATAGAAGCCCCAAATTGCATTTGAAACAATGAAAATCATTAAAAAGAAGTCCTGATATAGAATAACTACATGAATAATTTATAAAAAGAATAAATACCTGAAGAATTTAGAAACAACTGGACTAAGGGTAGATTCTAATTTGAAGGGAATTATCTAATTCTGTGTGATATTTCAAACAATTAGAACAAAAAAAAATTCATCTAATAAAACAATATCTAATCTTGTGTGATAATATAATACTTGGGCGTCAAAGTCCCCTAGTACCATCATTGTATATTTGCTATATTCATTTCTTTTGTTTTTTTTTCTTGATAAGCGTATACATGGTTCCAGTTGGATTTGTACCTACACTAAATATGAATAAAATATATTTATATTTCACTTAATTTTACATATTTTTTCCTTTCACTTTCTAAATTTTCTAACCAAACATGACATTAATTTATGAACTTGTACATTTTGACTTTCTGAACTATAAAAATGTATCGTTTCACCCTTGCAGATCATTTCCAAAAAAGTATATTTTTGTAATTTTCATAGTTATGAAGGCGAATATGTAAGACTTCTTAAATAAAAAAAATAAAATAATATTCGTTAATAGGTGATAAAAAGAAAGGAGAAATCAGTGGAAACAAAACCTACCAAAATTGACCCAAACACATGTCCAAGGGTATTGGGCCAACTCTTTTAACAAGAGCAACGTTTTCCATTTGCTTGTTGGGCCTTGGGTCCTGCACCTTTGGTGGGGCCCACTCCGTCCGTTGGTATGCACCGAATAGATTGTTTATGCGGAAAATCAGATTATTCAGATATTAGTAAGGTGCAAGGGATGGTAGTATCAGAATAACCTACCAATAAGTTCTAATAGTTAATTCTCATCAGGTTCTGTTAAAAATAAATTTTTGTAAAATTATGGTTAAAAATAATTTTTTTGTAATAATTTTTTATGTCGCTAAAAATTAATAATTAGTGATCTTTTTTTGTCATGATTTTTATAAATTATCGTTAAAATTTAGAATTAATAACATTTTTTTATGACAAATTTTTTTCATACGACTTATTAGGACCTACACGTAAGCACCCCTTAACATTAGTAGTCATCCTATCATAATATATTTGTCTTAAAAAAATAGATAGTTTATTTCTAAGATTATATTTGTAATGATTATTGATGTTCGATCAACTTAAATTTTTACAAAAATTATTTTTTTAACGATTTTTGCAAAATAAATAACTCAAATCATCTCGGTAGGAACTGAAGTGGACCCCATTGAGGGGATTTTAAGGCACAATAGAAATGATTTGGGATTGACTTTTTTAGTTTTTTTTTTTTTTTTTTGATTATTTTTTAGTATTTTTTTAAAAAAAATAGAAATTATATATTTTAAAGTTCTACTCGAGGACCAAAAAAGTAGAAAGTACAATAAAATTTAAAAAATTAGGAAAATGTCCAACGAAAAACAGCATTGGTAGAAACCTCTTTCAATCACCACCCCCACACACACGTGACAGGTGGTGATTGGAAGAGAAGAAAAAGAAAATAAATAGAAAAGAAAAACTGACCAATGAAAGGAAAAGAGGGTCTAAGGGGGTGGGAAGGAGAGGAGGTCTCAAACATTTTTGAACGAAAAAAAGCCACAAAGAGTTGATTTTTTAAGATTTTTTTTTGGGTGTCATTCCTTCGTATACTCTTTTAAATTTTTTCAAAATTATTATTGGTTTTTTTTACTTTTAGATTTTTTTTTTACATTAGACCGACTGTAAATGAATAATAATAATAATAATAATAAAATGACTCAAATCTGAAAAAAAATTAGTAAAGAAAAAATATTTAAAATTTATGACTTTTTATTATTATTTTTTATCTAGATCCCAAAGTACACCTTAGTGCATTAAAAAAAATAATTATAAGGCTAAGTTTGGCATTTCCTTAAAAAAGTCAAAAAGTTAAAAAATTACTCAAAAAGTTAAAAAGTTATCACTATTCACCAAAAAAAATATTAAAAAATTAATTTTTCACACAAAAGTACAACTCAGCAATCATAAATGTTCAGCGCTATGCAGCGTTTGTTAAGAAAAATTGCACAATTTGGGTGCAATTTTCACACACTGCTGTTCGGCCTGTGGGGGCCATCATAAGTCCCGTTTTGATAATCTGAACCATTCAATGTGTAGAACTCGTCGAATACTATATGTCTGTAAAAAATCACATTAATCGGATATCGATAACTATATAATCAAATCTGTTTTGTATAAAAAAAAGAATGGTGTTATAATTAACGATTGAAAAAAAAACAAATCTGATCAGATAGCTATCGATATCCGATCAACGTGATTTTTTATAAGCATATAGTACTCGACGAGTTCTACACATTGAACTATTCAGATTATCAAAATGAGACCCGTGATGGCCCACACAGGCCAAACAAAACCGTTCAGTGCAATACCCGAAAAGTAGCCAATAATTTCTTATCATCAATTCGGTTGTGCAAATTGTACGGCTGTACAACACACATCTCTAATCTTCTCCTACACACTTCTTTATACAATTTTTTAATATACATTTTTCCATAAAAAGTCAAAAAGTTAACCCAAACATTTAGGCCAAGTTTGGGAAGACTAAATAAGTGCACTTT
The DNA here is from genome assembly GCA_036172215.1 of Camellia granthamiana. NCBI lineage: Eukaryota > Viridiplantae > Streptophyta > Magnoliopsida > Ericales > Theaceae > Camellia > Camellia granthamiana. Next base: position 70,620,473 of record CM069910.1, on the reverse strand, counting down.
TTGTCTTTTTGGACTAAAAAATTGAGGTTGAAAATATGGATGTTTGGGTTAACTTTTTGACTTTTTATGAAAAAATGTGTAATATAAAATTGTAAAAATTGGTTTGTAGAGTAAATTTTGAATTGAGAGTTGTGCAGCCGTAATTGTTGACTGTTGGTGAATAGTGTTAACTTTTTAACTTTTTGAATAACTTTTTGACTTTTTGAATTATTTAGGGTATCCCAAACTTAGCCTTATATTTTATTTTTCAACTTTTTAGTCCAAAAAGATAAAAAAATATACTTATTTAGGACACTCCAAACAAAAGATAATTATCCAAGAATCCTAGGACCAAAGATTTTTTTATTTTAATGACTAGTTAAGGAATCTTGAACCGCTGTTATACTGATTTTACGATATTTTTTTTTCTAATCATTATCCGTTTCTCTTCTTTTTTTCAAAAGAAATAACAAATTAGTGCAACAGCGGGAAAGTAATTGGATTATAGATGAAATCTTTTGTGGTGCAACTTTGATACACACGTTGAATTTGCACTATGCACATTAATGAGAATTAGAGATGGCAATTTGAAACCGGTCTGACGGGGATCCTCGATCCCGATCTCGCTTTAAGCAATTTTTTTTAGAAAAATACCCCCGACGTGGAGGGGATGGTATTAAAAAATTATTCCCCGATTAATTTCGGGCCGGGGACGGTGATTAGTGTCAAATCCCCGACCCCGGCCCGGCCCCGGCCCAGCAGTCCCCGACATTATATATATATAATATAATATGCATTATATCTATATAATATAGTATAATATGCTGCAGCCTATGTCTTTCATTATATAATATAATATAATATGCTTAAAATATCTAAACACTCTCTCTCTCTCTTCTTGTCTCTTTCATTTCATCTCTACTCTCTCTTTTCACCTCTTCTGAATCTCTGATCTCTCTTCCTTTTTCTTTTTTTGAACAGTCTGATCTCTGTTCCTTTACCCACCGTATCTCATCTCTCTCACTCAGTCCAGTCTCTTCTCCGTCGTCTCTTGCGGCCTCGTCCTCCGTCGGCTCCGTCGTTTCTCGCCTCCTCCTCCGTCGGCGTCGCCTCTCGTCTCCTCCTCCGCCTCCTCCTCCGTCGGCGTCGCCTCTCGTCTCCTCCTCCGCCTCCTCTCTGCCATGGTAGATCTGAGAAGACCCGCCACCGCCACCGCCACTGCCACCGCCGACTTCGTCCCTCCTCCGCCGCCAGATCTGTTTTTACTTTATTTATTTATTTATTGATGATGTTGCTGCCGTTGATGATGTTTATGTTGATGATATTTGAATTTTTTTTTTTTTTTATGATGTTCCTGATTGTGAATGATGTTGTTGATGAGGAGTACGGGGATAAACCGGGGTCGGGGAAACCCGATCCCCGTAGGGGGCGGGGCTGGGGGGGGTTGATGGATTCCCTGCCGGGGATCGGGGCCGGGGACGGGGAACATGGTAGTTTCGGGGATCGGGGACGGGGAGGGTGGTCCCCGGCCCCGCCCCGGCCCGTTGCCATTCCTAATGAGCATGCACACAGAAAACTTATACCATCATAAAAATAAAAATATTTTTTCACTGCACTATTGAATTGTAATTTCTCTCTTTTTAAAAAAATAATATATATATATATGATGGAGAGCTCCAACCAATCCCCTTATCATACATCAATTAGCATATAGCACCGAGATTTTTTTTTTTTTTTCTTTTTTCTTTTTTTTGGGGGGGGGGGGGGGGGGGGGGATACAGCCCATTTAGGATCATGATGATAAGCCCAAATTTAGCTTTAGCCCTGATGGCCCGAACTCTTACCTCAAACAAAGCCTGGCCCGACGTTATTCAAACTCACGAGGAAGCTCTAGCCTCGTTATCATGGGAATTATAAATTTGTACGACTTTCTTCAAACTGTTTAATTATAATTTTTTTAAAAAAATTATTTTACAAATCGGTATGAAATTAATTACATTTCAAATATAAAAATAATTAAACTAAATTGAACAAATATAATTGAACAACATATAACTAGAAATTCAACAATAAAGAACCTCAGTGATGGAGGAAAAATAATGGGGAAATAATCGTTAAATAGAGAGTTGAAAAAATAATCATAGATACATGAAAAAAAATTATAAAATTATTTTGTAATGTTATGAAGTTTATCATTAATATGTAAATATTTTTTATAAGTTACATTGAAAAAAAATTTCTCCAAAAATAATTAATGTATGGGAGGAATCATAAAGTGAATGCAGAAGGATTAATTTTACCTAAACAAAGTAAAATGTTTCAGATGAAAAACTGTGTTTGGGAACAAGTTATTTTTGTAATTTTTTGACTTTTTACGAAAATATATACAGAAAAATAAAGAGACTGATGTAACAATGACTTTTTAACTAAAATATATAATTTCCAAACGAGGCGTAAGTGTCCTAATGAACATAGGCTTTGTTTTGTTTCAATTTTAGGGTCAGTTTTGAAAATTTTTGCTTGAAAAATAAAAATTAGTTTAATAAAAATAAAATATCAGGTGGCCTGATATTTGTTTTGTATCATCACCAATAAATTTTTTTTTTCAATAAAAATAAAATAAAAAAAGAGCTCGAAACAGATTGCATCAGAGATTTACTCAAACAAAAATAGACAATGGCCATTTGTAGTCATATATTGAGAGAGAGTTTTTACATTTTAGAGAGAAAGAGTAATGAAAGAGAGATTTATTTTATTTTTTTAATACAAATGTAGAAAGATTAAATGGTCCATATAGATATTCTAATCTAGAGTAATGTTAAATATAATCTTATTTTTTATATCATTTTTATATTTTTAGACACAAAACAATAAAATCTACATTAATAAATACATACAAGACTCATTTACTTGTGTCTAAAAATGGGGGAGAAAAAAAATATATAAGCAGTTAAATTGTTTATAGCATTTTTTACCTGATTAATTATTCCCGAGCCAGACACAAGACTCGGATGGTTAGGTAGTCTGGCCTCCCGTGTGGGACCTATATTAATTAACAATTTGAATTATTGAATCTTGTTATTCAAGTTTACAAATTAAATTTATTTTTTAAATATAATGGTGTGATAATTAATTAAAATATTTAAGGAAACTCTCTTTTTCTCTCTCTCTCTCATATCTTCATTAATTATTAATCAATCATTTCACTTACATATATGGCTGTAAATGAGTTGAGCTTCAATATGTTTGAGTTTGTTTATTAAAATTTTAATGAGTTCGAACTTGAGCCCAAGCTCAATAAAAATTTAACAAACTGAGCTCAAACTAAGTTAACTTAGGCTTGACTCAAACTCGAGCTTATTAATGAGCCTTAACGAACCAAATAAATTATAAATTTATACTTAGATTGAGATTAAAATTACAATTAAAATTTTGATTATACAATTATATATACAATATATATAAATATACTAAAAAAAAAAGTCAATATCTTACCAAAGTAATAATATCTACCACTATTATTATATAAATGTATTATTTATAGTTAACTATTATTTACATATAAATAAATTTAGCTATTATTTATATTTATATTATTTAAATATATAAATAACGTATTATCCTATTTTTTATACAGATTTTAACATTATTTAATATATAAATAATATATTTATTTTATTATTTAAATAAATGTTAAACAAGTTGAATTTTAATATATTTGGATTTGTTTATTAACATTTTAACGAGTTCGAACTCGAACGCAATAAAGATTTAACGAATCGAGTTCGAACCTCGTCATGAACAGTTCTATTCATTTGTAGCCTTAATTACATATCATTGAGCTTAAAATATGAGTCTAAAAAATCAACTTATATATCATTTTTTCTTAGGGTTTTTTACTGGCCGATCCTAAGTTTTTCACTTATTCCCCTCTTAGTCCTGACTTTTGATCTTGTGCACCAATAGGTCCTGATACTTTTTTTTTTGTACCGTTTTACCCCTCCCTTGCTCTGGCGCGTTTTTGTTTGGATTTTCCATCAAAATATTTGTAAGTGCCTCTTCACGATTTGCTGTTGTATCTTCGCGATTTGTGGAGTTTCGTAATTTCTGATTTCGCGATTTGTGGAGCTTCGTGATTTCTGATTGCGCGATTTGTGGAGCTTCGTGATTTCTGATTTCGCGCTTGATGTATCTTCGCGATTTGTGATTTTCCGATTGCGTGTTTGGTGATTCTTCCTATTTGCGATTTCGCGTTTGGTGTATAGTTACATTTTCTGATTTGCGGTGTTGTGGAGTTAGGTCGACTGATATGTTTGATTTTGATTTCAATTTCAATATTTTGGTTCTTTTTAGTTTGAGTTGGTGATTTTGATTTTGTAGTGATATTGTTGTTACTCTGTTGTTTCTGTTGCGATTGAATTTGTGTTTTGATGATGATATTGAAAGTTTTGAGATATGTATTTGTTGATTGAATTTTAGATTTTTATTTTTTTTGGTTACGAAATTGTGTTAATTGAACACAGGTGTTGGTTTGTTATTTTATACAGTGATAATTTTATCACTGTGTTGGGGGTGATGTTGGATTAACTTTTTCAATACTGATAAATTTATGAGTGAGTATGGGAATAGGAGATAATTTTATCACTGTATTTGATTTTGTTTTAGGGTGTTTGAGTTGTTTTCTGAAATGTAATTGTTGTTTGTTGCAGGATTTATAGTGATGGAGAATTGTTTGTTTCTTATGTGCAAGTTTAGAGGTGTGACATTGGTTATCAAGTATAATGATGGATTTAATTTCAAGGATTTAGTATATAAATTGTGTGCAAAGTGGAGTGAGTTAGTTGGTAGTTCTTTGAATATATCGTATTCAATGGCTGGACATTCTTCTTGTGGTCTATAAAGTGAAGAGGATTTGGAAGTTATGGTTGGACTAGCACTTTCTTGTGATATTCATCGTATTGATGTTTTTGTAAAGTGTTGTTCTTTGGGTGAAGGTTATATGATTTGTGATGGTGAAGCTAGTAGTAGTAGTAGTAGTAGTAGTAGTAGTAGTGTTGTTTGTGAAACTGATTTTTTGCCTTCATTTTATTCAAATCAACGGAAACCTTTGCTCTCCGATGGGTGGGTTAATTGTATGAAAGGAGTGGGACAAAGGTTTGCTCAAGGAGTTGTTGAATTTCGAGATGCATTGTCAAAGTATTCTATTCATTCCGGTTTTAATTTTGATTTTGTTAAGAATGATAAGGATCGTGTCACTGTTCATTGTAAGAGAAGGGCTAATTTGGGATGTTTATGGAGCGTGCATGCTAGAGTGGAAAATTATAGTAAAGCTTTTGTTATTAAACAATTTGATGATGTTCATAGTTGTGGATCTTCTTTTCATACAATTAAATATGCTAGGATAACTTCAAGTATGATTGGTGGGCTAATTTCTAGTGATATTCGTAACAAGGCTTTGACATCGGTTAGTGAGGTGGTTTGTGATTTCAAAGACTATTATGGAACAGAAGTTTCTTATCGGCGAGCTTAGATGGGTGTTGAAAAAGCAAGGGGTCTTGTTTTTTGTGACTATTCATCATCATTTGATGATCTTCGTTGGTATGTTGATGCCGCTAATGCTTGCAATCCGGGGAGTGTTTTTGATATGGAATTTGATATTGATAGTAAAGGAAGACATTTCAAATGCTTGTTTTTCGCTTTTGAGACATGTATTCTTGGTTTCAAGTATTGTAGGCCTGTGTTGATGCTTGATGGAACTTTTTTGAAAGGAAGACACAAAGGTTATTTATTGGCTGCTACGGCGAAAGATGGTAACCAAGGTATATTTTTGTGTTTATGTGTTATTATTATTGAAATAGTGATAATTCTATCATTTTTGTTACTGAAGAGTGCTGATAATTGAGTATGGTCAATCTATTAGTGATAAATTTATGTTGTATACTTTTTGTTAAATTTTTATATTTATATAGTGATAAATTTATCTATGGCTGGTGCTATATGTTATATACTTTGTGTTTTGATTTTCTTTTTGTAATCTTTTTTATTTGTTACTGATAACTTGTATATATATATTTTGTTTGTAGGTTTGTATCCGTCATGTTTTGCGATTGTTGATGGTGAAAGTTATGGCAGTTGGCATTGGTTCTTGTCAAAGTTATTAGGTATTTTGACACCAGAGAGGGATATTGCGTTTGTTACTGATCGACATGGAGGTTTGCTGAAAGCTTTAGCTAAGGTCTTTCCGTTTTCTTCTCATTCTTTTTGTCTAATGCATTTGAAGACAAACTTGAAGACTTATTTGTCAGTGAAGAGTCATGAATCAAAAAAGTATTTGCTTACTCTTTTTAGTAGATGTGCATATGCTCCTACTATCGAGTTGTTTAATGAGCTATTTGAAGAATTTAAGGGTCGTTGTGGTCGTAGTGTTGAGAGGTTTCTTGAGGATTTGCCTAATAAGTGTTGGTGTAACGCTTATTTTCAAGGCAAGAGGTATGGTGAAATGTGCACAAATGCTACGGAATCTTTTAATTCATAGATTAGGGATGAACGCCATTTGTTTTCAACTAGTCTTGTTGATACTATACAGGTGAAACTAATGGAGCAATTTTCAAGAAAGAGAGAAGTTGGGAATAAGTGGAATCGTATTGTTTGTCCTTTTGCAGAGAAAAAGGAAAAAGTTGGAAGAAGCTTTTAATGATACAAAAGCATGGATAGTTAAGAAATGTAGCAATGACATTTATGAAATCCAATTGGATCATTCAGTTATGATTGATATTGGGAAACGTTGTTGTTCTTGTCGATTGTGGGAAATTGATTCTTTTCCTTGCAAACATGGTTTTTGTGCTATAAAGAGGAGTGGGAAGGATCTGAATTGCTTTCTTGATGATTACTACCATGTTAGTAGTTATTGTGATTCTTATTCACATTCTATCTATCCAGTTCCTAGTATGTGGAAACCAAATGTACTTGTTGATGATGACGTTGTTTTACCTCCTCTTTGTAAGAGACCAGTTGGACGTCCAAGAATAGAGAGAATACCTTCTAAGGGTGAAATCAAGAGAATTAGATGTAGTAGGTGTGGAAAGATGGGAACTCATAATCGGAAGACATGTAAACAAGCTTTGCTTTAGTTGTATTGATTTTAATTGAATTACTTTGTTTGAGAGTTGAGAGGTGTTACTTGCATTGAGTGATTGAGTATTTTTTTAAAGATGTATCATTTTGGTACTTGCATTGAATGATTGAGGAATTTGTTGATCAGAAATTATATTTTTTGCTGATATTTTTACAGGATTAAGTTTCACATATTCATATTTATATTTATATTATTTTTTGCTGATATTTATTTTTGATTGAGTTAAATGTAGTTGCTGTTTTTTGTTGTTTTATAAAGTGATAAATTTATCACTGGTTGGTTTGGACAAGTTGATGGCTTATTTTTTTGTAAGAATGATAAATGTATCATTAATGTGGTTCGTGAATTTTGTTATTTTGAAGAATGATAAATTTATCATTTATTGTGCGGGAAGAGTTGATGGTTTATTACATTTATGTCAGTGGTTTATAAATTTATCACTGTCATATCCAAGCAAATGTTCTTTTCTACAGTGATAAATTTATCATTGTATGGAGTTATCTAGTTTTCCCAGGAAAAATTTCCACAATACAAAGGTGTAGATCAAATCTCTAGAATACATAATTGCATATCTGCTGTGTTAAGTGCTTTAAAAAGCAAAATTTTTTAAATCGACTACGATGTTTATTTGGTTTAGCAACAAGTTCTCAGTTTGCATACTGTTTTGTGGTCACTCAGAAGCTAGCTTTGGATGTTTGAGTTGTTTAACTAAAGTATCAAATGGTTTTGATTATTCAGAGATCACCAAGGATGGCATGTTCTTACATTCATTCTCAAAGTTGGGAATATCTACAAATTGTAACAGTATTTAATTTCCAATTTGGACAATGTAATAGTGCTTGTGTTTTAATTTTCAATTAGGTAAATTTTTTATTATTTTTTATAGTGTTTTGTTTACTTGAATTGGGGAAAAAGAATGAGAGAGGGAGAGAGGGTCGCTGATTTTTTTGTTTGAACATTGATAAATTTATCAATGTTAACAGTGATAAATTTGTTGAAACAGTGATAAATTTATCAGGGTAAACAAAACACTATAAAAAATAAACTTATCAGTGTAGTGACTCCAAACCTGTTATTAACCTTTAAATTCAACACAAATACTCAGATTAGAAACAATTTTTTGAATGAAATTTGGATAACAAGACTAATATAAAAAACTAGGTCTGGTAATGATATGGCTAAAAAAGACTGAATGTTTCATTGAAGCAAATTTGAGATTGTAACAAGCAAGCATTGTCAATAACTTTGACATTGTAACAACCAAGCACTGTCCATAACTTTGACATTGTAACAACGAAGCATTGTAATATTCATTGGATTGAAGTGAGAACCAAAATTATCAAAATACAGGTAACACTGTAACATATCAAAATACAGGTAACACTGTCCGTTTGTTTTCTTCTATTCCAGATGTGTTGATTATTGCAGAGGCAAGTCATCAATGTTTTGATCAGGTATTTGTCGTTGAGCAGCTTGTTGGTCAGTCAAGAAGACAGTTAACATATCAGCTCTCAGTTGATTGCATTCTTCCTTGGTAAAAGTAGGCATTATGTTGTTATTGGAAACATATTGCCTTATGATGTAGCAAACAAGGATTCCGCAATCAAGCCTGCAAAAACATTTTGAAAACAAAATATTATAATTTGGTTTTGTTGCTTTTTTTTTTTTTAATAATAGTGTTTTGTTATTGATAAACTTACGATGTGTCATCTTGCTGTGGGCTGTTGATGACGTTGTCTGTCTGCTGTTCAAATTTAGCAGGATGAATGAGAGTTGGGTTCTCATGCTTTATGTATTTTTCAATAATCTGTCTCTGCAACATATACATTTGTATAATTGTTGTATTAGAAAGTCAGTTGAAAATATTAATGAGGAACCATGGATTTAAAGAATGATAAATATATTACTGTATAAATTTTTGATGTATAATTAAGCATGGATCAGGAATTATGTATTGGATTAATGGTAAGTTTGATAGTGAAAAGATTTTTATCACTTCATTTGCAGTATAGAAGTGTGGATCTTTAGGCAGTGCTCCCCTTGGTCTCATCGAATTGTAGAATTTCCATGAAGCTTCTTCAATGTCAAGGACAAGTATTGTCCAGTGAAAATTTTGGTGAATGGGGAACAGAAGGTATCTTGCTTTCATTGCTTCAGGCATTATTTTGTTGAGCATTCGTGTTCTTGCTTCCTCATCTTTTGTAGTAAACAAGTGCTAACAAATATAAATAAAAAAAAATAATGTTAATTTAACTTTAAACTTTTTCAAATTAAATAGGTGGTGAGTATGAAACTTTGTCACTGTGATCAAAATTTTATCAATCCCTATCAAAATTTATCAGTGCATTGCAAAATTCATTTATACTACATACAAAGGGAACACATCTATTGGTGTCTTGAGGCCTTTTTTTCTCCTCCATGTGAAATGGATCTTTATATCTTCTAATACATCTATACTAGTTACTTACATGGCAACTTGAAATGAATACAAATGATTTTGTTCCTTGTGTTTGTGCAAGCAAGTGTTCTGCATATGCATCTATTACCTGTGTTGAAAACAAAAAACAAAACAAGGAATTAATATAAATGAAACACTAAAATGTTATTTTAATGAGTTACAAATTCAACTTACAATGCCTGCCAAATCTTGACCCTTCAATATTTTGTCTATGTCATTTAAGTAGACATAGGTTCCACGGTGAGATCCTTGCCACACTGGCTGATCCTTGAAAAAAAGGATATTAGTGTTAGAATAATAAATTTATTAATATTTTTGGAATATTTGATACTTATAAATTCGATATGAGTTATTGATAAACAATTGGCAAAAGTGAACTACAGGAGTCAAGAGAAAAGATTGTTACTTGTTTTTTTGTATTCGCCCAATGTGCAATGAGATTTTGCCTTGATTTTTTTGGTATGATGTTGAAAATTTCGTTTGAAGTTTTCAATTTCTTCATTGCAGGCTGCTGTTATGTGTGTTGTTCTTGTGAGTACTTGTTTGCCTCAGCCAATGTTGCAATTCTCTCATGGAGTATTTTGATTTCTTCATCTTTCCTTTGCATTTGTTTTTTGTGCTGTTCTTGCATTTCCTTTTTCAGCTTGTTGAGTTGCTGCTGCAAGTTATCATTTGCAATTTGAAGGATGTCCCTTTCCATTTTTAACTTTTCCATTTTAAGCATGTCGTCTTCTATCCTTTCAAAAACAAGTACTTCTACCAGATTTGGATCCACTTCAGGCTCTTTGTCAACTTTGTTTCCTTCACTCTTTTCTGATTCAAAGGGTACTGTTTTCTTTTTCTTTTCAGGGCATATTGTGTGTGGAATTGGTTCCCATGTTTGATGTTTGGATTTGTTCTTCTTTTTCAGAAATTTCAGCCTGATTTTGTTGCTGAAAATCAGCATCTTCATCTTCATCTTCATGTTCATCTTCATCTTCATCTTTATCCTGAATTTCTCCTAGCAGCATTTGGTAAATTTTTTTCTCTTCATCTGTGTGCTTCAAATTGTTCTCCTATATAGATGGAAATTAAAAAAATGAATGATATGATACAAATTTCAGAGATAAATTTCTGATAGCAAATTTTATCTCTCAATTAGGAAAATTAAACAAATCTATAATTGTTATAACAAATTTTATCACTGAACTAGGCATAGTAAGCAAACCTGTCATTGTATATCAAATTTTATCACTGAATTAGCAAAAGTAACCTAATAAAGTAAATATTAAACAAAACTCATGCACAGTAGACAATTAGAAAAACATTCACTGGATAAAAGAATTTTTCAGTCAATTAGGTAAAGTAAGGGAAATTTGTTACTCAATTAGGAAAATTAAATAAATATATCAGTGTGAACAAAAATTTATCACTGCATAAGAAAATCTATCATTTATTTACACAAAACAAAGGTTAGCATTGCATACCACAATATCTTTTTGCTCTTGCAAGGATGAACTTGCCAATTTCTATCCCAAACATGTGATGTTCCATTTAGCAAATCTTAGGATTACATTTTTGGCATTGGGTTTGATGGTGCTTGTGTGTTCGCATATCCAATACTATTGAAGAAAGAAAAAAATTGTTATAAACAAGTATTTAGGAAACGTAAATATTATAGTTCATAAGTTATAAGTGAGATATTTACTTACCAATATGACCATCACACATTCGGACACTTTATCAATATGGTTGATGTTTCTTTCTATTGATTTTGTGAGGTGTTGCTTTGCTGCGTCGCACCAATCATAAGACTTCATTTTGTCAATATCTTCAAGATATTTCATGAACCCCCAACCAATTGTAGTGCCAGTACCAGGATATAACAAGAGCAAGCAAATCAAGAGGCACACAAGCCTCACAACATCTTCTCTGTCTTCCTTCTTCTTGCTTCTCAAAAGTTTGGTTATCAATTTTTGGATTGAAGCACTTGTCATTCTATTCTCTCTTATTTTCCTTTTTTTTACCAAGTCTATGTCATCTTTTTTTCCATATACAAGATGCATCTTCTTTTGTCCACATACAATCCCAAAAATTAATTTGAAATCATTTCTTTTCAACTTCAGTTTCTTGCCTCCAATTTGAAATGTGGTTCCATCCATTTGGTATGTTTGCAAGATTTTTGCAACCACATCATCATATTTTATTGAATCTGCTTTTTGCACATTGTTCTTTGACAAAATGTCAACCAGAAGGAAGAAGGGAGTCTTTTTCAATATTTGGAAATGCTCCTTTTCAAGTTTTGTGGCAGTGAAGAATATGATGAGGGATATCATGTTTGAGCGGTACACATATTTTGCTTCACGATCATGAATTTGATCAGTTCTTGTTTTTCTTCCCTCTGTTTTCTTCTTGCCTTTTGGTTTGTGCTGGCTTGGTTCTTGTTTGTTTTGTTGGGGCTTTGTTCTTGTTTCTGCTCTTTTCTGTTATTGGTGTTTGGTTATTGTTTCTTTTTGTTGTCCTTGTTTTGGAGCTTCATTTGCAGGTTCATCCTTCTGCTGTCTCTGTCTTTTCTTCCTTTCTTCCTGTTTGCTGGTTGTTTCTCTTGTTGTTGTCTTTTCTTCCTGTCTTTTCCTTTTTGTTGCTGTTTCCTTTTTTTGGTCTTGTTGCTGTTTCCTTTTCATTTGGAGGTTCATCCTTCTGCTGTTTCGTTCTGCTGTTCTTGTTTTTGTCTCTTTCTTGTTTTTCTCTTCTTGCTTTTGGGTTTTTGATGTTAAAGATCTTCTCTCTGGCATAGATAATGTCATGAGAGAGCACACAACATCTATATAAAAGAAGGATATCAATAAAGTAGGCAAACCATGAAAAAATTATGGATATACAACCAAATTTATTATTTAATTGAGCAAAGAAACACTGATAAAACTTGAATATATTCATAATTTCTCTGTATGGATTTTGTTAGCTAGCAAACAAAATAATTCGAACAAAGAAAGAAGAATAAGAAGAATTGTGACAAAATTTATTATGTAATTAAGGAAACAAAGTTTATACAGTGAAGAGTTCTAATAATGATCAACAAAACAGACCACTCAATTGAGTTAGGTCAGATACATGTGGCAATAGTCGGGAAGGAATTTGATTGCATCAATTCACGTGTGACATGTATTTAAGTTGCTATTGTTTTTTACCTTCCATGGATTGTTGATGTTTCTTTATTCTTTTTTTTGCTTTTGCTTTTTTTTGAGCTTCATCTGCAGGTTTTTGTTTCTGATGTCTCTGTCTTTTCTCCCTTTCTTGTTGTTTGGTTCTTGTTGCTGTTCTTGCAGTTTCCTTTTTGTTGCCTTGTTGCTTTTTTTTTTTTGGTTCCTCTTCTTGCTTTTGGGTTTTTGCTGGTAAAGATCTTCTTTCTGGCATAGATAATGTCATGAGAGAGCTCACAACATCTATATAAAAGAAGGATATTAATGAAGTAGGCAAACCATGTAAAATTTATGGATATACAACCAAATTTATCATTTAATTAACCAAAGAAACACTGATAAAACTTGAATATAATCATAATTCCTTTGTATTGATTTTGTTAGGTAGCAAACAAAATAATTCAAACAATCAAAGAAGAATAAGAAGAATTATTACAAAATTTATTACATAATTAAACAAACAAAGCTTATACAGTGAAGAGTTCTAATAATGATCAGCCAAACAGAGCACTCAATGGGGTTGGGTCAGTTGCATGTGGCAATAGTTGGGAAGGAATTCATTGCACCAATTTACGTGTGACATCTATATAAGTTGCTATTGTTTTTTACCTTTAATGGATTGTTGCTGTTCGCTTATTTTTTCTTTTGCTTCTGATTGTTTTTGAGCTTCATCTGTAGGTTCTTGTTTGTGATGTCTCTGTCTTTTCACCCTTGCTGCTTGTTTGATTGTTGTTGTTGTTCCTGTGGTTTCCTCTTTGTTATCTTCTTGTTTTTTTGTCTCATTGTTGTCTTGTTTTTCTCGCTTTTGTCTTTTTGCAGTATAAGCTCTTGTTTCTGGTCTAGTTAATCTCTTACGAGAACTCGCTGTTAGATAATGTCTCAATGGGACCACATAATTAAATGTGGTGTTATCATTTATAAGAAGCCTACAATTTAAGTGATTCAATTTAGTTAATAGGCTTAAGGGTATATGTGTTATGGACCTAATGTGTAGATACTAGTTGTATAATTTCTATTTCTATGAGGGGCAGAAATAGAAATTAAAACATATTGGTTAAAGTTGGTTTTCATTCCTTTTGAACTTCCACAACCTTTCAGTTTTGAAAACCAATAAATAGAAATTAAAACCAATAATGGTTAAAGTTGGTTTTCATTCCTTTTGAACTTCCACAACCTTTCAGTTTTGAAAACCAATTACAACCTTTAAAAGGTTATGGTCCCTATTCCTTCCCAAGTGGAGAAAAGAACACTGCCATTTTTCTAAATCCTCTCAAAGGAGAAACATAAGGCACCAAAGGGGAAAGGACTAGAAGGCAATAACATAATCAATAACAAAGAGTTTATTGATAATCACGCTTCCGTTTAACCGTTCATCAATGGATTCAGGTATGTCATTTTGTCTTGATTTCTTGATAATACACATGGTAAATGATCCGAAGTGTAAGGTTTATGTTCTGAAATTTATGTTTACAATTGGTATCAGAGCATACATATCATATGTCTTATCAGAATTGATATGCTTTATTCATTCTATTTAGTTTCCTGGAATCAGATTCTGAATTTTCTTATGGATGTAAATTCTGTTTTTTCCTGTTTTGTTCTGTGAAAATGGCAATTTGTTTTCTGGAATTGTAAAATGATTCGGTGGGTAGTTTTTTTTTTTTCTCAAATGGATGAACATCATGTATTTATATATATATAGATATATCTTGCGATTTGATCGGTTTAATTTTGAATATCATAAAAAAAAAAAAAAAAACTATTTGTTTTTGGACCCGTCAATTCTATTTATATATGTATGTATATAATTGGGATTGCTGCAGATTATATAACATATACGGGGTCACAAATTTAGAAATCTTTAAATTTAATGTAATTTCATACAACGTCTACAGAAATTTAATTTTCTAACATTCTCAATATAAGTCAATTCAAACAAGATGTCACAAAAGTGATCTCTCTTGTCTAGATTGTTTTATATGGAATGTTTTGATGTTCATGTCTGTGTATCTCATGCGGGTATTTATCGGTCCAAAGACATGATTAAGACTTGGCAGAATTACACACACATTTTGTGGTGATAAACATGTGCCAATTGTCAAGAAAACCTAATGTGAATAATAAATCCATCAAAAGATAGATTTGTTATTTGACATAACTTATTGTCAATGTTTGATCATTACAACAAGAATACCACTTACAGTTAATATCACTACCCAAAGGCTTGGTATTAATGTTGTGCTAGGTATCTTGAGATGTTGTCATTAAATTACTTTATTTAGAGATTATCTGTTTGGAAACTTAATGTGAGCATAATTGTTTATTCCTTTTATTTTCTTTTCTATTCAGCTTTAATGTCGACTACTTCAATCTCTGCCAACATGAACAATGTTCCAATGTTAAATGGAACAAACTTTAAGGACTGGAAAGAGAACATATTGATGGTTCTCGGCTGCATGGACATAGACTTGGCATTAAGGATGCCAAAACCGAATGCTCTCACTGCACAAAGTACTCCTGAGGAAATTGTGTACTTTGAAAAGTGGGATCGTTCTAACAGGCTAAGTCTTATGATCATGAAGCGTGGGATTCCAGAAGTCTTTCGGGGTACAATAACAGAGGATGTTACCATTGCCGGTGAATTTCTTTCAGAAATTCAAAAGCGTTTTGCTAAAAACGATAAGGCTGAAACAAGCACGCTTTTAGCAAGCTTGATTTCAATAAAGTATAAAGGCAAGGGTAATGTTCGCGAGTACATCATGGAAATGTCTCATCTTGCTTCAAAACTTAAGACACTAAAGCTCGACCTATCTGATGATTTGCTCGTGCATTTAGTTCTCATCTCTCTTCCTGCACAATTTAACCAATTTAAGGTCAGTTATAACTGCCAGAAGGAGAAATGGACTCTCAATGAGCTCATTTCATTTTGTGTGCAAGAGGAAGAGAGATTGAAGCAAGAAAGGACTGAAAGTGCTCATCTGACAAGCACCTCCAAGCATACGGGCAAAAGAAAGCATAAGGGAAAGGAAGTTGCTATTCCTCAGGGTCCGGAACCAAAGAAACAGAAAATGCAGGATGGTTGTTTCTTTTGTGGCAAGCCCGGACACAGAAAGAAGGATTGTGCCAAATACGTCGCCTGGTGTGTAAAGAAAGGTACATTTCATGTTTTGGTCTGTTCTGAAATAAATTTAGCTTCAGTACCAAGAAACACTTGGTGGGTAGATTCTGGTGCTGCTACTCACATATGTGTTTCTATGCAGGGTTGCCTGAACTACCGAAAGCCAACTGATGCTGAAAGATACATCTTTGTGGGTGATGGCCAGTCAATAGAAGTGCAGGCAATAGCGCACTTTAGATTATTACTGAAAACTGGTTATTATTTGGATTTATTAGACACTTTTGTTGTACCGTCCTTTAGACGGAATTTAATTTCTGTTTCTGTATTGGACAAATTGGGATATTATTGTTCTTTTGGAAATATGAAGTTTAGTATGTCTATTAATTCCAATGTTGTTGGTACTGGTTTACTTAATGTGTTTGATAATCTATATGTCACGACCCCAACCCGCCCCTAGTAGGATGGTGCCGTGATGGCCAGTAATTCCGTGAATTACCGAAGGCCAACCGATCAAAACAACACAATCAGAGTATAATGTATGGGGCTCACAAATGCGGAAGCAAATAAATCAAATGCGAGTGGTCCATGAGAGCTGTGCTTAGATCAAATGATAAGACATATACAATATGGTTCACATCCAAATCCATATATAACAAAAATACAGTTTACATCTTGATCAAAAGGCTTCTCAGCCGACATATACAAAATACAGGAAATACAAGCCAAGAAGCATGATTTTCAAGATTTGCCGACGTAAATACAAAAAGGCCGACGTAAAGGAGTCGTCGTCGACATGAATGCAAGTCTAAGCCGACGTGGCAGGAATCCAAAAACAAGCTTTGCAAAATGCATCTAGGCGTCACCGCCGTCCTGCTCATCACCTACATATATATAGAGAGGGTGAGTTTTGAACTCAGTGAATGGTACTAAAAATAAAGGTTTTGCATGAATATAGCCGAAATCCTTCAAAGCAAAACAAACATTCCAAACCATACGAATATTAGCCGAGGTCCTTCCAAACCAGACACATCAAAACTTTATCGAAACAAGGGATGAACCGTATTCATCTAACAGGTCTTACAAAACTCAAGGGATGCTTACCAACATCGGCGAAACACAAACCAAGATTTACCAAGTCAAGGGATGAACCGTATTCATCAATCAAGTCTTACAATATCGAGGGATGCTTATTAACATCGGCAACAAGGGACTGTACGATCCGTAATCGATTTGTCAAGGGTACTGCGAAAGTTTAAAGTCCTCCAGCACAAGGGACTTGTGTTACTTAGGCCCGTAGCCCTTTTTAACACGATAGCTTTTCAAGTAAGGACCATATCCTTTTTAACATGCGAAACTTGTGTCACTTAGGCCCGTAGCCCTTTTTGACAAGGTGGTGCTGCGAAAGTTTAGAGTCCTCCAGCCAAGGGACTTTCATACTTGGTACTGCAAAAGTTTATAGTCCTCCAGTACAAGGGACTTTTACACTTAGTGCTGCGAAAGTTTATAGTCCTCCAGCCAAGGGACTTTCATTCTTGGTACTGCAAAAGTTTATAGTCCTCCAGTGCAAGGGACTTTTACTGATAACATCAAAACAAGGCTTATACTTGATACATCGGAACGGGCTAATCATTCATGCTCATCAAATACTTTTATCAAAACAAGGCAAGACAAAGTTTATCCAAAACAGTATAACATAGCTTTATTGAAAGCACCACTCACCTCGGTCTTCAGGTGTAGGCTCAAAGCAAAGATCAAGGTCCTACAATCACATGACAAATCACATTCTCAAAACAAGCTTTATATGCGCACAATGATCTCGGCACTCTCACCGAATCCAAGTCAATAAACAAGCAAAACATGCTGGGAGTCAAAACGTTATTTCCTATCTCGGGATAACACACTGGGTATCGTCCAGGTCTTGCCGAGGTCCCACACCTCCTTGCCGAGGTGTGGTCCTGATGGCCACACACACAAAACGAAATCGGGAAAAATCTGGGTTTCCCTTTGAAGAATGCAAGGACCGACATCATCAAGAGCATCAAAAACATGCATGCCAAAATCATAACTTGCTTATTCAAAACTAAGATTTCATGCCAAGAGTTCAAAAACATGGACCTGGGTACCCTCACAAGAAATCGTGTGAAACAAACACAAAACGTGGTTCTTGCCAAACACATTCGGATCAAACAAGATCTTCTTCAAGAACACAAGGATATTATCTTTCTCTTTAAGAACCAACTCCAAATCCATGCATGGCATGCAAAACAAACCCAATCACGCAATGCAGCTCGGTAAACGACAAGAACAAACAAAGGAGAGCAATAATCAAACCTCAAAACTCGAATCCAACGGTTCGATCCTTGAAGATCAAGCTCGGAACTCTACTCTCTCTCTAAAACTCTTCCTTCTTCCTTGAGAGCTTCTCTCTCTAAAAACAAAGATTTGAGACAAAATGATTTGGTTCAAGGTCTGCCGGCTGTCTTAACACACAGCTCGGACACGTGGCACTACCGGGTTGGTTCAGCTCAAAAGTGACTGATTGATAAGACAAGTCTCTGACAAAGCGTACTCAACAAGCTAGATGGCAAGACACATCGGCAAGCATGGACATCGGCTAGAGTCAAACTTCGGCAACGGGGTAACAAAGACATCGGCTAAAGAGGACGGCACTTGACTAAGCTGTGCCACACCTTGGCCTGGGTGTGCCACATCTCGGTCTAGGCCAAACCTGCCCAAGGACAAGGATCACTAGTACAAAACATCTCGGCCTTGGCTCTAAACACTTCGGCCCAAAGGGTGACATCTCGGCAAACGTGCCGGGGTGAAGATGAAGGTCAACCAAGTGGTTCCAAAATAATTCCAAGCACAAGGGTGCAAGGGCGAACTAGACTAAACCAATCTCGGCTACACACCAAGCAAGGTACAAGATCAGGCAAGTAACACATAACAAAGCACGACTAAGCAAGATAACAAGATTTACATCATGACGAGACAAAATCATACAAAGATGTATGCAAGCATGGCTAAGTTAAATGAGGGTTGTTACACTATATTTGCTCGAAACTATTGCATCTTATAATGCAACCTTGCACGTGGAATCACGAGGTACAAAGCGTAAATTAACTAAGGAAAATTCAGCCTCATTATGGCACAAACGCCTAGGTCACATCTCTAAATCTAGAGTTGAGCGCCTTGTGTCTGATGGAATTTTGGACTCTCTTGATTTTTCAGATTTTGATGTCTGTGTTGAGTGTATCAAGGGAAAACAGACCAAAATAAAGAAATATGGTGCCCATAGGACTACAGATGTCTTAGAATTAATTCATACGGACATTTGTGGCCCATTCCCTATGGCGTCTTGGAATGGTCAACAATATTTTATCACATTCATAGATGACTATTCTAGATATGGGTATCTATTTCTTATCCATGAGAAATCACAGTCTTTGGACGTATTCAAAAAATTTAAGGCCGAAGTTGAGTTACAACTCAACAAACGGATTAAAAGTGTCAGGTCTGACCGTGGTGGTGAATACTATGGCAGATATGATGGATCAGGTGAACAACGTCCAGGACCGTTTGCAAAATACCTGGAGGAATGTGGAATCGTCCCACAATACACCATGCCAGGATCACCTAGCATGAATGGTGTATCTGAGAGACGAAACCGGACTCTTAAGGATATGGTAAGAAGTATGATCAGTCATTCTACTTTACCAGAGTCCCTCTGGGGTGAGGCTCTAAAGACAGCAACTTATATCTTAAATCGGGTGCCAACTAAAGCAGTTGTAAAAACACCTTATGAGCTTTGGGTTGGGCGAAAGCCTAGTCTAAAACATTTGCATGTGTGGGGGTGTCCTGCTGAGGCGAGGCCTTATAAACCTCATGAACGAAAATTGGACTCTAAAACCATTAGCAGCTACTTTATTGGCTATGCCGAACGATCACGGGGTTACAAGTTTTATGATCCCACAAATAGGTCAATATTTGAGACAGGAATTGCAACATTTTTTGAGGATGTTGAGTTTGGGGGGAGAAATCCAGTTAGAGACATTGTTTTTGAGGAGGAAGCAGGAGTAATCCCACTTTCTACTACTACTTTTGACCAATCACAGGTTCCTATACCTGTCATTGCTCGAGAAGTAATTTCGGATCCTCAACCAGACAATGTTGTTCAAGATAATATAGTTCAAACCCCCATTCAAGATGAGGTAATTGTTCTTGAGGAACAAACTCTATAACCTCAACCTCAAGAATCTGTGCCATTAAGGCGATCCACAAGAGAAAGGAGATTTGCACTTTCAGATGATTATATTGTATATCTCCAGGAACATGAGGTAGAAAATGGAATGTCGAAAGATGATCCAATCAACTTTCGTCAAGCCATGGAAAGTTCCAACTCTCATAAGTGGATAGAAGCCATGAATGAAGAATATAAGTCTATGCAAGACAATAAAGTTTGGGAACTTGTCTCATTACCAGTTGGTGCGAAGCCCGTAGGTTGTAAATGGATATTTAAAACCAAAAGGGATTCAAATGGTAATGTGGAGAGGTATAAGGCACGTCTTGTAGCCAAAGGCTTTACTCAAAAAGAAGGAATTGACTTTAAAGAAACTTTCTCTCCAGTTTCTTCGAAAGATTCTTTTAGGACAATTATGGCGCTTGTTGCATATTTTGATCTTGAGTTGCATCAGATGGATGTCAAAACAGCTTTTCTTAATGGTGACATTAAAGAAACAATTTATATGGTGCAGCCAAAAAACTTTGTGTCAGGAGACCCAAAGAATATGGTTTGCAAATTGACTAAATCCATCTATGGACTCAAACAAGCTTCTCGTCAGTGGTACTTCAAATTTCATCAAGTTCTCACTTCGTATGGTTTTGAAACTAATGTTGTTGATGAATGTGTGTATCACAAGTTCAGTGGGAGTAAACACATATTTTTGGTTTTATATGTTGACGACATATTGCTTGCCACAAACGATATAAACTTATTGCATGACACCAAGAGATTTCTATCTAAGAATTTTGAAATGAAAGATCTTGGTGATGCTTCCTTTGTATTAGGAATCGAAATACACCGAGATCGTTCTCGGGGTATTCTGGGATTATCACAAAGGAGCTATATCGAAAAAGTACTCAATAGATTTGGCATGCAAAATTGTAAATCAGGTGAAACCCCGGTTGCTAAGGGAGACAAGTTTAGTCTCAGCCAATGCTCGAAGAACAGTCTTGAAATTCAAGAAATGCAGAAGATTCCTTATGCCTCGGCTGTAGGGAGTCTAATGTATGCTCAAGTATGTACGCGTCCGGATATTGCGTTTATAGTTGGCATGTTAGGCAGATATTTAAGTAATCCTGGCATGGATCATTGGAAAGCAGTCAAGCGTGTTATGCGATATTTACAGAGAACAAAGGAATATATGCTCACATATAGGAGATCGGATAAGTTAGAGGTCATTGGATATTCCGACTCCGATTTTGCTGGATGCCAAGACAGTAGGAAATCCACATCAGGCTATATTTATTTGTTAGCTGGCGGAGCAATTTCTTGGAGGTCTGCAAAGCAGACGCTCATAGCTTCATCCACCATGGCCGCAGAATTTGTAGCATGTTATGAGGCATCAAACCAAGGGATATGGCTGCGGAATTTTGTCACTGGGTTGCGTATTTTGGAAGGCACTGAAAGACCACTTAAGTTATATTGTGACAATAAGTCTGCAATTTTATATTCCAATAACAACAGGAGCTCGACAAAATCAAAGCATATTGATATCAAGTTCCTAGTTGTAAAAGAAAGAGTGCAGAGTAGACAGATTTCCATAGAGCACATTGGGACAAACTCCATGATAGCAGATCCACTTACGAAGGGACTACCACCCAAGGTCTTTCATGAGCACACTGCTCAGATGGGTGTTGTTCTATTTGAGAACATTCTGGTTTAGTGGGAGTTTGTATTTATATTACTGCTTTATGTCAGCCTTGAGTTTTATCTATGTAATTAGATTAATTTCTGCAGAAATGAAATATTCAGTTTATTACGCTCTGTTACGTATTGTGCAGTATTGATCTCAATAAAGTTAAGTAGGACCAGTTGGAAATAGGCATGTATGGATCACATCACATGTAATTTCCATGCTACGCATCCATGATTGATCTATGTCATTTAGCTGTATTAGTTTACGTGACCATTGGTGGGTCGAGTTACGATTGATGTAACGAAGACCGCTTTGATCCTATATTAATATAGTTAATGGACAAGATTGTTTGGATACCCTCAAGTTATGATAACAAATTTCTGAGCTCACTAAAGTTAAGCACATTTTTCAGGATACATATGTGGTCCAGTGGGAGATTGTTAGATAATGTCTCAATGGGACCACATAATTAAATGTGGTGTTATCATTTATAAGAAGCCTACAATTTAAGTGATTCAATTTAGTTAATAGGCTTAAGGGTATATGTGTTATGGACCTAATGTGTAGATACTAGTTGTATAATTTCTATTTCTATGAGGGGCAGAAATAGAAATTAAAACATATTGGTTAAAGTTGGTTTTCATTCCTTTTGAACTTCCACAACCTTTCAGTTTTGAAAACCAATAAATAGAAATTAAAACCAATAATAGTTAAAGTTGGTTTTCATTCCTTTTGAACTTCCACAACCTTTCAGTTTTGAAAACCAATTACAACCTTTAAAAGGTTATGGTCCCTATTCCTTCCCAAGTGGAGAAAAGAACACTGCCATTTTTCTAAATCCTCTCAAAGGAGAAACATAAGGCACCAAAAGGGAAAGGACTAGAAGGCAATAACATAATCAATAACAAAGAGTTTATTGATAATCACGCTTCCGTTTAACCGTTCATCAATGGATTCAGGTATGTCATTTTGTCTTGATTTCTTGATAATACACATGGTAAATGATCCGAAGTGTAAGGTTTATGTTCTGAAATTTATGTTTACACTCGCAACATTTATATGAAAGAGGTATATGAATGAATTAGGCAAACCATGCAAAACTTATGGATATACGACAAAATTATCATTTAATTAAGCAAAGAAAATATTCATAATTTCTCTGGATTCATTTTGTTAGTTAGCAAACAAAATAATTGAAACAATCAAATAAGAATAAGAAGAATTATGAAAATTATCCTAATTTATCCCTGAGGCAAATTCAACAATAAAAAGAAAAAGAAGAAAAATAGACTGAGGCAAATTCTTCCCCAAAAGAGATCAAATTTGTTTAAGTTGGTGAGTCTATTGACTATTGTGTCAATCATCTTCTGCCTACATCAAATTTTTGCAAATGTATCCCTATATAGAAATGGAGATGGATGTGTAAGTGATAAACTTATCAGTTGGTTTGGTATGTGAACCAAACTTATGAGTTGGTTTGATAATTTAAAACCAACAAATTATCAAATTAAAAACTAATCAAATCTTACTTGATGTCAGTCAGTTAATGTCAGTTACTCTCTTATGGGAACAAACAGTTACAGAATCCCACCCTATAGTATGGTTTAATTATCAAATCTATAAATTGGTTTGAGTCCTACAACAGAAAAAGGTTTATCAGGGTAGATGCCTTGATTTGATGCACTTATATTATAAGGTAAAAGTATTGCAAGGTTCTGTTTGTAGGTTACATGAACAGCATGATTTGTATATTTAAGTTTGGTAAAGATCATTGAGTTACCAAAAGAGAGGTGTAGTTTATAATCGATCAAATATTAAACAAAAACCAGACAAAAAATTAATCCATAAGGTGTAAAAAAGTTGCAATTTTTGAGAAATTGGACATAGTGAAATAACCAAATAAAAAATAAAATAAAATATATCAAAAGAAGGATGCAAGTTATTATCAATCAAATATTAAACAAAAGTCACACAAATTTTAATTTATAAAAAATTACACACATGTAGTGTGTGCACGGTTCTAATTACTATTATATATGTGAACAACTCATTTTAATATCTTGAACCCACTCCCTACTTTGTCTCTTGAACCGACTCCCTCTTTGTTTGTTAGTTGATTTTTTTTTGTATCAAAAATTTTTAAAAAAAATATTTTAAAATGAACCTAATTTTGAACTTGAAAACCAACACTCTTATCACTTGATCAACGAACATTTTACATATTCATAAGTTTTATTTTCTGAAAATGCCCTAATATTGTTCAAATATGCAAGTTGTAATTGAACCATATCTAAGGTTTTTGAAAATGTGTTTGACTAGGGAGAGAAGTAAGGGTTTCAGTTCCTTACGCTTTACAGGCATGTTTCCTCGAATTTTTTGTTTGAATCGGTTGATTTGGTGCTCAAATCGCCTGAGTTGTGTTCGTTGTTTTGCTTGAGAGTGGAAGGGATTCGCCGACAGTGTAGAATGAGAAAAACAGAGCTTCAATCGCGTGACTCACGCTTTTGTTTCCCCTATCTGTCAAATATATTGTGTTGAAATAGTACTTTTTTTTTTAAATTTTTTTTTATCGGTGATAAATTTATCAATGGCATATATCTTGGTACAATAGGAAGATATTTTGAGTTTTGCAATTCATTTTCAATTTAAATTGTTCAACATTTTAGTTTAGAAAATGCTTGAGGTTTCTCATATTCATATTCAGATGAAATATAAATATATTATATTTGGTATTGAAATAAAATACTTGTAATACTTGTTAAAAAAAAAAATTTAAAAATTAAATTAGCTATCAACTTAAAATCAATAAAATCTAATTCTTAAATATTAGTATTTTGGATTGTAAAATTATAGTATGATCTTTCAACATTTTTGAGCTCATATGTAATTAAGTATAAATAATTTTTTTAATTTTTTTTTTTTTTTTGAATATATTCAAGTTTTATCAGTGTTTCTTTATAAACATTGAATAATTTTTTAAATTTTTTTTTTTTAATGAATGTATTCTAAACATTGAATGTAATTAAGTACAAAACATTGAATCTTTCATTGTAGCAAATTAAGAACCAAAATGATCAAAACAATGTAATACTGTTTATGTTTTAATTTTTAATTTAGGTTTTTTTTTTTTTTTTATAGTGTTTTGCTTACTTGAATTGGGAAAAAAGAATGACAGAGAGAGAGGGAGACAGAGAGAGAGAGAGAGATCTTACAATAGTACTTCTTTTTTTTTATCAGTAGGAAATATCTTGCTACAATGCAAGATATTTTGAGTTTTGCAATTCATTTTCAGTTTAAATTGTTCAAAATTTCAGTCTAAGAAATGCTTCAGTGTTCTCATGTTCAGATGAAATATAATACATGAGAACATTCTTGAGCATTTTATAACCATGAGAACACTCTTGAGCATTTTAATAACACCTAATTATTAAATATTAGTATTTTGCATTGTAAAATTATAATATAACTTTTCAACATTCTTAAACTCATGTGTAAGTAACTACAAATAAGGGTTTTCTTTTTTACAAATTTATTCTAATTGTACTTATATCTTATTTTAAAAAATTTTACAATGATCAAAACAATGTAATAGTGTATGTGTTCTAATTTTCAATTTAGGTAAATTTTTAATTTTTTTTATAGTGCCTTGTTTAATTGAGTTTGGAAAAAAGAATGAGAGAGAGAGAGAGAGAGGTAGTGGTTTTTTTGTTTGAACAGTAATAAATTTGTCAGTGTTGACAGTGATAAATTTGTTGGAACAGTGATAAATTTATCACTGTAAACAAAATACTATAAGAAAATAATTTTATTAGTATAGTGATTCCAAACCTGTTATTAACCTTTAAATTTGACACAAATAATCAGATTATAATCAATTTTTTGAATAAAATTTGCATAAAACCAGACTGATATCCAAAGCCAGATATGTTAACAATATGGATAAAAAAGACTAAATGTTTCATTGAAGCAAATGAAGAACCAAAATAATCAAAACAATGTAATAGGATTTGTGTTTTAATTTTCAATTTAGGTAAATTTTTTATTTATTTATAGCGCTTTGTTTAATTGAGTTTGGAAAAAGAATGAGAGAGAGCAGTGCTGGTTTTTTTGTTTAAACAGTGAAAAATTTATCAGTGTTTACAGTGATAAATTTGTTGAAACAAGGATAAATTTATGAGTGAAAACAAAACACTATAAAAAAAAAATTATCAGTGTAGTGACTCCAAACCTATTATTAAGCTTTAAATTTGACACAAATAATCAGATCATAATTAATTTTTTGAATGAAATTTGCATAAAAGAAGACCTATATCAAAAGTCATATTTGGTAACAATCTGGTTAAAAAGGACTGAATGTTTCATTGAAGCAAATTTGACATTGTAACAACCAAGCATTGTAATATTCATTGAAGCGAAGTAAGAACCAAAATGATTATAATGTTTGTCCAAAATTATTCAAACATGGTTGTCATTGTGTATTGTGTCCCAAAACTCCTTGTCTTCAAGCACCGCTTCTATTGCCTCATCAACGATTTGCTGGGTGTCTGTCTGTTGGTTAGTCAACAAAGCATCTACGATATCTGCTCTGATTTGGTGGCACTCCTCCTTTGTTAAATTGGGAAAGATGTCTTTGTTACAGACATATTCTCTCATGAGGTAACAAACTATGACGCCACAATCAAGTCTACGATGACATTGGAAAAACAAAGTTAGTAGTCATCAATGATAATTTTATCAATGTAATGTGTTTTGGTTTTCAGAAACTTACAAATGATCAACTTGTTGGGGACAATTCATTGCAATTTCTGTTTCTTCATGAAACTTGTTACCTTCAATGAGTTTGGAATTGTGATATTGAAGGTATTTTTCAATAACCTTTCTCTACAAAATATAGTAATAATTAATTGGTGTTGGACAAATAAATGCATAATAAAATTTGATATAGACAAGGGAAATGGATGATATCATAATTAATTGGTGTTTTACCACTTTGTTTGCCTCATTTAGGTGGTTATCTGTTTCTGTGCTTGGTCTCATTGAATTGTAAAACTTCGATGAGCCATTTTCAGTATCGAGTACCAACAACGTCCAATGCTTTTCATTGAAAATTGGGAAAAGAAGATATCTTTCCTTGATAGCTTCTAACATCATGTTGTTCAATAATTGATTTGTTTCTGCCTCATCCTTTGTGGTGAACAAATACTGTGTTTTGCAATTATATTAGTTTTGGTTACAATGTAATTCGTTAATGGTAATTTTATCACTATAAGACTAGATGAATGAGAACTGATGCACTTGATTTAGACAAGGGGAATGGATGATATCGTAATGAAGTATATATATATATATATATATGTGTAATTTACTTACATGGCATGATGTAGTAAATATATATATGTTGTTCCTGCTTGCGAGCTGAGGCTGAACTTTGGTTTCGGTTGCTCTTCTGTCATTAAGATTTCCTTGTATGCATTTATTGCCTGTTCTAAAAACAAAAGCAAACAAGGTTAATGAGAGAATTATTATTTGGTATTACAATTGATATATGCACAAATAGAGATTTGATTTTACATTTTCAGAAAGTTCTTCGCATTTGACTATTTTGTCAATATCATCCAAGTACAAATAGCTTCCTACTTCCTTTCCTTGTAAGATTGGATAACTGCAAATGTAAAAACAAAATTTATCACTGTATACCAAAATTTGTTGCTCAATTAACGAAACAAAGGTTAGGGGAACAAATTGAGCATCAAATTTTAGTTGATGTATCAAATCCGAACAATGAAATGAAGTAGAGAACATAAACTCAAATGCCTAAATAATTTGATACCATAGATGAGACACGATGAAGATTAGGAAAATATATCACTCCACCAAACAAATTAAGTAAAATTTATCACTATGTAGCAAATTTTATCACTGTATATCAAAATTTATCAATGAATGAAGTAAACAAAGGTTATACATTAATAAATGCGTGACCATATACTAAAATTTAGATTCCAAATTTGGAAATTTTAGGACCAAATCTTGTTCTTACCTGCTGGTTTTTGTTGCCCAAAGACTAGTGAGTTTCATCATTGATTTCTTTGGCAATTTGTGAAACACTGGATAGAAAGTGTCAATTTGTTTTGTTGGATGTTGTTGTTGTGTCTGCTCTTCTTTTCTGGTCTTTGCACTTTCTTCAACCATTGGTTCTACTTCATCAACTGTCTTATTCTGCTTTGGTTGTCTTTTCGTTACGTACCAAAAATCTGGATCTTTATGCTCTTTTCTTGTTTCTCTATTTTTCACCCTTTTTATCATTGAGCTCACAAGAGGCGATGTTTTGGGAGCGGTGGCTTCAACTTCAACTGCGATTTTTTCTTCTTCACTGTCCAGGTAGAGATTTGATTCAACCAACATTGCAATTCTCTCATTAAGTAGCACCATTTCCACATCTTTCACTTCCATTTGTATTTTTGCTTTCTTGCTCTGTTCCTCCATTTGTTTACTGAGCTTCATGAGTTGGTTCTTAAGCTCATCATTTTCTGCTTGGATTCTTGCCTTCTCCATTTCTAGCCTTTGGATTATCAGGACATTCTCTTCTAGTTTCTGAAAGGTATGTTCATTAATTTTCACATGGTAGATATTTGTTTCATAGCCAAGTTTCCTTTTTGCTTTCCTCTTTTTAGTCGGTGTTTGATGCTTGAATCTCGGGGAAGTTGTTGGACCAACTTTCTGTTTGATCATTGTTTCTTCTTCATCATTTTATAGGTTGTCAAAAGAAAGCTCATTTCTTTGCACATGAACTGGACCTTCTTCAGTTTCATGCTGAAAGTTGGCTTTCCTTCTTGCATTCTTTTTTATTGCAATGTCGTTGATTTCCTCTTTTTTCGAGCACCTGTTTGATGCTTGGGATTCGGTGAATTTCTTGCTGGAGTGAGACTGAATATCTTTGTGATAATTGGTTCTTCTTCCTTTTCAGATAATTTAGTCTCCTCTTGTTCCTCAAAGTTACATTCTTCATCTTCATGCTCATTATCTGTTTGTGGTTGCAATTGTTTGTATATGTTCTGTTCTTTAATTGTGTCTTTCAAATTGCTCTCCTACATGAATGAAAATTATTAAAAAGAATGATATGACGCAAAGTTAAATAATAATTTATCATTCGGTGATTCAAATGTATAATAAGACTAGTGACTTGCTTCACTCAATCAAAGTTTATCACTCCCAAAGTTTGATTCAAATGTATAATAAGACTAGTGATTTGCTTCACTCAATCAAAGTTTGATTCAAATGTATAATAAGACTACTGATAACAAGTTTTATCAGTGAATTAGCAACATTAAGCAAAATTTATCACTCAATCAAGCTTACTAAGAAAATTTATAACTGTGAGCAAAAAGTTATCAGTCCATATGAAAATTTATCGCTGCATAGCAAAATTCATCACTCAATTAAAGAAATAAAGGTTATACACTGATAAAACTTGTTTATTGAATAATTTCCTAGCACGGATGAAATGCCTAAATAATTTTTCTACCACAAATGTGACACCATGAAGATTAAGAAGAATTTATCAGTCTTGCTAAATTTATCACTGCATAAGAAAATCTAATTTTTGTTTAAAGAAAACAAAGGATATGAACAGATACCTCAATATGTTTCAGATCATGCAAGGATGAGTTTGCCAATTGTTCTCCCAGATGTGTAATGTTCCATCTTGCAAATCTTGGGATTGGGTTCTTGTCATTTGGTTTGATGATCTTTGCATGCTCACATATCCAATACTGTTAAGGACAAAAAAAAAATGTTATAAATTAGTATTTAGTAAATGTAAATATTATAGTTTACAAGTTGTAAGTGAGGTATTTACTTACCAATAAGATGATCACACATCCGCAGACTCTATCAATTTGGTTGATGTTGCGTGCTATTGATCTTGTAAGATGTTGTTTTGCTACGCCACACCAATCATAAGACTTCATTTCGTCAATATTCTCAAGGTATTTCATGAA
Source organism: Camellia granthamiana (assembly GCA_036172215.1). Classification (NCBI taxonomy): domain Eukaryota; kingdom Viridiplantae; phylum Streptophyta; class Magnoliopsida; order Ericales; family Theaceae; genus Camellia; species Camellia granthamiana. The sequence goes on along the minus strand of CM069910.1, from coordinate 70,590,683 downwards.
CCCCCAACCAATTGTTGTCCCAGTACCCAGATATAACAAAAGCAAACAAACCAGAAGGCACACAAGCCTAACGACATCTTCTATATCTTCATTGTTGTTGCTTGTCAGAAGTTTCGTTATCAACTTTTGGATTGAAGCACTTGTCATTCTGCTCTCGGTTATTTTCCTTCTTTGCACCATAGCTACCTCATTTTTTCTTCCGTATGCAAGGTTCATCTTCTTCTGTCCACATGCAATCCCAAAAATTAATTTGAAGTCATTTCTTTTCAACTTCAGCTTCTTCCCAGCAATTTCAAATGTGGTTCCATCCAGTTGGTAAGTTTGTAAAATTTTTGCAACCACATCATCATATTTAATTGAATCTCTTCTTTTAACTTTGTTTTCACTCAATGTATCAACTAGAAGCAAAAAAGGTGTCTTTCTCAATACTGTCAAATGCTTCTCTCGGAGTTTTGTTGTCTTGAAAAATTTGATAAGAGATTGAATGTTGGAACGGTAGACATACTTTGCTTCATTATCATGTATCTGTTCAGTCCTAGCTTTTCTTCCATCAATTTTTTTCTTCCCTCTTCGTTTGTGGAGCTCTGTAGGTTGTTTCAGTGGTTCCTGTTTGGTCTCCTCATTGTCAATGTTAGATTCAGGTTGAACTTTTAGTTGATTTTCACTTTCATGTGTTGTTGGCTCTATAACAAACTCAACTTTTTCAATCTTTTTCTTCTTTGAGAAACTTGTTTCTCGACGACGTAATTTTTTATGATGACTGGCAACATCTGTACAAAAACATTGAGCATGAACATTGAAAATTAAGAAGAATTTTATCTCTGAACTAGGCAAACTAAGTAGAATTTATCAATCTATTATGCAAATTAAGCAAATATATAACTGTATAGCAAAGTTTAGATTCCAAAATGCAAAAGAACATGAAGTATCATGATGAAGATGAAAACAATTGTATAGCAAATTTTATCACTGAATTAGCAAAAGTAAGAAAATGCATCATTGTATAGCAAATGAACATAAAGGTATGATTGTTATGACGTTGAATATCACTCATAAATTAATACTGTATGGTACAGATTTAAAACAGCTTCAAGTCAAATTTTATCACTCAATTATAGTTATGAAAGAAGAAGGGAAGCAAATACATCGTTATAACAAATTTTATCACTCAATTAGGAAAATTAAGCAAATCTGTCATTCTTATAGCAAATTTTCTCACTGATTTGGGCAAAGTAAGCAAATCTGGCATTGTATAGCAAATTTCATCACTGAATTAGCAAAAGTAAGCAAATCCATCATTGTATAGGAAATGAACATGAAAATGTGATTATTATAAAGTTGAATATCGCTCATAAATTAATACTGTATGATACAGATTAGAAATAGCTTCAAGTCGAATTGTATCACTCAATTATAGTTATGAGAGAAGAAGGGAGGCAAATCTATCATTATAACAAATTTTATCACTCAATTAGGAAAATTAAGCAAATCTATTATTGTTGTAGCAAATTTTATCATTGAATTGGGCAAAGTAAGCAAATCTGTTATTGTATAACAAATTTTATCACTAAATTAGCAAAAGTAAGCAAATCCATTATTGTATAGCAAATGAACATGAAGATGTGATTATTATGAAGTTGAATATGACTCATAAGTTAGTACTGTATGATACACATTGAAAATAGTTTTAAGTCGAATTTTATTACTCAATTATAGTTATGAAAGAAGAAGGGAAGCAAATCCATAGTTATGAAATAAGAAGAGAAGCAAATCTATCATTATAACAAATTTTATCACTCAACTTGGAAAATTAAGCAAACCTATCATTCTTTTAGCAATTTTTCTCACAGAATTGGGCAAACTAATGAAATCTGTTATTATATATCAAATTTTATCACTGAATTAGCAAAAGTAAGCAAATCCATCATTGTATAGCGAATTTTATAACTCAATTACAGTTATGAACGAAGAAGGGAAGCAAATCCATCATTATAACAAATTTTATGACTCAATTAAAAAAATTAAGCAAATCTATCATTATTATAGCAAATTTTCTCACTGAATTGGGCAAAATAAGCAAATCTGTTATTGTATAGCAAATGAACATGAAGATGTGATTATTATGAAGTTCAATACGACTTAATTATAGTTATAAAAGAAGAATGGAAGATGAATACGACTCACGTTTCATTCGCATGTTTGTTGAAGATGAACGAAACAGGGAATATAGATCGAAACGGTGAAGGATTTGCTAGGAATCTGTTCAGAATCAGATTATTGATCGAAACAGAGGTGATTTCCTTGGAAACGATAGGAGATACAAGGAAAATCTCTTCGTTTGTTTTGATTTCCAAATCGCAAATCGCCTCAGAATGGTTTCCAAATCAGAACAATTGAGAAGGAGCGTGTGTTTCACGCGCACAGGGTAGACCTCGTGATATGCTCTTTGATTCACGCGTGTGATGTGACATTCAGGGGTAAAATTGGAAACTGAAATAGGGCAGGACTTGGTGGGTATTAATTTGTTTGCATGGGACCGGCTGGTAAGTGCCCCTTTTTCTTACTGCCCACAACGTTAAATTAAATAATTTTTCTTCATTTATACGCCAAGATTGAATAAGCGGACCACATCAAATAGCTAGGCCCACCTGTGGAATAAGGTAGATGGGCTGGATGAAGGATAGTCGGCATGGGCTAACCTAATTCATCCTAATGGGCCCAAAATGGACCCTTCTCATGAATGCTATTTGTAGTTTTCTTTAAGAAAAATCTTACAATGTGCACCCCATAAAAGGTAACGGCACTAATTTTTGAAAAAAATTGCAAGTATTTTGTGAGCTGGTTATCCCAAAGAAGCGAGAGGATGAGTTTTCCAAAAAAAAAAAAAAATACTGTTCCGGTCAACCGTCTAGAGGATGTCTAGGAAGACGACCAGATTAGCCAAATTTTTTCGCCTAAAAAGGAGTTTTCAAAAATAAATATGGAACTATAATTTGAAAGCTCAAAACAAACATCACACTCAACAAAGTGGGTGGAAATGTGTTTGGCAAACATAACCAAACACAACCTAAAGTTTTTTTCAAAATTCTCCTAGGTCCGTTTGATTAGCAAGATAGTGATAGAAAATGCAAGTAGGAAATATGAATTGAACTTCTTATTATGTTTGTTTAATAAGAAAGTCCTATAGATGGTGAAATTTGCTCAAATGTGAAATTTTCAGTTGTTGTTGGATTTCAAATACAATGTTAAATTGTATCATTGTACCAACTACAATTGAATTATGCTGTGGGTTTATCTGTTGCTATAATTGCCAATGTTCAAAGCAAAGATGCCTTTAAACCAAATGAAAAGCTGCCCTGTTCGCCCCGGTGGTGGTTGGTCCTTTACCTTTTTCCTGCTCATAATCGGGTACCAAATCTGCAATTTAAGTAATTTTGTGTCTTTTACAGCAAATTGCTCCTCAAATTAATCTATAGCACTTCCTTTATTCCATATGCCAAACAAGAATTTCATTGCAATTATGTGTAATCAAGTCCAGTCTAGTGTTGACAACATCAATTTTATGGCACACAGAGACTGTAGAAAGACATGACTGCATTTAGTTCACTAGGTTGTGAAATTAATGTTTTTTTGTTGGAATCTATCTCATGTTTTTAACAGTAAATAGGGAAAAAGTCTTTCAAGGGATAAAATTCATAAAAAAATTGATTGCACAATCGAATGAGAAACCAATGGATAAACTATTGTTTAACAAACTATCTAACAAACTTGTAACTTCCTAACGAACTCTGTGCTATGAACTGGTATGGTCTGTGGATCAGCTGAGTTGGGCTAGAGCTGCATCTTAGGCTATAGCCTGAGATGATCTAATGAGACCTCACTACAAGAAAAGGGGGTAAAAAACACGGAAGCATTAGCGATGGCACTTGTCCCGTTGTGAAAAATGGTTTTTTTTGCGACGGCAGCTTAAACCGTCGCAAATGAAGGCTTTAGCGACGGTTTTGTCCCCGTTGGTAAAAAAATATGCGCGGATAGGGGAGTAAATGCATCAGTATTAGCGACGGTTGTTTTTACCGTCGCCAAAAAACTATTTTGTTACATATTGCGACGGCAAATGTCCGTCGCAAAAAAGTCTAATTTAAACGGCGTCGTTTATGAACAAAAATAGTTGACATTTGCGACGGTGTAAAACCTACCGTCGCAAATGGTGAAAAATTTTTTTGCCCCCGCTCTTCCCTATTCATCTTGCCGCTCGATCAAAACATAATCCAAATCCCTAATTTGAAACAAATTTTTTTCCCCCAAATCCCTACGAAGCCGAACGGCTGTGTTTGATCATTTCAACCAAATCCCTACGAACGGCGAACAGCGAACGGTGGTGCGGTGGTGCTGCGGCAAGGACGAAGGTACCGGCGGCGAGGACGACAAGTTTGCTCTCTCTCTCTCTCTCTCTCTCTCTCTCTCTCTGTATATATATATACAGATCTGTAGATCAATATATATTGATAAATCTGTATCATCTATATATATTGATATATATATATAAATATGTAAATTATATATAAATATATATATACATTATATAAAACTAAAATCTGATTACATTGATATAAATATATAAATATATCCAATTTTTTTTGATTTTTTTTATAATCAAAATTTTTTTTCCAAATAATTTTTTGTTTATAGTTTCTAGAAAAAATAAAAACAAAAAACAAAAACGTAAAGAAATGTCTCCAATTCTTTGGTGTACATATAGAAAGAAAAAAAAAAAAATGCTCAAGTTGTGTTAGGAGAGATATGGCACACTACATTGTTTCATAAACTTAAGTATATTTTGGACATAATCAAAGTATCATTTAATTCATCAATTAAAAAAATTGTAGATATTAATAAAAGCACATTTTCTTTAGCTGAGCTTTTTTATTTGTTTTAATTTTTTGTTGATAGATAGCTTGAGCCTTTGAATGTAAAGTTTTTATTTATTTCTTGTTCTTTTATATAAGGATTTTTTTTAGCTTTTCTGATTGATTGTCTTTACTTAAAGATTACTTTTATTTTTTGGTATTTTTGACATAGAGGAATTTTCTTCACTCTTTATCATTGAGGCCTTTGGACAGAGTCTTGACATAAGATTTTTTTGGGGCACTTTTTTTTGGTTGGGTCTTTCAAAATGATTTTTTTTTTTTTTTTCAATAACACCATATTTACCACAATTTTTTACTATATTTTAGGAAAATTTGTTGAGAAATCCATTTCTAGTGGGTTGTATAGCATTAAGTTCATTGAGAAAAGTTGCACATAGGTGACCTGTGGTGGCTAATAGTGGTGGTGATATGAACAAATAGATAGATTAAGTAGACAAATAAGGGACACGTGGATCGATAGATGACGTGAACGTATACGTTGAATAGTATATACATAAATAGATAGGTAGGAATAATATAATTTTTAAAATTGATATTGTTCTTATGATTTCAAAATATTAGAGCCTGATGATATTACTTCAAATGTTGCAAAATTAAATTATAATAGGTTAAACATTGTTTTTGGATCTTCTAACTTTTTTATTTTTTTATTTTTAATTTATTACTTTTAATAAAAAAAAAAAGGGTCTAAAAATACTAAACCTATCCTTAGAGAATTTTTGGAATCATAAATCGTGAAATTTTAGAAATCGAACCAAAACCAAACTGCAAAATTTGTTCAAATCCAGTTTAGTTCCACGATTGAAGAGTTTCAAAAAACTTCATTGGTATACTTCAAATTTCATAATATAATCCAACAAATTTCTCATATTATATACACTAGTTAATCACTAAAGTAATGCAATTCTCAATAATATAAGAAGTGTCCAATAAAAAATAATATGAAAAATTACAACAACAAAAAAAAAAAAAACTCAAAGTTTAAGTCTTATAATAAAATAAATCATGAGTTTAATTTTGCTGATACTGTTATTGATGTACCTATCATTTGTTCTGTTTTTCTTCCAGACAACTGTATCGAAAAGTAGTCTTTTTGATCATTTGATAAACTTTTGGGAATTTAGTCCGGGACTTGATCCAGGAACTTGAAGCCTTTATTTTTTGGTGGATTTTAAGTTCCAGTCACCACTCTATCGACAGGTAATGGTTCTGTGCTTAATTTGGTTGTACTGTACATCTATCTAGTCTGTGAACTTCATAACCATAGCTAATGCAGTTCTGCTATCATTTCATTATATGAAGTTTTTGCATTTTCTTTCAAGGAGAGCATATCTTACAATGTTCCCAACATGTAGCGTGCGAGGTATTTAAGTATTTACGTTACCTGGTTGATCTTTGCTGGTGTGTTTGTGGAAGTAATTTGTAGTATGGAAAGTAATTAGGCCTCCATATATATAGATAGAAAAGAAACTTGGACTGGGCTTTCTTATTCTACTTTGTTACATAAGATTATGTATGTGATGTTCAAAATTATAATACACAGAATAATGATCCATCTTTATTAAATAATTTTTGAGACAATATACTTGATTAGTGTGTTTTTGTATAACTCATCTATCAAGTTTATAAATAATGCCGCATAGTATTATGGAATACTAATAATTTGGAGAATTCTACCATACACATCCATTTATCATATGCATCATTAGTTATGTCATTTTTTTTTCTTTAGTTATGATGAATTATCTTCGTTAATTATGATATTATTTTAGTTAAGACTTATAAGATCTTTGGTTATGCCTCATGTGGTGTTTGGTTATGATTTATTTATTTTTTAAGTTATGACTCAGAAAGTATGAAATTATATCATTTTTTTCTTCAATTAATTGATCTCACGTGTTGTTGTATAAGTATTTCACGTTTTATGTTCTCCTATTAAATTGGTAAATAACTAACTAGGATAAGACTACCTACCTAATTGAGAGAAATTAGATGGATAGGTATCATAGTACCTGAATACGTAGGTATTATATTTAGAGTTACTTTGATGAGATATTTTTGTGGATGTGTACAGATGATGGATAAGAGTTGGATCGATTTGCCAAATAGGATGTCGAGCGAATACATTAATGGGATTCATGAATTCCTTGTGTTTGCCTACACCAATAGGGTTGAAGGTTCGATGATCAGTTGTCCGTGTAGGAAGTGTGAGAATCGATACTATTTTGTACAAGAGGGTGTACGGGAGCATCTGATTTTGAATGGTTTTTAAAAAAAATACAAACATTGGATTAATCATGGGGAATCTTACGTATCTCTGCATGGTAATGGAGAGAATGAAACATTAGCTAATTCAGACATTGGGGATGATATGATTGGAATGATACAAGGGGCTATGGGAAATCCACATGCCGGTATAAGTGTTGAGGGTGATGAACCACAGGGGCCTGATCCCCATGCATTTGAACCCCAGCTCGGTCCAAATGCAGAGACTGCAAAGTATTTCAAACTTCTTCAAGATGCACAAAGTGAATTGTATCCGGGTTGTGAGAAGTTCACATCTTTGTCATTCATTGTTCGACTTCTACATTTGAAGGTGCTTAATCAGTGGACAGACAAGTCTGTTGACATGTTGCTTGAGTTATTGAATGAGGCGTTCCCGTTGGGTATGAAACTCCCGGACTCATATTATAAAGCTCAAAAGGTCACAACAGATTTGGGCTTCACGTATGAGACGTGGGATGCATGTCCCAACAGTTGCATGTTGTTTCGAAACGAGGACGCCAATCTTGATAAATGTGTCATATGCAACAGTTGTCGATGGAAATCAAATGGTGATGGTGGTTCAAATGGTCCTAACAAAGGTGGCAAACGAATAGCTGCAAAACAGATGAGGTATTTTCCTTTAAAGCCGAGGTTGCAGAGGTTGTTTATGTCATCCAAGACGGCCAAGTTAATGAGATGGCATGCAGAGGAACGAACTGATGATGGTGTATTCAGGCATCCTGCTGACTCCCTTGCATGGAAAGATTTTCACCGTCGGAATATTGACTTTAGTAATGATTGCCGAAGTGTAAGGCTTGGCTTAGCATCTGATGGTTTTAATCCATTCAGGACGATGAACATAGTTCATAGCACTTGGCCTGTTGTGCTCATTCCATACAATTTGCCGTCATGGATGTGCATGAAGCAACCATTTCTAATTTTATCCGTGCTTATTGACGGCCCAAAAGGACCTGGTGACAAGATTGATGTGCATACGCAACCGTTGATTAAGGAGTTGAAAGAACTATGGAATGAGGGTGTGTCAACATTTGATGCATCAACAAATCAAATGTTTCAAATGCATGCAGCTTTACTGTGGACAATTAGTTATTTTCCTGCATATGCAAACTTGTCAAGATGGAGCACTAAAGGCGAATATGCATGTCCTTGTTGCAATAAGGAAACTACATCGTGTTGGTTGAAGCATAGTAGGAAACAATCATACTTGGGTCATCGCAGATTTTTACCTACTGGCCATAAATTCCGGAAGGATAAAGTATCATTTGATGGTAGTCGGGAAGTCAGACTCAAACCAAAATTGTTGTCTGGAACTGAGATGTTGCTACAATTAGAATCTGAGGGTATTTTAACCCAATACAAGAGGGATGACCTTAAGGAGAGGCATAGGAGACAGGTAGAGAAGGAGAAAGCTGGACATCACGCCCACAGTTGGAAGAAAAAGAGTATCTTTTATGAATTGCCATATTGGGAGCACAATCTAATAAGACACAACCTCGATGTGATGCATGTAGAGAAGAATGTTTGTGACAATGTGTTGTGGACAATATTAGGGGTTGCAGGAAAATCGAAGGATGGTGTTAATACTCGGCGTGATTTACAAGATATGAATATTAGAAAACCCCTACATTTGCAGTTAAGAGGGTCGAATAAAGCCTATTTACCACCAGCACAATTCACGATGACCAAGGATGAGAAAGATTTGTTCTTGAAAGTGTTGAAGGAAGTAAGAGTTCCCGACGGGTATTCATCCAATATATCACGTCGTGTGCGCTCACATGATAGAAGTATTGGGGGTCTTAAGAGCCACGATAGTCATATTCTGATGCAACAACTTATTCCATTGGCTATTCGAAGATCGTTACCGAAGAATGTAATTGAACCTTTGATTGAATTGAGCAATTTCTTTAGACAATTGTGTTCAAAAGTGAATCATACGACGGATTTGCAATATATTCAAGATCGTATCACTATAACACTTTGTCATCTAGAGAAAATATTTCCTCCGAGCTTTTTTGATATAATGGAGCACTTGCCTATACATCTAGCTGATGAAGCCTTATTGGGTGAAGCGATTCAGTTTCGATGGATGTATCCAATTGAGAGGTATCTTCTTACTTTGAAGCAATACGTGCGTAATAGAGCTCATCCTGAAGGATCAATTGCTAAAGGATATCTTATGGAAGAATGCATGAATTTTTGTGCACAATATCTCAATGATGTGGAAACCAAATCTAGTCGACCCGTGAGGAACTACAGTGGTGATGATAATTTGGGTCATGCTATTGGTGAAAACACAAGCTTTTATCTTGATAATACTTCTTGGGTACAAGCTCATCGGTACATCTTATTCAATACAAGCGCGGTTCAACCATTCATAAAGTAGGTTAAGTCACTCACTCAATATTTTATTATGTTTTATTGAATTTTCAACTAAATTTTTTGTATTGCTAAAATTTCAATCTACACAACAAACACCTTGAAGTACTTAAGCTCAAAATGCCTCGTGTCGACGATCATCAACTTCGGCGTGAACATTTTGAAACTTTTCACATTTGGTTCAACGAACATGTATGTATTTAACTCTATAGATTCTAGTTACTTAAGTCGATCTACATTTTAAATTTTACATTTTCGTGGTAAATAGGTCCAAACTTTGCGAAGGACTACTGATGTCATATTTTCTGAAGAGATTATTCTATTGGCAAATGGTCCTCATAACCTGGCAAGGAGGTTCAACGGGTATATACTGAATGGGTTTCGGTATCGAGTAAAGGCCATGGATGATCGTCGAGCCACACAAAATTGTGGTGTAGCTGTGAAGGCAGATACCATAAGTTATGCTAGTCGAAAAGACAAGAATCCTCGTCTGGGGTCTGTGTACTATTATGGACAATTGACAGATATTGTTGAGATTCGATATTCCAATGAGAAGAAACATGTGTTGTTTAAGGGTGACTGGATTGACAACATTCACGGAAAGAAAGAAGATGTCTTCAATTTCACGTTGGTGAACTTCAATCATTTGTTGTACCGAATCGGGTTCCCGGTTTGGGAGTTAGAGCCGGATTTCACTTTAGGCAAACTAGTTCCTTAAGGAACTTAAATTCGAGGAGTTAATGTCCCAAATTCACCAAACCGCGTCAGTTGAGGACGAAACTTGGCACACACGACCTCCTAGGCACGAGAGACTTGTGGAAAGAAGACGGGGCTCGAATCGGGTTCCCGGTTTGGGAGTTAGAGCCAGATTTCACTTTAGGCAAACTAGTTCCTTAAGAAACTTGAATTCGAGGAGTTAATGCCCCAAATTCACCAAACCGCATTGGTTGAGGACGAAACTTGGCACACACGACCTCCTAGGCACGAGAGACTTGTGGGAGAAGACGGGGCTCGAATCGGGTTCCCGGTTTGGGAGTTAGAGCCAGATTTCACTTTAGGCAAACTAGTTCCTTAAGAAACTTGAATTCGAGGAGTTAATGTCCCAAATTCACCAAACCGCGTCGGTTGAGCACGAAACTTGGCACACACGACCTCCTAGGCACGAGAGACTTGTGGGAGAAGACGGGGCTCAAATCGGGTTCCCGGTTTTGGAGTTAGAGTCGGATTTCACTTTAGGCAAACTAGTTCCTTAAGGAACTTGAATTCGAGGAGTTAATGCCCCAAATTCACCAAACCGCGTCGGTTGAGGACGAAACTTGGCACACACGACCTCCTAGGCACGAGAGACTTGTGGGAGAAGACGGGGCTCGAATCGGGTTCCCGGTTTGGGAGTTAGAGCCGGATTTCACTTTAGGCAAACTAGTTCCTTAAGGAACTTGAATTCGAGGAGTTAATATCCCAAATTCACCAAACCGCGTCGGTTGAGGACGAAACTTGGCACACACGACCTCCTAGGTATGAGAGACTTGTGGGAGAAGACGGGGCTCAAATCGGGTTCCCGGTTTGGGAGTTAGAGCCGGATTTCACTTTAGGCAAACTAGTTCCTTAAGAAACTTGAATTCGAGGAGTTAATGTCCCAAATTCACCAAACCGCGTCGGTTGAGCACGAAAATTGGCACACACGACCTCCTAGGCACGAGAGACTTGTGGGAGAAGACGGGGCTCGAATCGGGTTCCCGGTTTGGGAGTTAGAGCCAGATTTCACTTTAGGCAAACTAGTTCCTTAAGGAACTTGAATTCGAGGAGTTAATGCCCCAAAATCACCAAACCGCGTCGGTTTAGGACGAAACTTGGCACACACGACCTCCTAGGCACGAGAGACTTGTGGGAGAAGACGGGGCTCGAATCGGGTTCCCAGTTTGAGAGTTAGAGCCAGATTTCACTTTAGGCAAACTAGTTCCTTAAGGAGCTTGAATTCGAGGAGTTAATGCCCCAAATCCCCAAATTCACCAAACCGCGTCGGTTGAGGACGAAACTTGGCACACATGACCTCCTAGGCACGAGAGACTTGTGGGAGAAGACGGGGCTGGAATCGGGTTCCCGGTTTGGGAGTTAGAGCCGGATTTCACTTTAGGCAAACTAATTTCTTAAAAAACTTGAATTCGAGGAGTTAATGCCCCAAATTCACCAAGCGGCGTCGGTTGAGCACGAAACTTGGCACACACGACCTCTTAGGCACGAGAGACTTGTGGGAGAAGACGGGGCTCGAATCGGGTTCCCGGTTTGGGAGTTAGAGCCGGATTTCACTTTAGGCAAACTAGTTCCTTAAGAAACTTAAATTCGAGGTGTTAATGCCCCAAATTCACCAATCGGCGTCGGTTTAGCACGAAACTTGGCACACACGACCTCCTAGGCACGAGAGACTTGTGGGAGAAGACGAGGCTGGAATCGGGTTCCCGGTTTGGGAGTTAGAGCCGGATTTCACTTTAGGCAAACTAGTTCCTTAAGGAACTTGAATTCGAGGAGTTAATGCCCCAAATTCACCAAACCGCGTCGGTTGAGCACGAAACTTGGCACACACGACCTCCTAAGCACGAGAGACTTGTGAGAGAAGACGGGGCTCGAATCGGGTTCCCGGTTTGGGAGTTAGAGCCGGATTTCACTTTAGGCAAACTAGTTCCTTAAGAAACTTGAATTCGAGGAGTTAATACCCCAAAATCACCAAACCACGTCGGTTTAGGATGAAACTTGGCACACACGACCTCCTAGGCACGAGAGACTTGTCGGAGAAGACGGGGCTCAAATCGGGTTCCCGGTTTGGGAGTTAGAGCCGAATTTCACTTTAGGCAAACTAGTTCTTTAAGGAACTTGAATTCGAGGAGTTAATGCCCCAAATTCACCAAACCGTGTCGGTTGAGGACGAAACTTGGCACACATGACCTCCTAGGCACGAGAGACTTGTGGGAGAAGACGGGGCTCGAATCGGGTTCCCGGTTTGGGAGTTAGAGCCGGATTTCACTTTAGGCAAACTAATTCCTTAAAAAACTTGAATTCGAGGAGTTAATGCCCCAAATTCACCAATCGGCGTCGGTTAAGCACGAAACTTGGCACACACGACCTCTTAGGCACGAGAGACTTGTGGGAGAAGATGGGGCTCGAATCGGGTTCCCGATTTGGGAGTTAGAGCCGGATTTCACTTTAGGCAAACTAGTTGCTTAAGAAACTTAAATTCGAGGTGTTAATTCCCCAAATTCACCAATCGGCGTCGGTTTAGCACGAAACTTGGCACACACGACCTCCTAGGCACGAGAGACTTGTGGGAGAAGACGGGGCTTGAATTGGGTTCCCGGTTTGGGAGTTAGAGTCGAATTTCGGTCTAGTCAAAATTCTTTACTAAACTATCTTTCTAATTATATAATAGTTAATTTTTTTATATTTTTCTGTAATTAAAATATTAACACCATTATATTGTTATTAATTATTTTTATTTTGTTTTTTTCAGATATTTCCTGAGTAGCAGTTTGCTTCGTGTGGAATGTGGACATGTAAAGATTATGACCAACTTCTGTTTTGTAACCCACGAAAGAATCAAGACGAAAACTTTTGATTTTGATTTTGGTTTATGTTATTTAAATTTGTGAACAACATTATGTATGTATTATGCGACATTATGTAGTGGCATAATTTTTATTATTATGAATTTTTATTTATGTATTGTTATGAATGGAACAACATTATGAATTTTCATTATTTGTACTTTTGTGTATGTATATATTTATATTATTATGTAATTTTTGGATTTTTTTATAGTTATTTTTCATTTAATACAGGTTATTTTAATTTTTTTAATAATTTCCCAACAGGTTTTTTTTTTTTTTTGAGACGGCATTCCACCCGTCGCAAAAAAAATTGTACGAGGCTTTTGCAACGGCACCCATTCTGTCGCAAAAGCTGTGGAATTTAATTAAAAAAACAAACCTTTAGCGACGGCTCAGATGGCCATCGCCAATAGTTATCAGCTATGACACTTTTAGTGACGGCAATCTTGCCGTCTCAAAAAACCCATTTTAGCGACGGAAATACTGTACCGTCGCAAAAACTCAGATTTTCTTCACTTATTGGCGACAGCAAATTGCCGTCGCAAAAAAGGGCACTCTCCCATCGCAAAAAACAATGGCGACGGCACTTGCCGTCGCTAATGACCTTTTGCAACCCCCTTTGTCGCGACCCCCACTTGCCGTCGCAAAAAACCACATTACCGTCGTAAAAAGTATTAGCGACGGCGTGCGGGGGCATTTGCGACGGCGTTTTGCCGTCGCAAAAAACACTTTTTTTTGTAGTGCCTGAGCTACTGAGTTGTGATCCTCAACAGTGTGACCTACAAATTGAGATCATCTATCATTCAAAGATTATGAAAAAATAAATTCAATGAATGTAATGATTTTTTTCATAATTTAAAATATTAACAAATTCATGTACCTATTTTATAGCAATTAAATATGTAATAGAGATCTTACATTACAATTATGTAATCAGGATGATCCCATGGCTTACATCAAACAAAATTTAAATATATCTCATAAATTTGAATTTAGAATATTTTTTAAGTGCATATAAAGAAAGAAATATCTGAAAGGCAACATCAGTCACAGCTAATAAGGGTGGAGAATCTCTCTCCATTAATAATGTCAAATGGCCCATAGAATGAAAAAAGAAACCCAGAAAATAGAAAATGGAGAAGAAGACAAGCAACTGAGGTTCTCTATCTCTTTCTTTCTTTGCGACCTCAGTTCTTTACATAATTTAGTCAACTAAAGATGACAAAAGTTCGATTAATATCATGTTTTATAGTATTTATACATATATATATATATATGCATAATATGTTTTGTTGTCATTGTTTCACATGTCCAAAAAAAGGTTTCAAGTTGGGTTGGGACTAGGGAAAATCTCTCTTGGAAACTCTGTCTTGAATTATTTGTAGTGTAATTTTCTGTTGAACAATATTATAGACATTGCTAATTTATGAGCCAGATCTTGTGTTTTTATTATTTTGTTTCTTTCTCTCATGATCTAGTGGGGGATATAGGGGTGGCGAGCAGGGACAATGGCAACCAGTGTTTTAAAAATCTTTGATTTTATCATGTAATTTTAAATATTTATGAAAGAATTTTACATTTTTGACCTTTAAAAATTTATATAATTTTACTCTAGCCTTTCAAAATCTAAATAATTTCACCTTGTTCCTCAAAATTTTAAAAATATTCATTATTTTCATGAAATTTGAAGTATTTAAAAGTAACTTTGCAGTATGTTTTGTTGTCGTTGTTGCAAATGTCCAAAAAGTATGGGCTGGCCTGGGCTGCATTGGGACTAAGGAAAATCTCTTATTTTTGTTCAACAAAGATGTTATTAATCCGCGGCCACGAACAATGATCTTTTGTATCTAATTTTTTTTTTCTCTATTGCAAAATGCTTGTAGTCATTAAAATACATGAGAATCTTGAAATGTGAAAATTTTAAAATATAATTTAATAGACAAGTGTATTTTAGTATAAATAGACAAAAGATTTAAGAACAAAAAATTACGTGCCCAAATCCATTACCCATGCTAAGTGATGTAAGAGAGAGTGAAAAAATAGAGCCAACTCAATGACTCGAGGTCCATCCCTAGTATTCCTTCACGCCATCACCACTGGACGTGATTTAAATTGGATTAGGATTCTTTGCAATTGATATTTTGTTGTAGTAATCAATTTAAAGTTAAGCAAAATTACATCGTTTTAAGATATATGATGATTTTAATGTCATTTTATTTTAATTTTAACTCTGAATCAATTATATAATTTTAATAAAAAAATATATAACAAGATTATCGTAAAAAAAAAAAAATTTATGATAGAGACTCGTTTGAATTAGCCAAAACTCATTATCGTCTTTTATTCTTGATAGTTAAAATAACCGTTTGTCGGTCATATAAAAATCATAAAAACCTAAAACAAGTAACATGGTATTTATTATATTGGATTATATAATAGTAAAAAGTTAAAGTTTTTGAAACTTTGAAATTTGAATATGCAAAATTAGGGACACATAACCCTTTACTATTAAGATAATTAAGTAAACTTAATGTTGTTGCAATGCTCCGATGATTCCGCACAAGGAGACAAAGCTGGATTATCAAGGAATTAATCTTAATTTATTTGTCATGAATCTTAACATTTTGGTTCAATTCACTAAAAAATTGCCTAATAATAAAATAAGTTTGATTTGTTTTGATTCCTTGACTAAGCTTTTGTTTGAAATGTGGATTGACTTTTTGGCTATTTTAACCTGAGGCTAAAAAGCCTCGTTTGGAATAGGTTTTTTAGTTTTTTTAACTTTTGTGAGAGAAAAAATGAAATAATTATAGTTTAGATGCGACATTTTGTCTTATTAGGTTAAAAAAAACTTATTTTATTTTTTTGTAGTTAAAATAGTCCCAACCCAATCCAAACCTTCTTGCCAAACGGACCCTAAGATAATTGCTTCATAAAAAGCCACATACCTTGTCATTTGTAAGCTTAATTGTGTATCCCTACGAGTCACATTCTTAACCATAATCTAATGAATATGTGACATGTTCTTCTATGAGTTCGGCCAATGAAATTGTGAAATAAGATTTAAAAAAAAGAATCGACTTCTCATTAATTGAATCAAACATTTCATTCAATTTTTAGCAATACTATGAGATCTACTATCCCTGTTATAAAAACTAAAATAAATGTGCACTTCAACCTTCAAAAGATACTTAGCTGATCTCATAATAGGCTCTGGCAATGTTGTGGAATCCATTAGCACTCTCATTAAAAGGGAACTAATCGTCCATTCAACTCAAAATAATCTTATCCCTTAAAAAATTATCTTAATCAATAAGCAATTGTTCTTTAAACGGTATCATAAGATACAGTCACGAGTTTGAAAAGTAAATTGTTCAATCAAGAGAAAACGTAAGTTTACAAATGTCACTAATTAATTTGAGCTTCAATTCAAACCTAATCCTCG
The DNA here is from genome assembly GCA_036172215.1 of Camellia granthamiana. Classification (NCBI taxonomy): domain Eukaryota; kingdom Viridiplantae; phylum Streptophyta; class Magnoliopsida; order Ericales; family Theaceae; genus Camellia; species Camellia granthamiana. Next base: position 70,574,049 of record CM069910.1, on the reverse strand, counting down.
AAAAAGTATTTCGAGAGTATTTTAATTAGATCAGTTGGATTAATTGTTCAAGTAAATTAACATCAACTTTGCTATTGTCATTATCATTTAGGCCCCCCTCTCCCTCTCTTTTATATATCATTTTATGGGACAATTTTATGGGGCAATTCAACATTGTCCAATGGAGTTCAAGAATCCAAACCATAACTTATCTTCTCCAAATATTTTTTATTTTTATTTTAATATTTCTTTTTCTCTCTATTTTGAATTCATTTAATAATAAGCAAAGACAGTGACTAGTGATGGTGCCATGGCGGTGTTGTCATTTTTTCATGCTAATTAAAATATATAAATCTATATGTGTACACATTCTGTCCAATATATAAATGTATTGATAAATTACTTTCGTGAAGGTGATAATTGGTCGAGGGGGTCCATTCTTGATCCATTCAAAAGCATCACTTCTTTTCTGTTCTTTTCTTTTTTTTTACTTATTATTATTATTATAAGTTTTTTGTCAATTTCTTCACCCACAAAATTATTGTCTGCAATCTGGATAATTACATGTAGAGACATATCTTCTGGCTTTTTACAGATATTTTCAATATTTTTTCTGTGTAATATTTTCCTCGTAGGCCACTTTGTTTTTGTTAAATCTGCAAAGTATCTGTGCTTTTTTTTTTTTTTTTTTTTTTTTTGTGCTCGCGCGCGCACTAACGCTTCTAGGGAATGAGATTTTTTTTATTTTGCTGGGTTTTTGAGTAAAAGTTTTTTTCCTGAGGTTTTTTTTAACAAAGATATCATAGAAGGTAAAAGTTTGGAACCATTGGAAAATTAGAGATGTAAGGCGATAGAGCGTCTAACTCACCTAATAGAAGCCCCAAATTGCATTTGAACCAATGAAAATCATTAAAAAGAAGTCCTGATATAGAATAACTACATGAATAATTTATAAAAAAGAATAAATACCTGAAGAATTTAGAAACAACTGGACTAAGGGTAGATTCTAATTTGAAGGGAATTATCTAATTCTGTGTGATATTTCAAACAATTAGAACAAAAAAAATTTCATCTAATAAAACAATATCTGATCTTGTGTGATAATATAATACTTGGGCGTCAAAGTCCCCTAGTACCATCATTGCATATTTGCTATATTCATTTCTTTTGTTTTTTTTTTCTTGATAAGCGTATATATGGTCACAGTTGGATTTGTACCTACACCAAATATGAATAAAATATATTTACATTTCACTTAATTTTACATACTTTTTTCCTTTCACTTTCTAAATTTTCCAACCAAACATGACGTTAATTTATGAACTTGTACATTTTGACTTTCTGGAACTAGAAAAATGTATCATTTCACCCCTGCAGATCATTTCCAAAAAAGTATATTTTTGTAATTTTCATAGTTATGAAGGTGAATATGTAAGAATTCTTAAATAAAAAAAATAAAATAATATTGTTAATAGGTGAGTACAAACCCTTTTGTAAAAAGAAAGGAGAAATCAGTGGAAACAAAACCTACCGAAATTGACCCAAAGTATTGGGCCAACTCTTTTAATAAGAGCAACGTTTTCCATCGCCCATACGAGCAGGGGGTATGCTTGTTGGGCCTTGGGTCCTGCACCTTTGGTGGGGCCCACTCCGTCCGTTGGTATGCACCAAATAGGTTATTTATGCGGAAAATCAGATTATTCAGATACCAAATGCCTTGTTTGGTGCAGTTTAAAAGCTATTTATTTCAATTTTTAGCTTAATTTAAGTTATTTTGATGTGTTTGGTTTAGTTTATACCTTTTTGGAAGTCAGAAATCAGCTTATTCTTTGAGTGGGGCAGGAAATGCTTAATTTATAAGTCAGAAATCAACTTATGTTCATAATTATAAGCTATAAGCTGTTTAGGCATTGTTGGCTATATATTTTGTAAAAGCCAGTAACAATTCGACACGTGGCAGAATAAGGGTATTATGGGAAGATGATTCATGTCTTCAATCCTGATCGTACACGTGGCGATGACAATTGGTTCTCACGTGATCCGAGTAGCACCAGATCAATAAAGAAACGAAAGATGACGTGGCCTCAACGGTTACTCATATTCAAATTCAAACATAAGAGGGAAGTTTAACTGCAAGTGATGGCGTAGTGGAACTACTTCTAAGGCAGCATGATCAGCAATCATGGAGGAGCAGTTCGACGGTTTGAAGTGCAGTTCGAAGGTCATCCTTGGCAAGTATAAATAGCAAGGAAGTCCCCAGAAAAAGACCCCCAGACTCAGATCATACAAACCAGTCATTTACTTTATATTTTCTTTCCCAGTTTTACATTTCCTGCACTTTAAATACCTGCACTTTAAATACTTGTCCTTTAAATACCTGCACTGCACTTCGATTCCTAGGAGTAGTTTCAAGTAGATTCAAGTAGACTGTTGCTGTAAACCTCTTCGAGGCTGAGTTTGGACTATTGTAAGTGTTCATTTTTAATGAAATACTGCAATTGTTCTTCATATTACTTGTTATTTTTCTTAATTTCTCCTAAGTCAAGCCACCAGTAAAAGTCCTCTTCATTGAGGCTGAAAGAACTAAAACACAATCGTCTGATAAATTGGTTGGCAATTATAATTTCTGTAAGGACTGATTGATCCTTGCTGGCACGCTCGCATTTACAAAACTATCCTTCGAAAAGCCAAAAAGCCAACATATATTTTTGGCACGCCCGGTGGGACCCAATTTAAAATGGCTAGAAGAAGACGACAAGGAGAAAATGAACGTCTGGAAGAAGGCGTAGAAGGAGAGGTAGAAATACCTAATCCAGAGGATAATGTGATAACACATCCTGTGGAGGCTCCTATGTTATCAGAACCTATGGTCGAACAGACCAGTACTTCTGGACAAGAACCATATGTTCATAATATTGGACGAAACCAAGGAATTGGAACATCCACCGTTCCATCTACTCAGCCAACAAATCCGTGGGATGGCTTAGTAGATGCTATGGGACAACAATTAATGAACACCATGGAAAGGTGGGCAACATCCTTTTTGGATCGAATGAATAACCACCAACCAACATATACAAGACACACAGAGGAAGTTTTAAATGTCCCTCAGCAAAGATTGGCTAGAGAAAAACAGCCTATGCAAATTAATGGACAATCTAATGGTCAGATTAGTACTCAGAATTATGAAAGACCATCGCCTCAGTCTTGGTATGAACCCATTTCAAGGCCTGTAGTAGGCCAAAATGCCTCAGTACCCAACAATGAAGCCACACATGTTGGTGGATCTGGGCAAGTACAAGAAATTGGCATGAGAATGGTTACAAATCCCATGTTCGAAGCCATACCTGGCACTAGGGGATATAATAATCCTTTGTTTGAATTTATACCCGGGGGGTTGGAGAGTTTTCCTGTAAATGGAAGGGACACAACACCTGTTCCAGCACCTTTCGCAGGTCCCTTCGCAGGACAGGCTCAAAGGGGTTACCCATATCCCCAACAGCAACCTGTACCACAGGGGCAACCAGTCCCAAATGTACCACCTTATGGACCAAGAGGGCCACAAGCACAAGTTTGTCCACCAAACCCTGTGTTTGTTCCTCCAGTACTGGTTCAGCAGGCACAGAATATGGTCCCTAGGGACCAAATTGTTGATATTGTTAGGGAGATGTGTGGACCGATGGCTCGGGGGGTCCAGACTCCTGTATACAGAAAACCATACCCAGAATGGGTAGATAGGGTACATGAATATCCAAGAGGATTCAGAATACCAGATTTTACCTTGTTCTATGGAACTGGAAATCAATCAACAGTAGAGCACATTGCCAGATTCGCTGCTCAATGTGGTGAATTCACTAATCATGATTACATGAAACTGAGATTATTTCCAAATTCCCTGACTGGGGGAGCCTTTGTATGGTATATCAACCTTACACCTGGCTCCATTCAAAATTGGCAACAAATGGAAGAGGCATTTCATGCCCAATTCTTCCAATCGGAGCCAGAGGTGTCCATGGCAGACTTGGCAAGATTGAGTCAAAGGCCTGAAGAAAAGGCTACTCAGTTTATTGCCAGATTTAAAAGGGCTCGAAATAAATGTAGGGTCATCCTCCCAGAGTCAGAATTTGTAAGATTGGCTCAAAACGGTTTAGAGTTCAGGCTTCGAAAGAAATTTGACTCAACTGAATTTAGGGATTTGGTCGAATTAACCTATAAGGTGTCTCGATATGAAGCATTACTAGAGGAGGAACAAGATCGAAATAATGCTTCGTATAAGACGTATTATAGAGATCCCAATTATGAGATTGATGCAGCAGAGATTGTGGGCAAAGAACCTGTAATCTGTGAAGCATTAATTCATAAGGATACAACCATCGACCAACAGTTTAAAAAGAAAGACTTTCACCGAAAGTATTCTTTTGACTTAACAAAAGCAGATGACATTTTTTATCATTTGCTTGCAGCCAATTTCCTTAAATTACCAAAAGGAGTTAAACTGCCATCTCCAGAAGAACTTAAAGGAAAAGTGTACTGTAAATGGCATAATTCTTGGTCTCACTCAACTAAAACCTGTATTGTTTTTCGAGACAGGATCCAAGAGCAAATTCGAAAAGGAAGTTTGAAGTTCCCAGCCAAAACAGAAAAAGCCATGGGAATTGATAGCAACCCATTTCCAGAAGTTGGAGAAAGCGCGGCTAATGTGGTTGTACCAAACTTTCAGAATCTATCTCTGCAGGAATTGGAAGAGGTCAACGTGCAAATGCATATTGCCAACCAGACAACTGCCAACAAGGAGATTGGAAACCCACCAACTATTGGACAAGGTTTCTCACGTCAGAGGGAACACTCTGATGAAGAAGCACTGGACGATGATTCTCTCGAAGCAGCTGTAGTGCAGAGGATGTGTCCTAGATGCAGATTAAGTTACAAATGGTTAAAGGGGCTTCCAATTGATGGGAAGCAATACTATAAGGATGTTCAGAGACGTCCTAAATCAACCAATGCTCACAACAAAAGGCCGTATCCGGCTGGTGACAGGCAACGCCCATTAGTGGTTGAACCTGTAGTGGACAGAATGCATGCTAAAGGCAAGAGGCCTGTGTATGAGTCTAGGCCACCTAACTACTACAGAGTAGAAAGCAGCCATTCTGAAAGAAGATTGGAGAGGGGTCCAGGTTATGGGAGTAAAGCCAGAGATTGGCCTTTTAGACCAACCCTGCGAAGGACAGAAAATGGCTCTTTTCATCGAAGGACTGAATCAGGTTCGAAACATGAAGTCAGAGCCAAGCATTTACCTTCACAGCCAGCTTCGAAGATGGCTTCGAAGGTAGAAGGAAACAGTTCGACATCTGGATCAGTAAGCTCGTGGGTACCAGGGGTCCCAGATTGGTTTGTAATGCAGAACAAACCTAGGGAGGCGCCTACTCAAAGGGATGTTGGAAACCAAGGCAGGATGATCAAGCCTCCTTTGGTGGCCCCAAACAATTGGGTATTACTTAAACATCCAAAGACAAAGGAACCAGATATGGTCCCAGTCATTTCCAGATCACAAAGAAGGAAAATTCAACGCAGGTATACCCAGTACCAGCAAGATCTGAAAGAAAGTGGAGAGAGTTCTTCACAGGTCAAGACAGAAGGAAAGAAAACTTCGAAGTCAGACCATACTCCAAAGCCGACTCTGCAAAGCAAAGTGGTTTGTAGCAGAGAACAATTGGCCCAAGTTCATTCTAAACTAAAGGCCAGGGAGAAGTCTAGTTTGGCAGGGTTGGAGAAGGCTCTGATGGAAAGTGATAGCGAAGTGGGAGACGAGATTGACATGAGCCAAAAGAAGGAAATGGCAGAAGAAGAAATGTTCGAAGCCTTCATGGCTGAACATACATTTCTGACTGAAGAACCAGTTGAAAAGGATCCTTCGAAGGGATCAGTTATCAATGAAATACCAGAGTGCAGCATGGAGGATGCTGCTGAGGACACTGAGCAAGGTAGCCAAGAAGGGAAGAAGGTACAGTCAGCCATCCAGTTTGGCTCATTTCCCCCTGTATCAGTCAATATGGTACACATACTACCTCATGAATTCCAGGCTGAAAATGAGGGTCATGATGACCAAGACATGGATCCAATTCCTGTATCTAGTGAGGAGTCACAAGTGAGTATGGTACAGGATGCTCCTGAAGTGGCTACTCCAATGGAAACTGAGTATGAGAGCGAGGAAGAAGTGAGCATCAACCTCTCATACCCTTTCGAATATCCCTCAAATTCCATGACCCAGCATGTCAAGCCTTTGTACATCAAGGCTTTCTTTGATGGGATACAGCTAAACCGAGTCCTGGTAGACAATGGGGCAGCAGTGAACTTATTACCGAAATCTTCTTTGAAGAAACTAGGGAAAAGGAATCCCAGGTTGATCCCAACCAGCACGACTATTGCTGGTTTTGCTAGAGATAAACAGATGGCTCAAGGGATTCTGCCTATTAATTTGAGTGTGGGAACCAGGGATTGTATGACAGCATTCTTCGTCATCGACAGCAATGCCAAATATAATGCCTTACTTGGGAGAGATTGGATCCACACCAACAAATGTGTGCCTTCCTCTTTGCATCAGAAGATCATGATGGCCTTGGGTAATGGAGAGACAGAGGAAATTGATGCAGATCCTCAACCCTTCATAGCCTGTGCAGACTTTGCAGAGGCCAAGTTGTATATTGAGGGAGTAACACCACTCAGTATACTGAGGAAAGCTGATGGCTCAGCCGAAGTGACGGCTGATGAGGAAGTGACACACCTAAAGCACTTAGTCCAAGAGAGTGCTGATGAAGAGGTTGTCGTGAAAGATGACAATGATGCCTGGTTATAGGCAAAGAGATGAAGAGCAAGAAGCCAAGTCTTTGGCTCTGGTTAAATTCTCACCATTGGACGTAGAAGCAATAGTCCAGAAAGTACAGGAGCAAGAAAGAGAAGCCATGATGATTGGCTGTAAACAAGAGCAGTTACAGGTCAGAGTTTTGACCCTTGGGAAATATTGCGCATTGGACATTGAGACAAAGGTCCAGGAGATACAAGAGGAGGATGCCTTATGGACAGATTTTGTCTATGAGGAAGAAGGTAAGGATGTGGAACCAGAGAACTTGCGAGTGGAGCAAAGCAAGAAATATGCTTCGAAGGTAGAAGGAATCAAAGAGGAAGCTTTAGTAAGTTCTCAGACATAAGACCCCTTAGAAGAAGTGAATTTAGGGGAAGGTTCTGTACAACAGCCAACCTACATAAGTGCTTGTTTGAACGTTCTGGACAAAGACCAGTTATTGGTTGTTCTAAAGAAATACAAAGATTGCTTTGCATGGTCTTATAATGAACTACCAGGATTGGATAGGTCATTAGTGGAACATAGACTCCCTATGAAGCCAAATTTCAAGCCATACAAGCAGAAACCGAGAAGGATGAGTCCAGAAGTAATTCAGAAGGTCAAAGAAGAGATCCTTAGACTACTTAAGGCAGGATTTATTAGGACAGCCAGGTATGTTGAATGGCTATCTAATATTGTACCTGTAGTTAAGAAGAATGGTAAAATGAGGGTATGCATCGATTTCAGAAACTTAAACCTAGCGACTCCCAAAGATGAGTACCCTATGCCTATAGTGGACCTACTGGTAGACAGTTCAGCAGGGCACCAAGTTTTGTCAATGATGGATGGGCATTCTGGTTATAACCAAATCTGCATTGCAGAGGAGGATATCCACAAGACAGCATTCAGATGTCCTGGAAATATTGGCACCTTCGAATAGATTAAAATGTCATTTGGCCTGAAGAATGCTGGGGCAACATATCAAAGGGCTATGAACACCATCTTTCATGATCTCATTGGAGGGTATCTAGAGTGTTATATTGATGACATTATAGTGAAATCCCAGTCCATGAAAGAACATCTGTTTCAGTTAGAAACAGCTTTTGAAAGAATGAGGAAGTTCAAGCTAAAACTCAATCCTCTCAAATGTGCCTTTGGTGTATCATCTGGAAACTTCTTGGGTTATGTGGTGCACAAGAAAGGAATACAGATTGATCAGAACAAAGCCAAAGCCATCATCGAAGCTAAGCCTCCATCAAGTAAGAAAGAATTACAAAGGTTCCTTGGGCAGGTTAACTTTCTTAGAAGGTTTATTTCTAACACTGCTGGGAAAACTAAAGCATTTTCTTCCTTGTTGTTCGAAGGTATTAAAGCCTATTTGGCCAATCCTCCAGTACTGATGCCACCAAAGGGAAACAAGCCCTTGAAGTTGTATATAGCTGCAGCAGAAGATTCATTGGGAGCTTTCTTGGCCCAGGACAATGAAGAAGGCAGGGAACAAGCTGTTTATTACCTTAGTAGGTTTTTAAATTCCTGTGAATGTAAATACTCAGCTGTCGAAAAGCTGTGCCTTGCTTTGTATTTTGCTGCAATGAAATTAAGATATTATCTTTTACCTACAACTGTCTTGGTGATTGCAACCACAGATTTGGTTAAGTATATGTTGTCAAGACCTATGTTGAGGGGAAGAATTGGCAAGTGGATACTAGCCTTATCAGAATTTCATTTAGAATATGTCCCTCAAAAGGCAGTAAAAGGGCAAGTCTTAGCCAATTTTCTAGCAGACCATCCATCTCAAACAGAGAACCAAGAAGTAATGGAACTTGGCATGACCAGTGTTGAGCCATGGCAGATGTGGTTCGATGGATCGAAAGCCAATGGTTTAGTTGGAATTGGTATTGTGATTAAATCTCCACAAGGGGTAGAAACCACACATGGTTTCAGAGTGGATGAAGTTACTTGTTCCAATAACCAGGCTGAGTACGAAGCCTTAATAGTGGGACTAGAGATCCTTATTGGATTACAAGTACATGCAGTTGATATATTTGGAGACTCTCAGTTGGTGGTTAACCAAGTAAATGGGATTTTCAAGTGTCAAAGCACAAGTATTTTACCATATTATGTTGTTGCATTACATCTGCTTTCTCAATTTCAAGTAGCAAATGTAACTCATGTTCCAAGATTCTTGAATAATAGAGCTAATGATGTGGCTCAGAAAGCTTCGAACTTCAAGAGAAGGGATAATACCCAAAGGAGCATAAGCCAAACAACATATCAAAAATTGATACCACCTTTGAATAAAAGGAATGTAGTCTTAGAAGTCAATCATAATGACTTGCAAGAACAAGATTGGAGGCATCCAATAATGCAGTATTTGGCTGGTCCATCTTCGAAGGCCAGCAGAAAAGTTAAATTGCAGTCTATGCAATACATCATGTATGGTAATGCTCTTTATAAAAGGGGGGGAGATGGCCTATTGCTGGAATGTTTAGGCCCAAGAGAAGCATTAACAGCTATGGCTGAGGTTCATGAAGGCATTTGTGGTGCTCATCAACCCGGCGTAAAGATGAGATGGTTGCTTCGAAGGCATTCTTACTACTGGCCAACTATCCTTAAAGACTGCATAGAATATGCAAAGGGCTGCCAGGCATGCCAAAAGCATGGCACAATAAGGCATGTACCCATAACTGACCTACATGCAGTAGTGAAGCCCTGGCCATTCAGAGGATGGGCCATGGATATGATGGGAAAAATACACCCACCCTCTTCGAAACATCATTGTTTCATTTTAGTGGCTACCGATTACTTCACTAAGTGGGTCGAAGCTAAGCCATACAAGGCTGTAGACCAAACAGAGGTTATTGGGTTCATTAAAGATCTGATCCATAGATTTGGCATTCCACAAACCATAACAGTTGATAATGGGACTGTGTTCGATGGGAAAATGGTGAAGTCTTTTGTGGCAGAGTTTGGAATTAGCCTTGTTAATTCCACACCCTATTATGCACAAGCTAATGGTCAGGCTGAATCATCCAATAAGTCCTTAAAAAAAGGAATACAAAAGGTTGTGGAGGATAATCCTAGGGATTGGCATAACCTGTTGTTGGATGTGTTATGGGCTTACAGAACCTCTCCTAGGTCAAGCACAGGGGTTACTCCTTATGCCTTGGTATATGGGCATGATGCAGTTTTACCTGTGGAAATCAATGTTAAATCTTTAAGGGTAAGATGCCAAGATCAGTTAAATCCTGAGCAATACCATCAAAGCATGTGCTTGGAATTAGAAGGCATAGATGAAGCCAGAATTTTGGCATTAAATAGCATTCTTTTCCAGAAGAAGAAAACAGCCAAGAATTATAATAAAAAGGTCAAACACATTGGCTTTGATGAAGGTGATTTGGTATGGAAAACAATACTCCCAATAGGGATTAAAAGCCATAAGTTTGGCAAATGGTCACCTAATTGGGAAGGACCATACCAAATTCATAGAGTTCTGCCTTTTGGGGCATATCATTTAAGAAATTTGAATGGTTATGTACATCCCAAAAAGATTAATGGCAGATATTTAAAACCTTATTTTCCAACCATTTGGGAAACACAAGGAATAACATAAAGCATCAACTACGAAAACATAAGACTACTCAAATGATAGACAAAATTTGTTCTTTTATAAAGAATTAAATACATTGTGCCACAGATTGGCCCAAAAATCATTACAATGTCTTAATTGTTTTTGTACAGTGGACTTCCTATGGCTAAGTGCTGGAAACAGTTGAATAGCTGCAGCCATGTCTTCTTTTCGGTCAGCCAGCTCTTGGTTGGTAAGTTGCAATTTGGTATCAGTTCGAACCAAGGCTTGGTTTACTGCAGCCAACTCCTCTTCAAGTTGAGCTTTTTTCTCCAGCAGTTGGATTCGAAACTGGGAGACAGAAGAGTGTTGTTCCTTGAGATCTGCTACTTTAGTATGCACTTGAGAAACAAAACTCTGGTCTCTAACCAGCTTCTCATCCGCAGTCTTAGCAGCATGACAGATGTTGAGATAAAAATCAATAGTAGCTGCAGCCTGAGATAGATGATTTGAGACATTCATGCCGGACTGTTCAGCAATGTTGCAACACTGAAGAAACCCATTTCTAATGATAGGCCTTTGTAGAGTCTCGAAGGGAATCCTCGAAAAAGAAGTTAGCAGTTCCAAACATGTGTCTAGATCTATTGAAGGTGCAGGAGGCTTGCTGCTGGGAGAAGGACTCTCGAAAATCTCCAGCAAGGAGTTAGCCAAGACTAATGGCTCAGCTTCAGCACTAAATGTTGGAGAGGTAGAAGGTACATTGAAAAGACTAGCGAGTCTTCCTTCGAAGATGTCTACCTCATCCCTAGACATGAAGGGCATAGAAAGTATTGTGGTGGAAGATACAAAGGGCTGCATGGGGATGGGAGAAATGGATGGAGCATCTTTGGCAGCCTCTATGGTTTTAGCCACCAATGAATCTAGTGAAGAGGGGCTGGAAGTGGACATAGGTGATAAATTATGAACTGGAGAACTACCAGTACCCTCTGTGGGAGAATCAACTGCCACTAGGATTGGAGTAACAGCTGGAATATCCTTGGAAAAAGGAAGAGCAAGGCTCGAAGAAGCATACTGAGGCGGGTTAAAAGCCAAAAAAGGAAGATATGGTTCTAGACCAAGGAAAAGAGATGGAGGAATGATGGGGCTCAAAGAAGGCACATCAAATGTAGGCCTTGAAAGTGGGAGTGCGATTTGAACAACCCTCACATTCTGCATTTGATCGACCTCAATTGAAATTGAGGGAGACCTCACTGGAAAGATGAATGCAGTGGGTGTTGCTGCAAGAAGAAGAGACGAAAAGCAATGTCATAATCCAGCGTCAAAGTTAACAAAAGAAAAGCAATGGAAGTGTGAAGGAAATTACTTGTCTCAGAAGCACTAGCACTTATGGGAGAGCTGCGGAGGAAGTAATGTTCGGCAGTTTGTTGCCTTCTTGCCATTTCCTTGTGCAATACATCAGCAGCAGCAGCTTCTTCTCTTAAAACTTGTTGCTGCCGTCTCCTCTCAGCCCTCTCGAAGACAATTATTGCCTTGGAATGTTCCTGCTCCACTGCCTTGGCAGCTGCTTCATGAATGGGGTCTTTAACCAAGGTAACAGTTGAAGCGGTCACTTTCCTTCTCTTTCTTATTGCTTGGGCAATTGTCTCGAAATCAGAATCTTCATCAAAATCAGAAGGAGAGACATCAAAGTCAGAAAGAGAGACAGTAATTTTTCTTCTCTTTTTTCTTTGAATTGGCTTTGTTTGCTCCTCAACTGTCCTCTCAACCCCTTTAGCTTGAGGCTCAGATGCCCCAAAAATAAGCTCCTCTTCTGATTCTTTAGTAGCTGTCTCCTCTTGGACCAAATCTGCTACTCTTTTCCTCCTCATCAAGGGTGGCTCGTGTTCTTGGTCTTCTTCCTTTTCTTCTTCTTCTTGTGCTGCAGTTGTTTTCTTTTCAGGATCAAGCAGTTTCCTCTTCTTTTGCTGTTGATCACCTTCATAGAAGAAGAATTAAAGATAAGACAACCAGTGTTGTATAGAAGACCAAAGGAAAAGGAAGACAAAGGTATATACCTTGGGTGATTCTAGCAGGAATCGAAGCAGCAGAAGTGGATCGAGTTATAGCAGGAACTGCAGCTGAAACAGTGGAAGAAATGGCAATCTCAACTCCCTTGGGCTTAGGCACATCCAGCATCTGTAGTGAGTTATGAAGTGAGATAGCCAGATAGACTTCCATGTTGCTCACCCACCAATCTTGGTATCTCTTCAAGACAGTACCTTGAGGAGAGAAGGGGATGAACTCAAAATTAGCCAAGTCGCCCATAAACTTGAAGGTTGCCTCTTCCAGCCTTGACTTCCGAACCTTCAAATCCCTCTTGGTAAGGCTCAGATTAGTGTTGCTGCAGAGCGGAATTGGAACTCCTTGTGTGAGGCCAAATTGTCTAGCAAATTGGGCAGGACAATAAGGCTCAGCTATGCATTTATAAGCTCTAGGATTGATGGTCCCAATGAATAGTTCTCTGGGAAGCAGGAAAGAAGCCCATATCTCCTTGTGAGCAGGCGAGATACAGAGCTTGTCACTTAGGAAATTATTCAACCAAGTCGGGCCAATACTGGCTTCGAAGGGACGGAAATAATGAAGAGGAGGAGCGGCTGGTAGCTGATGAAAGAAAGAGAAATAGAAGGCAAAAGTGGAGGGGTAAAGTGAGGCATTGGCTAATCTTATGCCATGGGTAAAAGAATGTGACCCAGCAAATTTGAGGCATTTGGATTGCAAATCGGTAAAGTACGCGAAAAGCCAAAGCTGAAGGATCCAGAATGGCCCCCCTTGGTTAGCATCTAAGGGTTTTTCACAAAAGAGAGAACAGACTCTATATACATGGCCTAAGACATACGGAGCCAAGGCTACCCGTTCTTGCAAGATAAAAGCTTTAGCGAGAGGGGCGAATTCCGGCATGATTCTTTGAGAAGAAGTGCAGAAGAGAAATTTGCACAGCCAATATAACAAAAAGGAGAAGAATTCCCTATCAGTTACCAAACCCTCTTTCTTATTCTCAGCTTTGACAAAATCGCTATAAGATGAGTTAAGAGAGGGGAGGGAGAAAGGGACTGTCAAATCAGGAAAATCTGGTGTAATAGGAGCACCAATGGGGGATACTCCTAGAAGATAACAAATGTCAAGGACAGTGGGGGCCATCATCCCACATTTAAACTGAAAGAAATTGAAAATGGGATTCCAAAAACATAAAGCAGCAGGAACTAGAAAAGGGTCTTCTGAGATAGTTACCCTAGATAGTCGAAGAGCATCGAGAAGACAGAGCTCTTGTAGGTCCAGTGCCCTAGCAGGGACAACTCGGTCGTACCATTCTTGCCACTCTGGCCTCATCGTGGGCCAACATCGGTGAGGGCGATTGATTCTCCAGCCCTTCCAGTCGAGGCTACCTTCATAGAGAAGACGTTGATCCTCCAGACGAGGGTACAGGGCAGGAAGTTCAGCAAGGACCTCCTTGAATATGGGCCCAAGCACATACTCTTGCTGCACATGGTGACGAGGGACAAAGATACGCCCATCGATAGCACTTTTTTCCCCGGCCTTGTACTTCTCACATTCAGCATCAATAAGCCTTTTCAAGGCCACAGATGAGCTCACACGCTCTATGGATGGGATTTTTGATGAGGAAGAGGCCATTGATAGTATGCTTTTTCGGAAAGTACAGAAGGGAGTAAGGAAAAGTGAGAGATAGATGAGGGTTTGTATGCGTAAGTGAGCAGAAGGGTTTCAAAAGCCTTTGTGTCCGGAAATACATTTCATAAGCCGCTAAGTACTAAAAACGTACGAATACGAGGAGTTCCTTCTAACATTGATAATTTCTGGAGGGAAGAGCACATTCCGGACGCTGATGCCAGCTTCGAAGCAAGATATTTGGCTTCGAAGCCGAATTTTGGCGCTAAAATTCAAACAACTATGGCTTCGAAGTACGGAAGCCAGCTTCGAAGCGTACTCATGTTCGAATATACTGGACTGTTCGAGTATTGGTCTACTTCAAGGGGTTTTAGGGCCCGTTTATCAAAGTAATGACCTTCAAAGCAAGTCTTCGGATCCTTTGAGGGATGAGGAGCACTGTTCGACGCATTGAAACCAATATTTGGTTTTATTACATATAAAAAGAGGAATTGCTTTTGAACCAGAACAATGTGGATTACTCTTCGAGGCAAACTAGTTAATTTGAAATTGATTGGTTACATTAACCATGATCATATATTGGTTATAGTTAGTTCTGAAGGGTAATGTTAATAAGTTCAGAGCATTGATTCCAGGTAATAACAGCCAGAATTGTCAACAACACCCCATAAACTGACATGTTGGCTCTTTTAGCGTTTCATTAGACAATTAAATCCAGATTCGAAGGATGAGATTGTTTAATTCGAAGCTATGGGTTGGCTTTTAAAGACAAAAAGGAACAAAATCAAACAATGACAAATGTAAAAAGACTTTGTTTGTACTAAAGCCAAAACAGTTACATCAAGTGACCCTATCTGGGTACGAATTCTAGCTCATAAAAATAAGGAATAGAATAAATAACAAGGTCATGGAATTTCATCCAACAATGATCAATGAATTTTTGTTCTTTCTTTATTATTTCCTCTATCTCCTCTAATGTTGGCTGCATAAGCTGATGTGCTCTTACTTCATAATAGAGCTCTTCAGCTTTTATTTCGAAAGCTTCCTCCCTCAGTGTTTGTTCCAACTCATCTATAACCAAATCGTCCCAATACGCAGATTCTTTATTTCTGAAGTCATCGAACTCTTCGAGGAAGTTCTCTGCTTCGTATTGAGCATGAATTCGTAGGGATGAGAGTTGATCCAAAGATTGCGTAGCAACCAGAGAATTTCGATGCCAGTAGAGAAGCACTGGAAGTTGGTCCAGAAATAGGTGAAGTTCTGCTTGGGCGATGGGGTTAAGGATATGGCCCCTGGTCAAAATATCACAAGCCCATTGAAAGTTCTTGAGAGTGGTATCATCCTCAAGAACATTGAAAGGCAAGTGAGAGAAAGCCGCTAGCAGAAGTTGAGCTTGTTTCCGCTCAGTTGGAGAAGGGGATAATGGAGGGTTGTAAGGTGAAAAGACTCTGTCCATTGGAAGAGCAAGCCTTAGTTTCTCTATCCAGGAAAGAGCGGGAGGAGAAGAAGGAGTAGAGGCTTCAAATTCGGAAGATGAAGAAGAAGGTGTGGATGCCTCTATTGTAAGAAATGGCGTGGGAGTGGAAGGAACAAAGGCATTAATGTAATCAAGCCAATCAGAAGAACAAATCTTTGCCTTCTTGGCTAAGAATGAAGGACTGTATCCTTGTGCTTCTTCTGGGCGCCGGGTAGGATGCATTATCTTTGTAGGCATGGATGAGGTATACCAGGCCACGAGCAGATTTTCTTCTAAACTACGTCGAAGATCAATGGGCACGTAAGGGTAGACTACTGAACTTCGAGCGAAGGAAGGAAACTCCAAGGGATCAGTAAACTCAACAAAATGATGGTTGATGCGCTCCCTTACATCATAAGTCTCAGAGGACGACCAGTTTGTCCAACTAGAAGTCCCAGACGATGAAGAAGTTATAGCTTCATCCCATGCAGAGGTGTGCGAAGAAGAACTTCCCAAATCCATATTTGTAACTTATCGAAGCAAAGATTTGAGGGTAGTTTGTTCAAAGTACAAAGGGATGTTAGAGGAAGAACTTCTTGTATTTACGGAGTTGTGAATCGAAGGGTTAATGGCAATGTGCGCATAGTCCAAAGCTTGATAATTCGCAAAAGCCTCCACGACCTGAATATGGAAGGGCGGATAAAGATGGCTAATGAATGCGTGAAGATTCTTTCGAGGGGAAACAGCATTACTCAATGGCTCTTCGTATGCTTGATCAGTAGAGTGAGAAGTTGATTGAGCCATAATCCGTTCGGATGCTAAAGATATTGAAATATTCAATAATTTGAGAGTTAATGCTAATGATCACCAAATGGGTGACGGTTATGTTTCCTGAAAGTGGATTCCGTGCACATTCCAAAAACGCGGGAAAAGTTTTTAATCCACTAATATCACCAAGTATTGGGTATATTAGTGCGGGGGGTAATGTTGGCTATATATTTTGTAAAAGCCAGTAACAATTCGACACGTGGCAGAATAAGGGTATTATGGGAAGATGATTCATGTCTTCAATCCTGATCGTACACGTGGCGATGACAATTGGTTCTCACGTGATCCGAGTAGCACCAGATCAATAAAGAAACGAAAGATGACGTGGCCTCAACGGTTACTCATATTCAAATTCAAACATAAGAGGGAAGTTTAACTGCAAGTGATGGCGTAGTGGAACTACTTCTAAGGCAGCATGATCAGCAATCATGGAGGAGCAGTTCGACGGTTTGAAGTGCAGTTCGAAGGTCATCCTTGGCAAGTATAAATAGCAAGGAAGTCCCCAGAAAAAGACCCCCAGACTCAGATCATACAAACCAGTCATTTACTTTATATTTTCTTTCCCAGTTTTACATTTCCTGCACTTTAAATACCTGCACTTTAAATACTTGTCCTTTAAATACCTGCACTGCACTTCGATTCCTAGGAGTAGTTTCAAGTAGATTCAAGTAGACTGTTGCTGTAAACCTCTTCGAGGCTGAGTTTGGACTATTGTAAGTGTTCATTTTTAATGAAATACTGCGATTGTTCTTCATATTACTTGTTATTTTTCTTAATTTCTCCTAAGTCAAGCCACCAGTAAAAGTCCTCTTCATTGAGGCTGAAAGAACTAAAACACAATCGTCTGATAAATTGGTTGGCAATTATAATTTCTGTAAGGACTGATTGATCCTTGCTGGCACGCTCGCATTTACAAAACTATCCTTCGAAAAGCCAAAAAGCCAACAGGCATAAGCTATAAGCACTTTCCCACAGCTCTACCAAACAGGGTTCAATAGATTCTAAAAGTTGGACTTAATTCCTATCAAATTCTATTGAAAATAAGTTTTAGTAAAATTATTGTTAAAATAATTTTTTTATAATAATTTTTTATATGTCGCTAAAAATTGACAATTAGTAACTTTTTTTGTCATGATTTTTATAAATTCTCGCTAAAACTTACAATTAGGCCTCGTTTGGCAAGTGATTTTTTTAGCCAAAAAGTCAAAAAGTGACTAAAAAAATCAAAAAGCCAACAATTATACTAAAAAGTCAAAGATTTTCTTTTCTCTTTACTTTTTGTACATCTTTTTGTAAAAAGTCAAATAGTCATCCCAAACATACTAGTTTTTTTTAACTTATATTTTAGCCAAATAGTCAAAAAATTACTAAATTAGCATGTTCCCAAACAAGGCCTTATAATGACATTTTTTTATGACAAATTTTTTTCATAAAATTTATTAGATAATAATTTCACTTATTAGGACCTACACGTAAGTATCCCTTAGTATTAGTAGTCATGCTATCATAATATATTTGTCTTAAAAAAATAGATAGTTTATTTCTAAGATTATATTTGTAATGATTTTTTATATTCGATCGACTTAAATTTTTACAAAAAATTATTTTTTAAAAAATTTTTACAAAATAAATGACTCAAAACATCTAGGTAGGAACTGAAGTGGACCCCATTGAGGGGATTTTAAGGCACAATAGAAATGATTTTTTTTTTTTTTTTTTTTTTTTTTTTTTTTTTTTTTTGGAACAGGACAATAGGAATGATTTGGGATTGACTTTTTCTAGTTTGTTTTGATTATTTTTTAGTATTTTTTTTTAAATAGAAATTATATATTTTAAAGTTCTACTCGAGGACCAAAAAAGTAAAAAGTACAATAAAATTTAAAAAATTAGGAAAATGTCCAACAAAAAAAGCCACAAAGAGCCACAAAGAGTTAATTTTTTAAGATTTTTTTTTTTGGGTGTCATTCGTATACTCTTTTAAATTTTTTCAAAATTATTACTAATTTTTTTACTTTTTAGATTATTTTTTTTTTTTTTTACATTAGACCGACTGAAAATGAATAATAATAATAAAATGACTCAAATTTGAAAAAAATTATTAAAGAAAAAATATTTAAAATTTATGACTTTTTATTATTTATTTTTATCTAGAGCCCAAAGCACACCTTTAGTGCATTAAAAAATAATAATAATAAATAAAGAAAACTTTGAGACTAAAGACTAATTATCCAAGAATCCTAGGACCAAAGATTTTTTTATTTTAATGACTAGTTAAGGAATCTTGAACCACTACTATACTGGTTTTACGATACTTTCTTTTCTAATCATTATTTGTTTCTCTTCTTTTTTTCGAAAGAAATAACAAATTAGTGCAACAGTGGGAAAGTAATTGCATTATAGATAAAATCTTTTGTGGTGCAACTTTGATACACAAGTTGAATTTGCACTATGCACATTAATGAGCATGCACACAGAAAACTTATACCATCATAAAAATAAAAATATTTTTTCACTGCACTATTGAATTGTAATTTCTCTCTTTTTTTTTTTTTTTAAAAAAAAAAAAAAATGATAGAGAGAGCTCCAACCAATCCCCTTATCATACAACAACTAGTATATAGCACCAAGATTTTTTTTTTATTATTTGGGGGGGGGGGGGGGGACACAGGCCATTTAGGATTATCCATGATAAGCCCAAATTTAGCTTTAGCCTTGATGGCCCGAACTCTTACCTCAAACGAAGCCTGGCCCGACGTTATTCAAACTCACGAGTAAGCTTTAGCCTCGTTATCATGGGAATTATAAGTTTGTACGGCTTTCTTCAAACTGTTTAATTTTAATTTTTTAAAAAAAATTATTTTACAAATCGGTATGAAATTAATAACATTTCAAATATAAAAATAATTAAACTAAATTGAACAAATATAATTGAACAACATATAACTAGAAATTCAACAATAAAGAACCTCAGTGACGGAGGAAAAATAATGGGGAAATAATCGTTCAATAGAGAGTTGAAAAAAATAATTTTAGATACATGAACAAAATTATAAAATTACTTTGTAATGTTATGAAGTTTATCATTAATATGTAAATATTTTTTATAAGCTACACTGAAATAAAATTTCTTCAAAAATAATTAATGTATGGGAGGAATCATAAAGTGAATGCAGAAGGATTAATTTTACCTAAACAAAGTAAAATTTTTCAGATGAAAAACTTTGTTTGGGAACAAATTATTTTTGTAATTTTTTGACTTTTTACGAAAATATATACAGAAAAATAGAGAGACTGATGTGACAATGACTTTTTAACTAAAGAAAAATGCTTCCTACCCCCAGTGGAGGTCGACCCCCAGTGAGGTGTCACTCGGGGCTTAGACCAAAAAAAACAGTTTTTTTTTTTTTTTTTTTTTTGGGTTTCAGCCAGTGGGGGCGCGCCACCTCACTGGGGGTGCGACCCCCACTGGGGGTATGCATCATAATTGTTAACTAAAATATATAATTTCCAAACGAGGCCTAAGTGTCCTAATGAACATAGGCTTTGTTTTGTTTCAATTTTAGGGCCAGTTTTGAAAATTTTTGCTTGAAAAATAAAAATTAGTTTAATAAAAATAAAATATCAGGTGGCCTGATATTTGTTTTGTATCATCACCAATAAATTTTTTTTTTTTCAATAAAAATAAAATAAAAAAAGAGCTCGAAACAGATTGCATCAGAGATTTACTCAAACAAAAAGAGAGAGAGTTTTTACATTTTAGAGAGAAAGAGTAATGAAAGAGAGATTTATTTTATTTTTTTAATACAAATGTAGAAAGATTAAATGCTCCATATAGATATTCTAATCTAGAGTAATGCTAAATATAATCTTATTTTTTATATCATTTTTATATTTTTAGACACAAAACAATAAAATCTACATTAATAAATACATATAAGACTCATTTACTTGTGTCTAAAAATGGGGGAGAAAAAAAAATATAAGCAATTAAATTGTTTATAGCATTTTTTACCTGATTAATTATTCCCGAGCCAGACACAAGACTCGGATGGTTAGGTGGTCTGGCCTCCCGTGTGGGACCTATATTAATTAACAATTTGAATTATTGAACATTATTATTCAAGTTTAAAAATTAAATTTATTTTTTAAATATAATAATATGATAATTAATTAAAATATTTAAGGAAACTCTTTCTTTCTCTCTCTCATATTTTCATTAATTATTAATCAATCATTTTATTTACATATATGGCTGTAAATGAGTCGAGCTTCAACGTGTTTGAGTTTGTTTATTAAGATTTTAATGAGTTTGAACTTGAGCCCAAACACAATAAAAATTTAACAAACTAAGCTGACTTAGGCTTGACTCAAACTCGAGCTTATTCATGAGCCTTAACGAACCAAATAAATTATAAATTCATACTTGGATTGAGATTAAAATTACAATTAAAATTTTGATTATACAATTATATATACCATATATATAACTATACTAAAAAAAAGTCAATATCTAACCAAAGTAATAATATCTACCACTATTATTATATAAATGTATTATTTATAGTTAACTACTATTTGCATATAAATAAATTTAGCTATTATTTATATTTATATTATTTAAATATATAAATAACGTATTATCCTATTTTTTATACATATTTTTACATTATTTAATATATAAATATTATATTTATTATATTATTTAAATAAATGTTAAATGAACCGAATTTTAATATGTTTGAGTTTGTTTATTAAAATTTTAACGAGTTCGAACTCAAACACAATAAAGATTTAACAGACCGAGTTCGAATGAGTCCTTACCGAGTCGAGTTCAAATCTATTCACAAACAGTTTTATTCAGTTACAACCCTAATTACATATCATTGAATTTAAAATATGAGTCTAAAAAATTAACTTATATATCATTTTTTCTTACTGCCCACAACGTTAAATTAAAAATAATTTTTCTTCATTTATATGCCTAGTGTGAATAAGCGAACCACATCTAATAGCTAGGCCCACCTGTAGAATAAGGTAGATGGGCTGGATGAAGGATAGTCGGCATGGGCTAACCTAATTTATCCTAATGGGCCCAAAATGGACCCTTCTCATGAATGCTATCTGTAGTTTTCTTTCGGAAAAAATCTACAATGTGCACCCCACAAAAGGGAAAGGTTTTTGTTTGTATGATTTAAGACACATAATTGTATTCCTCGGTCAAAGGTTTTTAGTAAAAGGTCACGGCACTAATTTTTGAAAAAAATTGCTAGCATTTTTTTGGAGTCAACATCCCCCTGCACTTCCTCGTTACATTTTCTACTTATAGGGCCATTGGACTCACTTTTAGGCCTAATTTTAATAATTCGAATAGTTCATATTTTAAGATTTGTTCAGTATATCATACCTGTAAAAAATCAAGTTGATCGGATATCAGAAAGTATGTGTTTGAAAAACTGTTTATTAAATTTTTTTAAAAAATAATTTTTAGTTCATTTTTTCCAAACACATGCTCTCTTTACAGGTATGATGTACTGAACAAATCTTAAAATATGAACGATTCGAATTATTAAAATTGGTCCTAAAAGTAGGCCCAATAACCCTACAAGTAAGAAATGATGCAAGGAGGGGATCCTTGCTCCATTTTTTGAGCTGGTTATCCCATAGAAGAGGGAGGATGAGAAAGTCCCATAGATGGTGAAATTTGCTCAGATGTGAAATTTTCAGTTGTTGGAGTTCAAATACGATGTTAAATTTTATCATGGGCAAATTACATTAACAGTTCTTATAGTTTGGGATTTGTGTCACTTTAATTTTTGACTTTTTAATTATGACACATTTGACCATGAATTTTGAATTTTGTTCCAAATAAGGACAATTGAAGATACCATTACTCAATTTTAAGGGTAAAATTGTCAATTTGATAAAATATAAACTAATCTGACAAAAAAAAAATGTCAAAAAAATATTTTTGAATTTTTAAAAATTATTTCTACCATCAAAAATAAAATTATATAAAATTGATAAATTTTTTACACATTTATTTAGTTTTTTTTACCAAATTAATTTTTATTATGTGTTTGGATAATGATTATGTAATGGATGATTGTTTTTATTTTCATTAAATTAGTTTCTATTTTTTCAAAACTCAAATAGGCGCCAACTTTGATATCATTATTAAACTAATCCATTAAATCAAAAAAATCCAAAACTAAAAAAATTTCATATATTAAATATATTGATTACACATTAAGAATCTAACAATCACACATTACACGATTATCATTCAAACACAAAATAAAAATTAATTTGATAACATAAATAAATAAATACATGAGTAAAAGATTTATCAATTTTACATAAATTTATCTTTAGTGGGTAGAAATAATTTTTAAAAATTCAAAAATATTTTTTTAACATTTATTTTTATCAAATTAGTTTATATTTTATCAAATTGACGACTTTACTCTTGAAATTGAGTAATGGTATCTTTAATTATCCTTATTTGGAACAAGATTTAAGATTCATGGTCAAATATGTCACAATTGAAAAATCAGAATCTAAACTGACACGAGCCCCAAACTATAGACACTATCAATATAATTTGCCCTTTTATCATTGTACCAACTACGATTGAATTATGTTGTGGGTTTATTTGTTGCTATAATTGCCAATGTTCAAAGCAAAGATGCCTTTAAACCAAATGAAAAGCTGCCCTGTTCGCCCCGGTGGTGGTTGGTCCTTTACCCTTTTCCTGCTCATAATCGGGTACCAAATCTGCAATTTAAGTAATTTTGTGCCTTTTACAGCAAATTGCTCCTCAAATTAATCTATAGCACTTCCTTTATTCCATATGCCAAACAAGAATTTCATTGCAATTATGTGTAATCAAGTCCAGTCTAGTGTTGACAACATCAATTTTATGGCATACAGAGACTGTAGAAAGACATGACTGCATTTAGTTCACTAGGTTGTGAAATTAATGTTTTTTTGTTGGAATCTATCTCATGTTTTTAACAGTAAATAGGGAAAAAGTCTTTCAAGGGATAAAATTCATAAAAAAATTGATTGCACAATCGAATGCGAAACCAATGGATAAACTATTGTTTAAGCACATATGTTTAAAGTGAAGGATTCAATAGCATCGATAGTGAGATTATTATGTAATGATTTTAAAATATGAAAAATCATAGAAGGCAATGTAGAAGTTTATGTATTTGCAATTTTATTTATTTATTTTTGGTATAATTTTTTTTTTTTACGAATATACTAAACTCTTCGTTTATTGGTGATTTTAGGATATTTTAATTGTCATTGTCAAATTATTAAAAATATATATTGATATGAGTGAAATTTTTTGTTTGTGCAAGTTGTAGACAATAATTTTATAGATACAAAATCAATCACATAACCAACCAATAAAATAATTTTGGTCACATATATCAGACAATAGGATCATTACTGAAAAGGTTGTTTTGCACAAATAGTGCCAACTATTTTTTCTATGGAAGATTTTGTATTCATACTATTATGGAGTTTTATTTTGACCTCAGTGAAAAAAAATTGTGAAGCTGCCATTGAACAAGGCCTTTACCAACAAATTTTTTTTTTTCTTTAATTTTTAAAACAAGATAATAGATAATATGTTAATAATTAGATTATAACATAACCTAACTTTTATTCATATATTCGAACTTAAAATCTCATTCACCTTAACACCTAAATGCACTCTCTATGACCAATTGAAAATAACAAAACAATGTGTTTGTCACGTGTTCGTATGAATATGGGCACGCGCACTATGCATCATGGCCAAAACAAATAATACAATAATTTTGGGAACTGAGGAATTGAGTTCAAATTTGCGTTGAGAACTAAAGTGTGTGATAGAGAGTTAATGAGTTTATTGAAAAATTCATGTGACACTCTAAATATTTAATTAACACTATGCTATTCCAAAAATAAAAATAAATAAATAAATAATAAAATAAATATATGGAATAATAATAATAAAACAACAATTAATGAGTAGATTAGCAAATTTCTAGAGAGAATTACTCCACCTGTGCCGTCTAGCTCTTAGGGGAGGGAAGTCACCAATTTGAGGCATCATGACTGGATGATTTCGTGTATATAAGGGGGTGGTGGGGGTTGCAAAAGGCAGTATAGGAACGAGAGGGAACGAGAGGAAGTGAAGAAAAAGAGAGAGAGGGAGAGAAAGAGAGGAGCAAGAAAATAGTCTTGAGGAGCCAGCGTAAATAAAAGGAAAATAGTAGGAATTAATATTAAGGTGAATTATATTATACCTTAAGTCACCATAATATATTTTACGTATGTTTTAAGTTACCATAATTTATTTTAC
Source organism: Camellia granthamiana (assembly GCA_036172215.1). NCBI lineage: Eukaryota > Viridiplantae > Streptophyta > Magnoliopsida > Ericales > Theaceae > Camellia > Camellia granthamiana. The sequence goes on along the minus strand of CM069910.1, from coordinate 70,549,358 downwards.
GCAATTTGTGTTTTATAAATTATGTTAATATTTTAATTACATTTTGTTTAAATTGAAACCCATGGATATGTTGGTTTAAATTTTAGGAATTATTCGGCAATGATTTTATAAATAATTATGTTTTGTAAGTACCACCACGGGAGTCACATGCCTTAGGTAACTTAAATAATCATTGGTCTCTATTTGGCCACTTTGTGGTCCTCTGTTTGTCATGGATCCATTGACCTCTATTCTGACTATAACTCCAGTGACCTCTGTTCTGTTATGTACCGTAGTTATGGTTATTTATTTACGTAATTTTTGTATTTAAGTTTCTGGCACATAAATAATTTATTTATTCAAATTAAGTTATGTAAATATTTTAGCTTAACTAATCATTCAGGGTTATTTTTGTGTTCCCTATACTCTTAGCATAATATTTTTCACTCTATTGTGTGCTTATAGTTGTTACCCTTTCAGGTGATAAGATGTAAGGAAGATCCATAACCTCATATAGTGGAACCCGCACAAGAATTTGATGTTGATCCGTTATTTTTTTTCCTTTATTTTCTTCCTTTTGAAGGCCGGTCACTGCATAATAAAATAATAAAAGCCCTATAGATGTATTTTCTTTTATCAAAATAGTAAAATGGAGTTAATTCTCTCTTTAATTATTTTCTTACTTTTATTTTGCCTCTGTCTGCACCATTTAATTTATTAAGATTAAAATTAATTAGTAAGTTGTGATTCCAACCCTAAGCTCATGGGGTTGAGTCGTAACAAATGTGGTATTAGGGCAATGGTTCATTTAAGCAAAACACAAATAAAAATCATTAGAACATAGGACACACGCACAATTAAGAAGTAGAATAGCGGGTGATTTATACCTAAATGTTAAATTTTGTTAGTCCATTTATTCTGTATCATTTGATATATTCAAATACCCATCCAAGACAATTTCAAGTTTAATTTACACCTGACACACAAAAAAAAAAAAAAAAAAAAAAACCTATTTTATTTGATCAAAAATTTTGAAAAATTATAAATATAAATATAAATAAAACTATATAGCTAAATACATATAATAAAATAAAATGACTACATAATAAAATAAACAGTAAATATTTACTTATAACGTTAGTCCTTTATGTAAAATCTCACGTTTATTCTAGTAATGTAAGAATGTCCGAGATTAACCTTGATGAGGCATTTTGGGAGGAGCTCGGAGCTATTAATTTAGAGGATATTTTAGCAGAACACCCCGCTCCCACCTCACCGGAAGGATGGGGAGATTTGGAGGATATAGTTAGGAGACTGCATTTAGACCTTACCCAATTGATGGGTCGGTCAATATATATACAAACCGATCCTACTAACGTACCATACTTATTGTGAAAGCAAAGTCATGCCTACACGTGCGGACAATTTCTCAGACCCACCCGTGTCCTCGGTCTTGCCCCAGGATATGACCGCCCGCACTACATCATTGGTCCTTTACCTCCAGACTTTGTTGCCAAAAAGGGAAATGTGTACCCCGAGAACTACATTTTCACCAATGTCCCTAACCCATTGGAAATTATTAATATTCAAAATGTTTTAGTAATGACCTATCATACATTGAGTAACCGGGATAGATCGTCGATCGAGCGTTTTGGGGCTATATATAGTCTGTCATCGTTTACACCGTCTAAGCCGCATGGGTTTGTTTTGGTATGATACAGTTAGGATGGGAATTTGAGCTTTTTATACAACACTACTTCCCATGGTTGTTTGACTCACCACTCTAGATTTTGTAGAAGAAAATTCTTTTGTACGCTAACTATGATGAGTTCTAATCCCCTTTTTGTGGTTTTCTTTGTGGACCAAATGGATGAGACACTAACATATTTTGACTCTTCGACAAGGATGTAATCTTATTTGTAAAAATAGTAAAGTTGGTATTTTATATATATTGCGCTATATATGCTTATATGTGTATGTTGCGTTATGAATATAATGCATCGTTTATTACTTTGTAGAATGGCAATAATGGTAACGGATGCAAGTCATCGGTCAGTGGCACTGAATCGATGGAAAGAATCATAAAAAGAATGGTTACTAGCTTTTTGCAAGCCTTACAGACCAACATCAATAATGGGATATCGGAGAGGCGAGAAGAGTCGGTTACAATAAAACAATTACAGGATCTAAAACCGACCACATTTACTGATGGTCCAGACCTAATGGTAGCAGACGCTTGGGTTAAAGACATGGAAAGATTTTTTGCACCTTACCCTACACCAAAAGACAAAAGGTAACTTTCACCACTTTTACTTTCAAAGATAATGCACAGGAAAGAAGAAATCGCAACTTGGGCAAGATTCTTGGAAGTGTTTTATGCAAAATACTTCCCAGATTTGTTATGGGAACAAAAGCCGTCGAAATTCATACATCTAAACCAAGGAACCATAACGATGGCTGAATATGAGAGTAAGTTCACACAACTCGCTCGATTTGCGACATATGTCATCCCCACTGAAACTCGAAAAGCAAGAAAATTCGAAGTAAGATTGGATGCTGAAATCAAAGATAGGCTTGAGGTTTTGAAACTACCAACCTATGCGAAAGTGGTAGACCGAGCATACATTGCAGAAAAAAGAATTAAAGCCTCACGCTCTAGTGAACCAAGCCAAAAGAAATGATTTTGGGAAAAAAACAACAGAAGATCCGGTATTGTGCCTCCCAAGAAGGTGAATACGGGCACAACCAACTCAGGCAATCAAGGTTCTACTAACCCCAAAGGTAACATCATTCCAACTTGCCCTACGTTTGGAAGGGCTTATTGAGGACAATGCCATCAAGACACTGGAGCATGCTTTAAATGCAGTCAAGTTGGCCACTTGCTGAGGGATTGTCCAAAGCTGACCAATCCTACAGCTAGCCCCTCTGGCCCAATCAGAAAACCCGCAGGACTTGGAGGAGAGAGGAATGACCAAAAACACCAAGGAAGGGCCTTTGCCGTGGTACTTAGAAAATTAGAAGTTACCAAAAACATTGTGTCAGGTATACTTTCTGTCTATGGTCATTTAGCTCATGTTCTCATTGACACCGGGTCAACTCATTCTTTTATTGCACCACACTTTGCTGCCAAGCTAGCATCAACATCCGAACCCTTAGGATATATATTGTCTGTGTCTTTTCCTTCTGGTAATTCTGCCTACAGTACTAATGTGTACAGATCATGTACTATATCCTTAAAAGGCAAAACCTTATACGTAGACTTGATTCCCCTCCGCATTAAGAACTTTGATGTGATCTTAGGGATAGATTGGCTGCCTGCCTGCCAACCACGCCTCTATTGATTGTAAAACCAAAAAGGTCTCCATCTGATTACCAAACCAACCCGAACTTGTTTTTGATGGGATTGGAGTTTCCAACCCTCCCTGTCTTATATCCTCCATGACAGCCCAACGACTTCTAAGAAAGGGTTGTTGTAATTATATTTGTTATATGATCAATACACAAAAAGAAACCCCCATCGTTGATACAATCCCTGTGGTTCAAGAATTCCTAGATGTCTTTCCCAGAGACCTACCTAGTACCCCAGTTGACCGGGAAATCAAGTTCACCATTGAAACTCAACTTGGTACCCAACTAATATCAAAAGCCCCTTACCGCATGTCAATGATGGAATTGAAAGAACTGAAGACTCAACTCCAGGAACTACAGGACAAAGGCTTCATTCGACCTGGTACCTCACTCTGGGGACCTCTAGTATTGTTTGTGAAGAAAACGGATGGCGCGATGAGGTTATACATCGATTACCGGGAGCTGAACAAGGTTACCATCAAGAATTGGTACCCTCTGCCACGAATCGATGACTTGTTCGATCAACTTTAATGCGCCCAAGTTTTCTAAAAAATCGACTTGCGTTCTGGCTGCCATCAACTAAAAGTCAAAACGGAAAGCATCGAAAAGGCTACCTTTAGAACCCGTTACAAACACTATGAGTTTCTTGTCATGCCATTTGGCATGACAAATGCCCCCAGTAACTTTCATGGATCTCATAAACCGAGTGTTCAAACCCTATCTTAATAAATTCGTCATTGTCTTCATTGACGACATTTTCATATACTCCAACTCACCAGAGGACCATGAGCGACACTTGCGAACAATTCTACAAGCACTACGTGATCACAAATTTTATGCCAAGTTGAAGAAATACGAATTCTGGATCACTAGTGTACACTTTCTCGATCACGTCATTAACAAAGATGGCATCTCAGTTGACCTCCAAAAAGTTACAGTAATTGTGAACTGGCCAAGACCTACTAATGTGTCAGAAATACAAAGTTTCTTAGGTTTAGCTGGCTATTACTGACACTTCGTGCAAGATTTCTTAAAGATAGTATCACCCTTGACCCAACTAACTTACAAGAACACACCCTTTAAATGAACTGACAAACAAGAGAGTTGCTTCCAAGAGTTAAAAAGCAAACTTGTGTCAGCTTCTATACTAACACTTCTTGCGAGAACAGATGGGTTTGTCATTTATAGTGATGCCTCATATAATGGCTTAGGTTGTGTTCTTATGAAAAATGAAAAAGTCATTGTTTATGCCTCACGATAACTAAAGACTCACGAGAAGAACTACCCAACTCATGATCTAGAGTTGGCTGCAGTAATCTTTGCCCTCAAGATCTGGCGTCATTATCCCTACAGTGTAACCTATGAGGTTTACACTAATCAAAAGAGTCTTAAATATCTGTTTACACAGAAAGAGATGAATATGAGGCAACGACGGTGGCTAGAATTTATGAAAGATTACGATGTAGAGATCCATCACCATCCAGGCAAAGCTAACGTGGTGGCAGACGCACTAAGCCGAAAGACGACTAAAAGTTTGGCATGTACTCTCGTTTTTCACAAGATCGATGGACTGCTCGCCAATATAACTGTGGAACCCACTTTGATTAAAGAAATTAAAGCACGCCAATGTGAAAATAAACTTTTAAAGAAAAAGTACGCTGAGCAAAGAAGTACCCCCGATCTCGACTTCACTATAAGCAATGGGATACTAAAATTTCAGAATCGAATTTGCGTACCCGACCCTTCAGAACTCGAGAAGAAAATATTGGTAGAAGCTTATAGCTCGAGGTTTGTAATCCATCCTGGCAATACAAAGATGTATTATGATCTAAAGGAACACTACTGGTGGACAGGAATGAAAACAGACATAGCAAGCCACATCTCCAAATGCCTGCATTGTCAGCGTGTTAAAGCAGAACATCAGAGACCTGCAGGAATGCTGTAACCACTCCCTATTCCTGAATGCTAATAGGAGCACATTACTATGGACTTTCGTAGTCAGGTTACCACAGCCAGTTTCAAAGAATGATACGATATAGGTTATAGTAGACCGATTGACGAAGTCGGGGCATTTTCTGCCAATTAAAATCACGTACTCCCTTAATAAGTTTGCCACTTTATACATCAAGGAAATCATTCGATTGCATGGTACCCCAGTTTCAATCGTGTCTGATCGAGACCCCCATTTCGTGTCTCACTTCTGGAACAAATTGCAAGAAGCTTTGGGAACCACACTGAAGTTTAGCACTGCTTATTACCCACAAACTGATGGGCAATCCGAAAAAACAATCCAGACATTAGAAGATATGTTAGGTGTATGTGTGTTGGACCTCAAAGGTAATTAGGATGAGCATCCACCTCTAGTGGAATTCGCCTATAACAACAGCTACCAAGCAAGCATTGAAATGGCATCGTACGAAGCTCTGTATGGAAGGAGATGTAAATCACCTCTGTGTTGGGCGGAAGTTGGGGACGGGAAACTATTAGGCCCCAAGATCGTGCAAATCACAAGTGATAAAATTGAACTCGTCCAACAGCGAATTCGCACTGCTCAGAGTTGCCAGAAAAGCTATGCAGATACACGAAGACGGGAATTGGAATTCCAAGTAGGAGATCATGTTTTCCTCAAGATTTTACCAACAAGAGGAGTTATCCAGTTTGGGAAGCGAGGAAAGTTAAACCCACGTTACATCGGGCCATTCGAGATACTGGAAAGGATTGGTCCTGTGGCATATCGCATAGCATTGCCACCTGAATTGTCCAATGTTCACAATGTGTTCCATGTTTCGATGCTTCGACGGTACCTCTGGGATCCAAAACATGTTGTCGATTATGGGAATCTGGAAGTTCAAGAAGATCTCTCTTATGAAGAACAACCGGTGCAGATTCTCGATCATCGTGATCAAGTTCTTCGAAACAAGACCATACCTCTGGTAAAAGTCTTATGACGGAATCATCATGTCGAAGAAGCGGCATGGGAAACTGAAAGTCAAATGCAAGTCAAATGTCCACACCTCTTCAAAACCCAAGGTATGTCAAGTTTGAGGACAAACTTCTATTTAGGAAGGGAAAAATGTGATACCTTAAATATTTAATTAGCACCACGTTATTCCAAAAATAAAAATAATAAAATAGTAAAATAAATATATGGAATAATAATAATAATAATAATAATAATAATAATAAGAAGTTAAACAACAATTAATGAGTAAATTGGCAAATTTATGGGGAGAATGATATTGCGCCACTTGTGTCGTCTAGTTCTTAGGGGAAAGAAGTTACCAATTTGAGGCAACATGACTGGGTGATTTCTTGTGGAAAAATGATAGAGACCTCTTTTTTCCTTGACCCCCACAACCTCCACACACAAATGTCAGTGAGTGATAGGAGGGGAAAAAAATAGAAAAATAAAAAGCAAAAAGTTGGTCAATCTCAATACATTGGAGGTGGTGGGGGTCAAGAAAAAAGGGGGTCTCAATCTTTTTCCTTTCTTGTGTATATAAGAGGGTGGTGGGGGCTGCAAAAGGTAGTATAGGAACGAGAGGAAGATGAGGAGGAGAAAAAAGAGAGAGAGAGAGAGAGAGAGAGAGAGAGAGAAAATAGTCTTGAGAAGTCAGTATAAATAGGAGGAAAATAGTAAGAATTAATATTAAGGTGAGTTATATTATACCTTGAGTCACCATAATATATTTTACGTATGTTTTGAGTTACCATAATTTATTTTACACAATTTGTGTTTTATAAATTATATTAATATTTTAATTACGTTTTGCTTAAATTGAAACTCATAGATATGTTGGTTTAAATTTTAGGAATTATTTGACAATAATTTTATAAGCAATTATGTTTTGTAAGTACCACTACGAGAGTCCCATGCTTTAGGGGACTTAAATAACCATTGGTCTCTGTTTGACCACTCTGTGATCCTTTGTTTGTCATAGATCCATTGATTTATATTGTGACTGTCACTCCAGTGACCTCTGTTCTGTTTTGTTCTGTACCGTGGTTATGATTATTTATTTATGTAATTTATGTATTTCAGCTTCTACCACATAAATAATTTATTTATTCAAATTAAGTTATGTAAATGTTTTAGCTTAACTAACCATCCATGGTTATTTTTGTGTTCCCTATATTCTTGACATAATATTTCTCACTCTGTTATGTACTTACAGCTGTTATTCTTTCAGGTGATGAGATGTAAAGAAGACTGGCAACCTTGTGTAGTGGAACCCGCATAAGAATTTGATACTGATCCGTTATTTTTTTTTCCTTTTTTTTCTTCCTTTTGCGGGCCAGTCACTACATAATAAAATAATAAAAGCTCTATAGATGTATTTTCTTTTATCAAAATAGTAGAATGGAGTTAATTCTCTCTTTAATTATTTTCTTACTTTCATTTTGTCTCCGCTTGCGCCATTTAATTTATTAAGATTAGAACTAATTAATAAGTTGCGATTCTAGCCCTAAACCTCTGAGGTTGAGTCGTGACAATTCATATATAAAATAAATTTGGACCACATATTGATATTTCTAAGTAAAATTTTTAAATACATAATATTACTCCAAATAACATTATACCTGGCAAGGTGGGCCGTGTTGAATATTTAACGGTGGAAAATAAAAGGTAAAGGCGAATTTCAAGTTCATGTTTATACCACCAACCCTTTGACGATCTTTTGAGAATTATATCTATATATATTAAAAATTACTATTTTTGAACAGAATATTTAGGTAGAACTTTCTAATTTAAAATTGAAGTTTTATTTTTTTGGTATTAAATGTATTTAATTATACAAGAATTGATGTTAGTAACTAATAAATACATAGATTATTATTATACGCAAAAAGAGTGAAAAGGTTAGGACAATTGCAAAGAAAAGAGAAAGGCAGAGTGAATATTCAGTAGAATAGGATGTTGGAGGAATTCGTCAGCTGTGATGTAATTGCGTGCAAATTTGATTGCGAAATAAAACACAAACACACAATCAACAAAACAAAAAAGATATATCATTAATCAAAGTCAAAACTCTTCTATTCAATGCATGTTGTTTCAATCAACACTACTAAAATATCATCTAACCATACACCAGGACCACCAACTAATACCATAACCCAAAAACGTTTCTTACGGCTAATAAATGATTAAAGCAAAATCATTATCACCTTAGAAATCCAAATGACTAAATTGGGAACTTCTTTTAACCCTATCGCTAATCGTTGCATATTAAGAGCATCTGAACCAAATTCTTTAATTTTTTAGTTAAATTAAAGCCATTTTATTATTTTAGCTACTCATTTTTTAGTACCTACTGCATCAAACCCTTCATTCTAACTTATTCTTATTAAATATTATTTTCTTATTGTGTTTGTTAGTTTTTCTTTTTTTATTAAATTGATAAGTTACCAGCCAAACAATTCTTAAGAAAAAACAAAAACAAAAAAAATTTGCCGTTGACCGGTTGACAGGCCGGACTTTCGAGTGGGCATCCGGTAACACACAAATAGCGACGAACAGTGCCTCGCTTGTTGTAACGAGTTACTGTACCGATTGTAAATTTTGACGAGCTACACACGAGTTTGATGTAGATGATTTTTTAAAATTTTTCGCTCAAAAATAAAATTTGAAAAGCTTGATGAAAATGCTCTAAGAGCATTTGCAATGTTTTGGTTTGTGGCCAAGTTAATGTCAGATGTTAATGTGTTTGGTAACGTTTACGTTTTCAGCTTATATTTATAAAAATTTTATAAACTAGTTTTTGTTTATTTTTAGAAAAACATAAACTACAAACGCGTTTCGTAATTGATAAAATATTTTTAAAAAATTTAAAATATAAAAAAGAGTGAGAAATGGCAAGTGGTGGCAAGTGGCGACGAAAGACGGTGGTGGAAAGTGGTGACGGTGGGTGGTGGCGGGTGGGTGGTGGTGGTGGGTGGGTGGGTGGGTGGTGGTGGCGGGTGGTGGGTGGTAGCAAGTGGGTGGTGGTGGCGGTGGTGGCGGGTGGTGGATGGTGGTGGCGGATGGCAGGTGGTGGTGGGTGGCAGCGGGTGGGTGGGTGGTGGTGGTGGTAGTGGGTAGTGGTAGTGGGTGGGTGGGTGGGTGGGTGGGTGACGGTGGCGGGTGGTGGCGGGTGGTGGTGGCAAGTGGGTGGCGGATGGCGGGTGGTGGTGGGTGGTGACGAGTGGGTGGTGATGGTGGGTGGGTGGGTGACGGTGGTGGTGGTGGTGGTGGGTGGTAGCGAGTAGGTAGTGGTGGTGGTAGCGGGTGGTGGTGGCAGGTGGGTGGCGGATGGCGGGTGGTGGTGGTGGGTGGGTGGGTGACGGTGGCGAATGGTAGGTGGTAGCGAATGAGTAGTGGTGGTGGTGGTGGTGGTAGTGGTAGTGGCAGGTGGATGGCGGGTGGGTGGTGGTGGTGGTGGGTGGTGGGTGGTGGTGGCGGGTGGGTGGCAGGTGGCTGGTGGTGGTGGGTGGCTGGTGGTGGCAGGTGGTGGATGGTTGTGGCAGGTGGTTGGTGAGTGGTGGTGGCAAGTAGGTGGCAGGTGGTGGTGGCGGGCGGTAGATGGTGGTGGCGAGGGATGGGTGGTGGTGGCGGGTGGTGGCTGGTGGTGGCAGGTGGCTGGTGAGTGATGGTGGTGGGGGGTGGGTGGTGGGGGTTGGTGGTGGAAGATGGTAGTGGAAAATGGTGGCGGGTGATGGCTAGTGTTGGGTGATAAAAAAAAAAAAAAAAAAAAAAAAAAAAAAAAAAAAAAAAAAAACTCAAAACTCAAAACGGAAACACATTTTTTGGCCAAATTTATAAACTGAGACCACTGATTTATAAATCAAAAATTTTACCAAACAAATTTTTATTTGAGTTTTTAAAATTTTTGTAAATATAAACAGAAAACTGAAAACGTAAATGTTACCAAACGACACCTAAGCTTTTAGCTAGTTGATGTTGGAAAATTGGCTTCAGTGGAGCTGTTAACATATTGGTTAAGGCTGTCAGATGTTAACCAATTGATTAACGGTGGCTAGTCACTTAACAGACAAAAGGACGAAAATTTCCTGATGGATAATATGCACGGGATATAACTCTATCACAAAATTACATAAGTTAAATACAAATTTGCGTTCATTGCACACTGAAATATTTCCCAACAAAGGAAGGAGAGAGAGGGGAATAGGGAAGAGGAGCACACTTACAGTGTAGTTGTGACGCTCCAAATTTTTGGAACATCAAAGGAAATTAAATAAACAAAATGACTTAATAAATCAAAAAATTGACATCTTAATAGGACATTCTAATTCTCGTACATAGCCGAAGGTTCAAATAATATTAAATAAAAACTTAAAATTATCCAAATACAACATCAAATGAAATTATAAAGTCCTTAATAATTAATACATAAGATAATAAAGTTATTTGACTCTAGTCATAATTTCAACTCAGCCAAGGCTCTACGTTAGCGTCAACTCCATTTCAGCTTCAATTATTTCCTTGCCAAAATCTGGCATAAAGCACTCGGGCAACAAAAATATATGCCATGAGTTTTGTAACTGTTGGAACAATCTTCTGTGTAAATAAAATAAACTAAAATAATTCAAACAAAATAATTAAATAACATACCGAATTTATTTCGTTGAACCGAATAAATAATTTAAGACCAAGTCGAGTGTGTGACACTCTGTCCTTAAGACAGATTCGCCCCGCTACGGTGTTTACGGTTGAGTGGCGTCTATCTCCCAGGATACAATGATCTTCACAAACTTGTAGTAGCACTCCACACAAATTTGTACGACGAACTAGAACCTTGTGTTCTTACTCTCTGAATTTTATTCTAAAACTAAAATGAAGAAAAATGCACACAATAAAATCTGGACACCAATGAGACAGTTTCAGACTGAGTTCTGGTGTCAAGATTGCTGGAATCATGGCAGTATTTATAGGCAAAATTACACAGCCCCGAATAGGTGCTGTAAGGCTGAACAGGTGCAACAATAGTAACGGATACTATTTTGAAATTTCAAACAAATTCATTGCGGTTTATAAAAACCGAATATGTCCGTTTGCACCTTTTGAAACAGCTTTACCACACGATTTTGAAAAAGACAACCGTTGATTTGACCAACTCAAAGAAACTTAACCAAGTGAAAGAAATGTAGATAATTTATTTAATTAAACTATTTCAAATATATATATATATATATTAAACTAATTAAATATATATATATTAAATTATTGAAATAGTTAAATAAATAAATAAATGAAGAGGTACAAACTTTAGGAAACATTTAGGAATTCAAAATTTGAATTTAGAATTAAATTAAATTTCCACACTAATTTTTATTGAAAAAATTCAAAAGAATTTTATCTAAAAAATTAATGTTAGACCCGAAAACGACGTCATCTTCCCATTCACTCATAAATAGTTTTGACGTTCCGTCTTCACCGTGTGACTTGCCACGCGGCAAGGAACACTTCACCTCTTCGGACCCACCCCAAAAGACGTTTGGGGTCCACCCAAATTGGGCTAAAAATATGCCTATATAAAACCATTTTTCCAACAATCCCCCACATGAATGGAATTTGACAGAGAGAAAATGCAACAATATGATTTAATCAGAGAGGACAGAAATTGGTAATATTCTGCAAAGGATAGGTAGCTTTTGGCTTTGAACCTTCCCTTGTGAGACACTATCGGATTTACTAGCTAACCAGTGAACATGATGTCTTGAACTGTTTAGCCGTTTGTGTAAACCAAGACAATAGAACTCACACAGATGATCCCTAGACACAGTTTAGTTCTCACTATTGTGTTCATTTTGGCCCTGAACAACCTGGTCTTTCATGAGTGCTCTAAAGACTCGTAACCCTTCACAAATCTTATAGAACGGCCCAGTTCACACTCACATAGGTGATTCTTATGAAAAGTATCCTGCCATACTCCACTAGGTTTACCTAGATATAAGAATCATTAAAAATATTACTTAACCTAAATCGCTGCAGACATCACTTATTTCATCATAAAAATGGGTAGGAGTTGGACTCCACAGTGATCCTTCTGAGTCAATCACAACTCGGTTGTCCCTTTGAACCTAGATCTTGGGATCTCCAGTCAACTAGGTTGGGTTGCCGTTGTGGTAACTCTTATTTAATAGGCTTTAGTCCCATTCCCCTCGATGAATTCTCAACTAACTCTCTTGCTAACCCTTTGGTTAGTGGATCCGCTATGTTGTCTTTAGACTTAACATATTCTATGGAAATAATTCCATTAGAGAGTAGTTGTCTTACGGTGTTATGTCGACGACGAATGTGTCGTGACTTACCGTTATACATATGACTCTGTGCTCTACCTATAGCTGATTGACTATCGCAATGTATGCATATAGCAGGCACCGGTTTTGGCCAAATTGGAATATCTTCAAGGAAGTGGCGAAGCCATTCTGCCTCTTCCCCTGCTTTGTCTAAGGCTATGAATTCAGATTCCATAGTAGACCTAGCAATACATGTCTGTTTAGAAGATTTCCAAGATACAGCCGCCCCACCAAGAATAAAGACATACCCACTGGAGGACTTCGAGTCTCTAGTATCCGATATCCAATTTGCATCACAGTATCCTTCAAGTACTGCTGGATATCTAGTATAATTAAGCCCAATGTTACGAGTAAATCGGAGATATCTCAGAACCCTTATAATTGCTTTCCAGTGTTCTACTCCTGGATTACTCGTATATCTACTTAATTTACTTACTGCATAAGCTATATCTGGGCGAGTGCAGTTCATCAAGTACATTAAGCTTCCAATAATTTGGGCATACTCTAATTGAGAAATACTTTCCTGTACATTCTTAGAAAGATACAAATTAATATCTACAGGTGTTCTAGCAAGATGATCATCATCTTTGCTGAATTTGTCAAGTATTTTCTCAATGTAATGAGATTGTGACAAAGCATAACCTTCTGATGTTTTGGTAATTTTCATACCAAGAATTACATCAGCAATGCCCATGTCTTTCATGTCAAAATGTCTATTCAACATTTTCTTGGTAGTTTTAATCATGTCATTATTACTACCTATGATGAGCATATCATCTACATAAAGACATACAATGACATAACCTTTGTCTGTGTTTTTAATATAAACACATTTGTTACACTCATTAATTTTAAATCCATTTGACATCATTGCCTTGTCAAATTTCTCATGCCATTGCTTTGGCGCTTGTTTTAAACCATATAATGATTTAACCAATTTACACACTTTCTTTTCTTTTCCTGGAACAGAAAACCCTTCTGGTTGTTCCATGTAAATTTCTTCATTTAACTCACTATTTCAGAAAGCGGTTTTAACATCCATTTGATGAATTTCTAGATTGTATAGAGATGCAATGGCAATTAGCATCCTAATGGATGTTATTCTAGTAACCGGTGAGTATGTGTCAAAGTAATCTAGTCCTTCTTTCTGTCTAAAACCTTTGACTACAAATCTTGCCTTGTATTTGTCTATTGATCCATCCGCTTTTAATTTTCTTTTGAAAATCTACTTGTACCCAAGAGATTTACAACCTGGTGGCAAATCCACTAATTCCCAAGTGTGATTTTGCAAGATGGATTCAACTTCACTGTTGACAGCTTCTTTCCATAAAGGCGCTTCCGGACTGGACATAGCATTTTTAAAAGTTAACGGCTCATTTTCTAACAAATATGTTAGAAAATCTGAACCAAACGATTTTGAGGTTCTAGCACGTTTACTACGCCTAAGTTCCTCTTCCTCATTTTGATCTAACTCTTGTTCTTGATCATGTTCTTGATCCTGACTAGTAATAGCATCAAAAGATCTTTTATTAGTACTAGTCTCTTGTCCAGTTTTCTTTGGAAATACATGTTCAAAGAATGATGCATTCCGAGATTCAATAATAGTATTTACATGCATTTCGGAATGTTTTGATTTATGAATCAAAAACCGATATGCACTACTATTCTTGGCATAACCAATGAAAATGCAATCAATGGTCTTAGGACCTATCTTAGTCTTTTTAGGACTAGGAATAGTCACTTTAGCCAAACACCCCCACACTTTTAAGTATTTGTAGGATGGTACTCTTCCATGCCACAATTCATAAGGTGTTTGATTCACTTTCTTTCGGAGTATTTTATTTAAAATATAATTAACAGAAAGTATTGCTTCCTCCCACAAGTTCTGAGATAATCCAGAACTAATTAACATGGCATTCATCATTTCTTTTAAAATCCTATTTTTCCTTTCAGCAATTCCATTTTGCTGAGGTGAGTAAGGAGCGGTGGTTTGATGAATTATTCCATGTTCTTTACAAAATTCACCAAAAGGTGATTCATATTCATCACCTCTATCACTTCTAATTTTCTTGATTTTCTTACCAAGTTGATTTTCAACTTCATTCTTATATTGAATGAAAGTTTCCAAAGTTTCATCCTTATTTCGAATTAAATAAATATAACTATATCTAGTATAGTCATCTATAAAAGTGATTACATACTTTTTCCCACCTCTGGTATGAATTGATTTAAAATCACAAATGTCACTATGAATTAATTCAAGCGGTTCCGTACTTCTTTCAATTGAATGAAAATGAGTTTTAGATAATTTTGCCTCAACACAAATTTCACATTTATGATTTGAATCAATGTCAAATTTAGGTAAACATTCCATATTAATTAATCTACGCAAAGATCCATAATTAACGTGTCCTAATCTACCATGCCATAAATTTGAAGACTCAAGCAAGTAAGAAGAAGATGTAGTATTATTAATAACTGAGGGTACAACGGTCATTACATTTAACTTGAAAAGGCCATCAGACATGTAACCTTTTCTTACATACATCCCATTCTTAGTAAGTACAAATTTATCACTCTCAAATACTAGCCTAAACCCATTCTTACTCAACAAAGATCCGAAAACAAGATTCTTGCGAATGTCCGGTACATGCAGCACATTGTTGAGAGTGAGTTCCTTTTCTGATGTCATCTTGAGAACAATCTTTCCTTGTCCTTCAACTTTGGAAGTTGAGGAGTTGCCCATAAAAAGTTGTTCACCATTGTCCACTGTAGAGTAAGATGTGAACATCTTTTTGTCGGCACAAATATGGCGAGTAGCACCAGTGTCCACCCACCATTCTTTAGGATTTCCGACAAGATTTGCCTCGGAAACAACTGCAGAAAGATTGATGTCATCTACACCATTGGAAATCTTGTCCACTTCAGTCATCTGGGCTTGAGCAGGCTTCTTGCTTGTTCTTCTTTTGCTTTTGCCTTTGCTACGGCAATCTTTGGCCCGATGTCCCTCTTTGTCACAGATGTAACATTTGCCATTAAACTTGTACTTTTTATTATCCCCCCCTTTAGAGTCTTGTGATGAACTTTCTCCAGAAGACTTTCGTTTCTTGGTTTTTGAAGCATGTTCTACCACATTTGCCTTAGACTCCATAGGATGCTTACCTGCCCGCTTTTCAGAATTGCGGTTGTCCTCCTCAATCCTTAAACGCACAATTAACTCGTCCATAGAAATTTCTTTGCGCTTGTGTTTGAGGTAGTTCTTGAATTCCTTCCAGCCTTTTGGTAATTTTTCAATTAAGGTTGCAACTTGAAAGGATTCACTGAGAGACATACCTTCTGCGTGAATGTCATGCAGAATGAGTTGGAAATCTTGAGCTTGGCTGATCACAGGTTTTGTATCAACCATTACAAAATCCAGGAATCTGCCAACCACAAATTTCTTTGAGCCGACATCTTCCGTTTTGTACTTTTTCTCCAACGATTCCCAAAGTTCCTTTGCTGTCTTGATTGGACTATAAACGTTGTATAATGTGTTGTCAAGTCCGTTCAAGACGTAATTCCGGCAAAGGAAATCGGCATGTTTCCAAGCATCAACCGCAGCAACCACTTGCCGGTCGGTTTCATCCTCTTTCAGGATAGGAACATCTTCACGGAGAAAACGAGTCAGGTTCAGAGTTGTAAGATAGAACAACATTTTCTGTTGCCATCTTTTAAAGTCAGTTCCCGAGAACTTCTCTGGCTTTTCACCGTGATTTACCGGTACTGTCATCACAGGAGAGGGGGTTGGTGCAATTGCAGCCACCACAGCAGTACTTGTTTGGGCATTAGTTTCAGTAGCCATCAATTCTAATTTATAAAACAAAATTGTAATTAGAATATACACTACACAGAAAATTAAACCAAATTCACAGAATTAAATTCTGTAAAAATAAAAGAAACAATAATGTAACTTTTATTTTCCAATTAATTTGAAAATAAAATAAAATTTTATTTAAACAAATTAATTCCACACAGAAAATTAAATTCTGTAAAATAAAAGAAATAAAAATTATAACTTTTATTTTTCCAATTAATTTGGAAATAAAATAAAATTTTATTTAACCAAAATAATTCCACACAGAAAATTAAATTCTGTAAAAATAAAAGAAATAAGAATATAACTTTTATTTTTCAATTAATTTGGAAATAAAATAAAATTTTATTTAACCAAATTAATTTCACACAGAAAATTAATTTCAGTAACACTTCAATAATTAAAATACTGAAAACAGAATTTTAATTAATGAAAACTCAGAAAATAATTTCTAAAAACCAAAATTAATTTTCTGACCAAATTCCACAAAAATATATTCTGAATTGTTAATGACATCAGTATCGTACTATTAGTTGTCAAAGAAAAGAGACAGTATATTACTACTATCTGTCAAATAGCATATAAGCACTATTTGTTTTTCCAACCAGAATATTATTTTGTAAACTCACAGAAAATAATTTTCTTCCGAAATTATTTATGAAGAATGAAAAAGGAAAACAAACGAAAAATTCTGTAAACAGAATAATTCGATTCTGTCTTAAGATTGTTGGAACAATCTTCTGTGTAAATAAAATAAACTGAAATAATTCAAACAAAATAATTAAATAACATACCGAATTTATTTCGTTGAACTGAATAAATAATTTAAGACCAAGTCGAGTGTGTGACACTCTGTCCTTAAGACAGATTCGCCCCGCTACGGTGTTTACGGTTGAGTGGCGTCTATCTCCCAGGATACAATGATCTTCACAAACTTGTAGTAGCACTCCACACAAATTTGTACGACGAACTAGAACCTTGTGTTCTTACTCTCTGAATTTTATTCTAAAACTAAAATGAAGAAAAATGCACACAATAAAATCTGGATAGCAATGAGACAGTTTCAGACTGAATTTCTGGTGTCAAGATTGCTGGAATCATGGCAGTATTTATAGGCAAAATTACACAGCCCCGAATAGGTGCTGTAAGGCTGAACAGGTGCAACAATAGTAACGGATACTATTTTGAAATTTCAAACAAATTCATTGCGGTTTATAAAAACCGAATATGTCCGTTTGCACCTTTTGAAACAGCTTTACCACACGATTTTGAAAAAGACAACCGTTGATTTGACCAACTCAAAGAAACTTAACCAAGTGAAAGAAATGTAGATAATTTATTTAATTAAACTATTTCAAATATATATATATATATATTAACATATCCTGTTTCTAACTGTTTAGTTTCTTCTAATCAATCGTTCCTATTGTTTATTTGATTAATCTAGTTTTCAATTCCATCTTAATCACCCACGAGCTCAGTCGGTTATCCACCTGGTTTGCATCACCCACTTCCATTTCCTGTCCGGAGTAAGTCCTTAGAGTTAGGCAGTGTGGACATTTAGGATAGGGTTTGTATTAAATATATATTAAACTAATTAAATATATATATATATATTAAATTATTGAAATAGTTAAATAAATAAATAAATGAAGAGGTACAAACTTTAGGAAACATTTAGGAATTCAAAATTTGAATTTAGAATTAAATTAAATTTCCACACTAATTTTTATTGAAAAAATTCAAAAGAATTTTATCTAAAAAATTAATGTTAGACCCGAAAACGACGTCATCTTCCCATTCACTCATAAATGGTTTTGACGTTCCGTCTTCACCGTGTGACTTGCCACGCGGCAAGGAACACTTCACCTCTTCGGACCCACCCCAAAAGACGTTTGGGGTCCACCCAAATTGGGCTAAAAATATACCTATATAAAACCATTTTTCCAACAATAACACAGTAAGAAAACATAACTAACCTACCATTCTTTTTAAGAGAAAAATAATGATATTATAAACATGAGATAACAATATAATTGTAAACATAAGTTACAACCATTAAAATAATTTCAATAATTTTAATAAATTAAGTGACACTCGAAATTTCACCAAAGAGATTTAACTTACTAACCACTAAGTATGGCAACGGTTAATTTGAAACTCTCCATTGGTCAAACATTCAAGTGTTACCAACCGTAACTACCAGAAATGCCCACGTCCGGAGTTATATACCCAAGTAGTGGTATCCGTGATCTGCCCTAAGAAAACGGTTTGCTAGGGGTACGTAACCTCCCTGTGTGCCACCTACACATCCACCCCTATTCCAAAACCGAATACCGAAAAGGGTTCAAATAATTCCCGTGCCATCTTAGGGTTTTGCGACACAATTTACGTAAGAATTCTCAAAAATCAGGGCTTATCCTAAATAACCGGTATTAACCGTCAACCCCTAATTTCATACACTCTTTAAAACCAAGACTCACCCTGAACAACTGGTATTAACCGTCAATTGTTAACTTTGTATATGTTGTTAATCATTTCAGCTAGCTTTGATATTAATCACAAATAATTCCAATTTTTAATTACAAATAATGTTATACCAACTCATTAAAATTCCCAACATAAAATATTACACATGTCACACAATAATAAATAATTGTACAAAATTTAAATAAACAATTTATTTAAACCATGGTATGAAATAATAATTTAGATACAAAGAAAATAAATCATAATCACACACATGCATAGATTTTTTAATTCACAATATTTAATGAATTAGACCAACACAATAATTATTTTTTTTTTTTTCCAAATAATTAATTGAAGTAATGATCTTAAATTTGTCCAGAAATTTTTTAAGATGTACCTTAGGTAATAAAAATTATAAATAAATTATTTATACAATTTTGAAATTCGTGAAAATATACAGAATATTCAATAAACATGTTTAGGTCATTTTTCAAAAAGAATTTTCCAAAAATAAGTTATAAATAATTCTGTAAAATTTCCAGAAGTTTTATGACACAGATTTATCACATTTTCTTAAATTAATTCCATACTTAAATTCATAGATTAAATTCATAATTTAAAATTTTATTATGAAACTAAACTTCTCAAATTTCATCTTTTAGTTAGAAATTACCAGATTTGGATTAATATAAAATTTTTAATAAATTTTCAAACATATTGTAAAATCTGTCTTATAGTTTCAGATTTAATTAAAAATTTGTATAAATTCATACAAAGCTCAATAATTGTTTCAAAAATTTTTGGATGAATTAGACATCATTCCCAACAACTTTGTAGAAGAAATTATCTTCAAATTTTGAGTATAAAATTGTCTAACAATTCGTACAAATTTTATGGCAGATTTAAGGGCCAAATAAAATCTTTAATGATCTTTTTAATGGCATAAACTACACATGCAAGTCCAAATTTCACAATATTATCATGATTTTAAGACTACCAATATCTTCAAATATTTGATATACAAATCATAAATTTACATACAACTATAAATAAAATTCTATTTACAAGTTTAGTCATTTTATCATATAAATATAATCTGAAAATTTCAACATTAAAAAAAATGAGAGGGTTGAAAGAGTTTTCTTACTTAATAGTAGGATTGAAATGGAATAGTGAAATGGTAGGAAAATATGCAACCTTCTTAACCTCCTTCTCTTATTATCTTAGTCCACTTCGCAGATTTTCTTTTCTTCCCTCCTTCTGTGAATGCAAGCATGCATGTATATATATACACAATGCATTGCTGAGGCTTCCTCTCTCTCTCTCTCTCTCTCTTCATTCTAAGTAGTCATTTCCCTCAATTCTAAGAGCATAATGAGTTCTTCTTCCCTATATTAACATGCAAACAACCATGTGGCAAAGTTGCCACCGAAATTTGCAAATCATATATATATATAATTGTATATTTGTGTGGGTTGCTTAAAATTGATACACTAAGATTTTTAACTAAGGTATTTAGTAAAAATAATTATCATATTGAATCCTAATTAAAATAATTTATAAACAATAAATATTGAATACTCACAAAATTATTACTCTTAATAATGCCTTTGTTAGTGATTGAATTGGGTTAATTTAAAACTAACTTTTACACTAATATATATTTCGGATAGACTCTGGATAAAATTAATTAATTAATTAATTTATTTATTTATTTTCTTTTAAGAATAATTAAATGCAAGTTTTCACAGTAGTAGGGTGAGGCTCATTGCAGTTTTTGTATTATTTATTTATTTCATTTATTATTTATATATGTTTATATGTCATCATTTTTATTTAACACATCCATTGCAACACACACTTTTACTCTCTAAAATTAACAAATACTAACATATAAAAATAGGTTTCACTTTTATTATTTTTTGTCATATAACACATTTTAACAAATAATTTTAACTATCCCATTGTGAATGCTCTAACACCTTGTCGTAGGTGGTCCACATTTGATCTTAGTTCAAAATTCAACAACTAGCCCCCAATAAATAAATATTATTAATAAAAAAAATTTACACTTGTTATCTATTAATTTTTACTTAAATTTCATTTTAATCATTTATTTTTTAATTACAATAATTAAGTGTTCACATTTCAATCCATATTTCAATATGATTCTCCCGTTACTCAACAAAGTGCATCTACAAGTTTGAAAAAAACCTACACTCACTCCCCTTCCAATAACAAATATTAACTGTGTCAAGTTTGATAATTAAATCAATATTTTTTACTTTTGTGATTTAATTTTCTAAAAGAAAATTTTGTATCCAAATCAACTAAATAAATTAATAGTAATATCTCAAAAACAACTGCTAGGGATGAACAAATAATTTTATCACTCATTAACCCTTTTTCCTTTAAAATTTGTTTAAAATAATTAGTATAATGGAAAATTAGAATTCTATTAAATAAAATAGTATATATATTGATGGCCTTCTAACAAAGCCAGGTAAAATGCTATGCAATTTAAAATTTAATGGAATAAATGTAATTATGTCAAAAGTATATGGTGCATTATAATTTCTTCAAGGGCAATTATTAATTGTGTAAGTGCATACCATATGCACTTGTGTAAGTTTTTTTTTACAAATATATATAAGTTATCTCACAAAATTACGTAAATTTTTACAAATATATATAAGATAATCTATAAAAATTTAAGAAATTACAACTTATATATATTTGTGAAAACTTATAAAATTTTGTAAGATAATTTATATATATTTTTTAGAATTTACGTAAATACATATGATATGTACTTTGCGTATCCAAACACTTCTCTTTTTTCAATCTTCAGGAGAGATTAGTGTACTTTGCCTAGAAAATTATAGGGTAAATTATACTTTATTTAGACCTTCTAATCTTGACTTGGCCTCGTTTAGGAACAGGCTAATTTAGTAACTTTTTGGTTATTTGGCTAAAATATGAGCTAAAAAAAACTAGTATGTTTGGGATGACTTTTTGGCTTTTTACGAAAAGATGTGCAAAAAGTAGAGAGAAAATAGAATCTTTGACTTTTTGGTATGGGTTGTTGGCTTTTTGGCTAATTTAATAACTTTTTGACTTTTTGGCTAAAAATGAAGGTTCCCAAACGAGGCCAGCTCACTCATATTTCAATTTACACTAAATTTTAAATGGTGGATGACCCAAAAAAACATGTTGAAACACAGATTTAAAGCTCGAGGACAGAAGATGATGGATAAAAGTAAAATTTGAGTAAAAAATGTAATTTATCTCAAAAAAGAAAAAATTATATTGTTAACTTTATTTAAATTTTTGAGTGTGACTTAGGTGCTGTTTGATAAAGTTAAAAACCGAAAACTGAAAATTAAGTATTGAAAATTGAATGCTAAATTTTTTAAGCTGAAAAATTGTTTGATAAAAATTTAAATGCTTAACTAAAAATAAATTGTTGGATATGTATAACATTAAATTTAAAATTTATTATTATCAAATTGTATATTTCAATTTTTATATTGTGATGGTGGTAGTAGTGGTGGTGGTGGTGGTGGTGGTGGTGATGGTGATGGTACTGGTGGTAGCGGCGGTGGCGGCGAACATGGTGGTGGCAGTAGTAGCGGTAGCGGTAGCGATGGTAGTTGTGACGATGGCATGATGGTGATGGTGGTGGTGGTGGTGGTGGTGGTGGCAGTAGTGGTCGTGGTAGTGGTAGTGGTGGTGATAGCTCTGGTAGTGGCAGTGGCATGATGATGATGGTGGTAGTGGTGGTAGTGGTGGTGGCGACGGCAGTGGCATGGTAGTGGTGGTGGTAGCGGCGGCGGCGGTGGTGCTCGTAGTGGTAGCTATGGCGGTGGTAGTGGTTTTGGTAGTAAGTTTATAATAGCAGTAGTGATACTAATGTTTAATATTTATAAATTCAGTCAAAATTATATAAGTTTCATATGATTTAAATTTTTTTTAACTTTTAATTTACATTTTAAGAGGCACTTAAATTTTTAAGTGATATCAATTGTAATTATCAAATGAACTTCATTAATTATCAATTAATACATTCAATTTTAAGTGTTGAATCATATTATCAAACATCACCTTATAATAATGAAAAAAGAACTTTGGTAGTTGAATGTATTTAGGTCTAATAAAAAATAATGCAAAGCATATAACATCCTCACCCCAACCTAATACTACTTTAAATTGACATGGAAGGAAATATAGAAAAGGTCTATGCTCAATAGGCCAAAATTGAACAAGAAGTTAATAACTACATAACAAGGGGAATATAGCTCATTCTCACAAGGTTTGTGCACATGGCTCTCCTGCCTATTTTTGCCTCAATAATGGAACCATCCATTTTCTTAATTTTGGTTAGAACTTATTTTCTTTATAGCCACTGCCTCTTTACCCAAATAAGTGCTCTGAAAAAGAGACTTATATAGTGAGTTTCTCGCTCATACCCACATGCTTTAGGCTATGTTGGATTAGGATGAATTTCGATCAAAAAACAGATTAGGATGAAAGAAATATTTTTTAAATTTCTCTTGTTATATATATATTGCAAGAAATTAAAATTTTAATTACTATGCTAATATGGATTCTATAGACAAATTAATTTCATGTAATTTTCACTGCTTTCATATTAAACAAATTATGAAAAATGTTCATGTTTTTCTCCTTTCATTTTCCATCACTTTCTAAACAAACACAATTTTAGAGATTATAATTAGATAGTCTTATGCTGTGTTTGGTTGGAGGATTTGAGGAAGGATTTGGAAATGGAAATGGAAAAAGTATGTGAAATGTAAATAAAACATGCCTATATTTCACCTAATTTCATACACTTTTTCTCTTTCCCTTTCCAAATCCCTCTCCAAATCCCCCAACCAAACACAGCATTAGAATATCATATGATATTATTTACTTGATGTACTCAACAAATAAAATATCACAAAGCCACTTCGTAGATCATCTCTCATTTACTAGTTTTTTAATAAAGGTGAATCCAGGGCCGGCCCTGGGGCATAGGCCACAAGGCCATAGCCTAAGATCCCTCAAAATAGACTCAAAAAAGGGGCCCCCTCCTATTATAATTTAGTATAATATATTAGGTATGTTTTAAATCTAAAAAAATTAAAAAAGGCCCAAACTAACTTAAAATTTGACCCATTAAAAAATTAAAGGCCATTCAAAAAAATTAGCATTATTATCCATTGAAAATAGACCCAAAAAATGGATCTCTCTTATTATAGTTTAGTCTAATATATTAAGTATATTTTAAGTCCAAAAAAAAATTAAGGAAGGCCCAAATTAACTTAAAATAAATTAATTCATTAAAAAATTGAAAGGCCCATTTAAAATAATTAGCATTGTTATTCATTGAAAATGATTTTGCAAAAGAATTAGATTATGCAAGTATGATTTATATATTTGCTTCTAAAAATACAAGAATAGGGAGGATCAAACGATACTTATTAGTTATTGTAATGTAATACTAAGTTTTTTTTGTAATTTTGACACAAATCTTTTGTCCTTTACTTTCAAATTTTTTTTTCATTCAATGAAAAAAAAATGTGAAGGGCCTCAAAAATTTATTAGTTGATTATCGGCTTTAGACCCCGAAAATCTCAGGGCCGGGCCTGGGTGAATCAATATTTTTTTCGTAAAATTTTTCGTCACGTTGATTGAGAACACTACGTATATAACATCGCATGATACTCTATGAGTGCTAAATAATTTTCTATGATTTAAGAGTCCGTTTGTTTTGGGTTATAGGGGATGGGATTGGATTAAGATGGATGTGGGATCCACTAATATTATTGTGTTTGTTTGCAAAATAGGGAATGGAATTCACAATATTTTAGGATTATGATAGGCCTCCATAGATAGGATTAGTAGTCCCCCATAGGAGATGGTATTAGAAAAATAATCTCTTGAGATTAGAGAAGGATTTAGGGTGTATTTGTTTGGACGGACTAGATGAGGGGGGATTGTAATCCATCGGATTGTTAGTCCCGGGATACATTGTCCCGGGACTATTTGGTTAGATTAGATTTGTATCCTATGTTTGTTTAGTCATGGGATTAGATGTCTGGATTGAACTATTTTTAGTAAATCCAATGTTTGGTTAGATGGACTGGATAAGGATAAATGTTCAAAAGACTATTTTACCCTTATAATCTATAATTTATAATTTAACAACACTAAAAAAGTTTAATTTATAAGGCCACAATTTTTAATTTATTATTTTCTATTAAATTAAATTTATAATTTATATTTTTATTTAATATATAATTTTAAATAACGACAATAAAAAAATAATTTTATTTAATATATAAATTAAATTTTCAGCAATACTAAAAAAATTTAATTTATAAGGCCATAATTTATAATTTATTATTTTTAATTAAATTTAATTTATAATTTAAATTTTTTATTTAATATATAGTTTTAAATTAAGAACACTAAAAAAGTAATTTATAAATGTTCAAAAGACTATTTTACCATTTTCTAATTGTTTACTAAGTAATAGCATGGAGAGTAAAATGGACATTTCACAAAATAATCCCATAGGATACCAATCCCATGGTTTCTATCCCACACCCCCCCATGGGATAGGATAGTCCCACATGTGTGGGACTAATAGTCCGGAGCAAAATTTTTCAAACAAACAATGGACTATTAGTCCGTTGGGATTAATAGTCCAATCTCACCCCCTTATCCCTCAAAACAAACATGCTCTAAAGGTTTACAGTGGGCAGAATTAGTATTTTTTTTAAGTGAGTAATATATTATTATTATTATTATTATTTATTTTTATTTTTATTTTTTTTCGATAATTGTTATGCACCACCCCCATTTGTTAAGACTCCCACAATAGTGGATGAGGTTGAGCCCGATGTTATAATTGTTGGGTTGTTGATGCCTCAAGTCTTCTTGGACTATTTTAAGGGACAAAACATTCAATTTGTTGTACAGTATTTCTCATAATAGTATTAATAAATTATTGAAAAAATTACAAATAAAAAAAATTAAGGACTTGAGCCTTACTAAAAAGATAAATCTTAAATTTTTAATTTTATCACTGTAAATCCTAAGTTTTTGATTTATTTTCAATCTAAACTATTTATTTATTAAAAAATGCTTGGTGACCCGAATTTGTGTGGCTCGAATGGCTCAAATGTATCAAAACGATGTCATTTTATTTCAAAACGACATCGTTTTGACACATTCGAGCTATAAATTTTTGGGCCACCAAGCATTACTGTCATTTATTTTCTTTAAGTAAAACTATCTGAAAAAGTATATTGTAGCCATTAAAGATTAATTGTAAAAATATCTAAAATACCTGCTTTTATTGAGTTTAATAACTAAAATTCATTTTTTCTGACAGTTTTACTTAACGAAAATAGGCGAATGATTTGGATTGAAAATAAATTAAAATATTAGTATTTAAATTGATAAAATAGAAAATTTAAGATTTATTTTGTTATAAGACTCAAACTCTAAGTTTTTTTTTTTTTTAAATATAATTTTTCTTAAATTATTTTTTATTGATTGATTAAATAAAAAATAGCTACTTTTTAGTCATGTAAAATCAAGCTGTGGTGCACTATCTCTAGCTCCTTTATTAATCTAGATTGAATTTAAGCTTGAGTTTGGCTCGAAATTCAATTTGAGACAAAAAAAAATAAATAAATAAATAATATTAATAATATTCTATATTTTTATATACTTATATAATACATTTTGCATTATTATTTACTAGCCTATCACCCGTGCTATGCACGGGATAATTATAGATATTTATATTTGTTTTCATTTTTTTTAATATATAAATTAAATATATAAATTAAATGTATGGGGTTTGACCGAGGAGTTTGAAAGAATTTAATAAGTGTTTATTTATTTATTTAAGAGGCA
This sequence comes from Camellia granthamiana, assembly GCA_036172215.1. Taxonomy (NCBI): domain Eukaryota; kingdom Viridiplantae; phylum Streptophyta; class Magnoliopsida; order Ericales; family Theaceae; genus Camellia; species Camellia granthamiana. The sequence continues at coordinate 70,522,477 of CM069910.1, read as the reverse complement.
TTTACACAATAATTACATAATATATAAATTAAATATATGGGGTTTGACCGAGGAGTTTGAAAGAATTTAATAAGTGTTTATTTATTTATTTAAGAGGCATTTACACAATAATTACATAATATATAAATTAAATACATGGGGTTTGACCGAAGAGTTTGAAAGAATTTAATAAGTGCTTATTTATTTATTTAAGAGGCATTTACACAATAATTACATGGGTCTCTTGGGGATGCAAAAAGTAAGGAAATTAGGATTTCATTTATTGCGTTATTCATTTAATAAGTGTAATTATTATAAATTAAGTGTTTATTGTAATCAATAGTGTAATTATTACAATCTTTGAATTTATTGTAATCAATAGTGTAATTATTACAATCTTTGAACCAATCACCAATCACCAAGTCAATTTTTTTAAAAAAAATATTAAAAAATCAAGAAATTAGGATTGGCATGTTAGAGGTTCCACAAGCCTTGAGTTTTAAAAGACCCTTTTCCTTAATATATAGATGTATATAATAATTGAACAAAACTTATGTTAGCTTGGAATTGACTCGAATATACAATTGTACGAGTTTGAACAAACTATAAATGAGCCAAGATAATTTTTAAAATAAATGATTTATTTTTTTAGAGATAAATATAGCAAAACAATATCATTAGAACTATCGGATTAACCAGAAATTGGTGAAAAGTCTAATTTAAAGAGGATGTAAGGCATTAGATCCAAAGTAAAATCTCATTTGGTGATAAAAATATTTTAGAATAGTTTCCGAAAAATTTCACTGGTACCAAAAAATTGGCCGGAAAATTTGCCAATGGTGACGCAGCTGGTAGTGGTGATCGGCAGCAGCATGTAGTAGTGGTGAGGTAGAGAAATGTGCAATATTCAACATACATGGTGTTGAATAACTGACATGTGTCACATTTCAATTGATATGTAGTTTGGGAAATTTCAACAGATAGGAAATGGGTTTGATGAATTTCAACAGAGAGCCAAATTAAATTATTTCAAAAGATAGGGTGATTTCAAGAGAAAGTAAGATAGGTTGATTTTAGCAGATAGTTGTCATTTTGGACTAATTTTGTCCTTTCGTCCAAAGAGATTAGAGTTATTAAGAAATAGAATTATAGCCTAAGTACTCTTTAACTATGAATGTTTTAGAGTGCTGTTATTAGCACCTCATAAATTATTTTGAACTCCTTAATTTTTAACTTTTTTTATTGCAATAATAATCTCAAATAAAATTACTAAAAAGGACATCAGTAATTTTGGGATACCTCATCTCATAATTAAACCTACACAATCACTACATCATGAATTAGAGTTTATGAGAGTACCTACTTCCATCACCATTCATCCATCTTCCCCAAATACCACATTCAAAACCTACCCACCCTCAAAACCTTGAAAACCTTTTGGCGGCAATATTCCGACGGTAACAGTGGCAACCATTTGACTACCTACACTAATAGTGGCAACACTTTGGCGGAATACATGCCCGAATATTACTTATTTGTTCGGGATTCAGGAATGTAGGTCCGACCATGAAAATTTCTTAACACATTGAACGGTCAAAATTGTTAACGCTTGCAGAAGTTTTTATTTTTTTAAGTTCGGAAACACAGGCCCAAACATTACTTATTTATTCGAAAATTCCCAAACAAATAAGTAATGTTCAGAAATGCAGGTCTGAACATGAAAATTTCTTAACACATTGAACAGTCAAAATTGTTAACGTTTGCAGAAATTTTCATTTTTTCAAGTTCGGGAATACAATACAGGCCCGAACATTACTTATTTGTTTGGGAAGACATTCTCGAACAAATAAGTAATATTCGAGAATGCATGTCCGAACATGAAAATTTCTTAACACATTGAACGGTCAAAATTGTTAACGTTTACAGAAATTTTCATTTTTTCAAGTTCGAGAATACAATACAGGCCTGAACATTACTTATTTGTTTGGGAAGACATTCTCGAACAAATAAGTAATATTCGAGAATGCAGGTCCGAACATGAAAATTTCTTAACACATTGAATAGTCAAAATTTGTAACACTTGCAAAAATTATCGGAAGTAACCCAAATCCATTATCAGGTTGAAAAGTTATTCCTTCATCTCGTAACTTTGATAATATTGCTACGTAATTCTATGCTGAACTCACAATTTTATAATATCTACTAACAAAACCAACCAAACCAATTATTATAATTTTTTTCCTGCAAGAGAAGAAATCTACTACGAGAAAACTAAGAAATTATGTGTATATATATAGAGAGACGAGAGAGCGCGCATACCAACTGTGACCATGGTAGATGAGGCAGCAGAGACGATAATTACATTGGCTCTCTTCTTCTTCTTGGTGGGTTTTTGTTAGGGTTTTTTGGAAGAGGATTTTTTTGTGGTATGGGAGTGTGCATTCAATGGGTGAAATGTTTTTACAATAATAATTTTGGTATTATTTGGGGGGGTAGAGAAAGAAATTTTGAGAGTTTCAAAATTTATAAGCGGAGGCCCAAAGAAATGGATGGTCCAAAATAATTCATCGGGATGCTAATAGCACCATTCATGATTTATACATGGGATATTAATAGATTCTAATAATAAGATTTAATTCCCATTAAGTACTATCAAAAGTTAGTCATAGTAAAATCGTATTTAAAAATAATTTTTTATAACGATTTTTTTGCATGTCACTAAAACTGATAGGTAGCGATTTTTTTGTCACGATTTTATAAATTATCACTAAAACTTACAATTATTGACGTTTTTCTATGATGAATTCTTCAAATTATCGCTAAAAGTTAAAAATTAGTGGCATTTTTTTGTGATGATTTTTTTAACTGTCACTAAAATTTGTAATTATTGATATTTTTGTGACAAAAATTTTCAAACTGTTACTAAAAATTAATAATTAGTGACTTTTTCTAATAGTATTTAATGAAAAATACCATTAATTATTACAGAATCTATTGAATAATAAATTCACGCTGTTAAATCTATACATAAGTACCCCTAAAATAAATGGATTAAACTACCGAAATCGAGTATGTGATGGACCCCTATGAGCTTAATTGGACAGTTTAGCCTACATTTATAGACTAGAAAGAAGCTGTAATTAAAATAAATAAAGTAAGGTTAGGGATACTAAATTTCTATCAAATATCTCATATGAGATGAGTCTCACATAAGTGTGGGTCCATGTCCATATAAAATATCTAATAAAATATTCTGGTAAAATTTTAGAGGTCTAACATTTTCCAAATAAATAAGCAACAAGTGTTTTTAACCAGTCATACCTTTCTTTATATTCTCTTTAATTGTTAGGTTCTGTATCCTTGCCACCTCACCGTTCCCTGGGATACTTCAAGAAAAATATTAAGTGCAATTAAAATAATGTTGTCATGTGTCACATGGTGATTTCAATTTTTTTTTTTAATTTATTACGTGTATTCATCCAATAAAAGTATCTCCAACTGATATATTATTTTCAAAATGTCAAATTTTATTTAAAAATTATGCGACAATTTGACATATTAAAATTTGATATCTTCAAAATTAATATGAAATTTGTTACTTTATATCTTTTATTATAATGAGTAGATAGAAAATTTTCAAGGTTTGCCTTTTAATATGTTAAATTTGGTATGTCATTGTTCCATGCCTTCTAATATCAAATTTGTTACTTTATCTCTTTTATTATATTGAGTAGATAGAAAGTTTTCAAGGTTTGCTTTTTAATATGTTAAATTTGGTAGGTCATTGTTCCATGCCTTCTTTTGTAGTCAAACTAGATAAGATTATTGTAAAAAATGAATAAATTATATTTTATTTTTAAAATAGATAATAATTATGAGTTTAAACTTAAACTATTCATTTTACAAAATAAAAAGTGATTTATTAATCTATTTATTGATATCCGATAAAACTAATTTTTTTGTACAAGTAGTCTTCACTGCGAGGTTTAGATCATCGTTATGGGCTTTAGAATGGGACCCACAAAATGGGCAAGGGAGGATAGTTTTTTTTTTTCCTTTTAAATATAATGGAGGCCGAAGCCCTGGACTACAGACGAACACGTCGAGAGAAACTTCCTCTCATCTTATCGCTAGCTAGAGCCGACTCCACACACAGAGGGGCTGTTATCAGAGTTTCAAGTTCATCAACCTTATTAATAGCAGATTTTGCTAACACATCCGCACAACAATTTGCTTCTCTGCAAATAGAGTGCAGTTTACATTGTCAATCCCTCTCGAGCATTTCCCCAATTTCTTGGCAAAGATTGAAGTTAGGATCTTTCTAGTTCTGGGCCTTGATAGCTTGGATTGCCTCCACCGAATCTAATTCAATAGTAACATCTGACGGTGCCTCTCATCCCATCTCATTTGCATACCACGCAGAATGGCCCATAGCTCTACCATTATGGGTGAAGCTCTCCCTACGCAGTACTTGAAACCACCAATCTAGTCCCCTATTTCTAATTGTAAAAGACCGCTAGCCCTAGCCTGATTAGAGTGCTTGTTTACCGCTCCATAAGCATTAATTTCACCCACCCAACTAAAGGAGGAACCCAAGAAGTCATAACTGTGCTTCGGGATTTGGACTTGGTAAGATTATCATGAACAGAAATATATTCATTAACTCTTCCTGTAATAATTAGAATCGAGGCATGGGGTTCCTTGAAGTCTTCATCGTGCACTTGTCTATTCCGCCAAAACCATATCAAATTGACAATAGCCATAAACCACAGCACCCAGTCCTCGGAGATTGATTTAGCCCGGGGGGGCTTTTGTAAGTTGACGTCTATTGTAACAATCCCAACCTCTGATTAACATGCAATCCATGATTTAATATGCCTAATAAGTAATTAAGATGAAATCCTGAGTTAATTACTTGTGCATTGCATTATTTGTGTTTATATTTGTCTAATGTGGAAATATTTGTTTGTGTTTCTATTCTGGTTTATGAATTAAAGGCCTTATCGGCAGCCAAATGTGAAATTGACTTGGTATATGTGTTATTTGGAATTTTTAGAACATTATGGTAGGTTCAATTGAAATTCGATTCGGAACGAATCAATTTAAATTAATTAATGCCCTTACCTAACCTAAGTTAATTAAGGTTAATTAAGCCCACTAGTGGAGCCTATATAAGGCTAATATAAACCTTAGAACCTTTTACACACTCTCATTCCTCATCTTTTGACTCCAACGTTTGAAGAGAGAGAGAGATGGAGAGGGACCAAGAGAATTGAAATCAAATAAAGGAATTGCTAGCCATCTAAGGGAAATTGACTTGAAGACTTAAAGATAGAACAACCTAGAGCTCAATTTAAGGTCTTAGGTGAGTGTTTGATTCTTAATCTTTGTATTTAAATTGTTAATGAAGAGAATTCAAGAAGTTTTAATGACTAAGTAAAAGACTTGAGCTTTAATGAATGAATTTCATGCATGCATGCATATATCATGGCATTTTGACTAGATTTCTAAAGAATTGTCACATGCATGTGTCTATCTTGACTTGGTTTTGAAATTCATCATAATTCTTACCATTTGACCTTAATTAATCATGTTTTGGAAAGCCATAGTTCAAAAAAGTTCATGCATGTCATGTTCATGGCATATTTATAAATTTCAAGTTGGAGTTTTGGTCAATTAGCATGTTTTTGGGCCTTGATTTAGTGAAATGATCTTCAAACCATAGTATTTTACAAGTTTCTAAATGTTTTTCGGAAATTTGGCCCAAAAAGATGAGTTTTGAAAGGGTGTAATTCGAGTTTGAAGCTTAAGAGTGCAATCTAGAAATTCCAAATTCTGCACTTCCGCTCGAGCGGCATAATTGCGCTCGAGCGACCACTCTGTGATCTTGCACTTCTGCTCGAGCGACCAAAAGTTCGCTCGAGCGAGAAATGCGAGCTCCCAGAAGTTTTCACATTTTACAAACTGCTCGAGCAACAGAAGTTGCGCTCAAGCGGGGACCTCAGTCTTATGCTCAAGCGATTGTCAAGCGGAGAGTTCACACAACCAATACTTTTTCAGAGTTTACAGACCGCTCGAGCGAGGAAAGCTGAGCTCGAGCGGCCCCTCACATGTTTGCATGTCCGCTCGAGCAAAAGAAGTTCCGCTCAAAACATGACCCTTATTCTCAGCAAGTTTTGTTAAGGGCTCCAAAGTGCATTTTGGCATCCACATTACATCCTAGGCATTCGTAGACCATGATTAAGACTCAATAAGAGGTTAAGACTTAGAAACCCACTAAGAATGCAACGAAAGAAGTTAAGTACCAACCAAGTGTATGTTTCATTATGTGTTTCTGCTCTGTGTATGTAGTTTACGCACCACAAGTTATCTAAATTGTATGTTCTGCAAGTGGAGCCATTTATGAGTAATAACTTTGTAAAACTATGTTTACGTCTAAGTAATTTCTTATATGATATGATATGACAATAAATGTTCTATTTTATGAAATGTTATATTCTGTCCAATGAATGACTGTTCAATTTCTGACAAGTATTCGTGACATCCTTAGCACAAGGCCCTTGCCCGAAGCTAACAATACCGTGGTCTCATGGCCCTTGCCTAGGGGTAACAATATCGTGGCTCAAGTATATTACAAGTTTCCGGTACTGGAGGTTCCCTATGAGACTAACAAGCAAGTTAACGCTAATGAATGTACCATATATAACAAAGCATGAACTCTGATTTCTGTTTGTAGATTGAACAAGAACATGAACATAAATTTGTTTCTCATGTGAACTCTGATTTCTGTACCAGTTATGGACATCATTCATTTAAATCCTTTACTTTGTTATTATTCGTTGGGCTTCCATTCACTCTATTACATTATGTATACAGGTGAGCAGGCGCATGACCAGGTGTGGACGCGCCCTCGGGCTTCATGCTTACCACAGTTCGGACTCAAATGTCATGGTTCTGAATCTAATCCCACAAAGTGCAATGCGAGACCGATAAATCACCAAAGAGTCCAAATCTGGCAAATCGTTTTGGAAAACTGATTTTTAAGAAAGAAGTGCCAAACATGGACTGCTTTGCCAGATACAGAGTCGCCACCTAAATATTTTATTTTGGGGGAATTTAGGAAACCCTGACTCGTGCCTAAGGCCACGTGTCCGTCATCACCAAAGTTGCCTCGGCTCGGGAACTTGGGTACGATTGGGGAAGGTCATCTATGAGCACCCTCACTCGCCCGATCCGAAGATCGGCCTGTACTAAGTATGATATTTTGTTTTGAAAACATATGTGTTCTTATTCCAGTTAATTAGCTAGAATTACTATGTGATGCGCACAACACACAAATATAGACTAGATCGCCTAATTTGGAACAAAGCATCACATATCCGTTTGTTTAAAGACGGTTTGAAGCTTGCTACTCTCAAGTAGGCTAAAACACGGATTTCGACGAATTATTCCAATTCAAGCAATCCAACCTTCACCCACAGGCATTCAGGCAGTTATATCACGTAAGCAGTTAGCCTCATAGTAAGCATGCTATTATGTTAACACTCACATACATGCAAGATGCTAAAGCATAAATACTCACAGTGTACTCCGAGCCAAAACAAAGAACATGTTAATAATCAAATGTATGATCCAAGTCCATGTTAAAATGGCTAATGCATCGCAAGCAAGATGCAACAAGAATAGGCTCGGCTAATCTAAAATGGCATGTGAGATGCGACAATTCGATGCATGTATTCAACTTAGAATTAAAATACAATGCAGTTAGTATGATGTGCCGAGCCCGGTGCATGCAATACAGATGAATGAATGCAAACATGCATAGCATAAGGATGCTAATTGAAACGTGCCCTAGAACTAACCATCATAAGCAGGTAAGTAAAAGGGAGAAAGACGTGGGGTTAGAAGACATGCATCACACACACGCACGCTTATTACACAATTGCGCCCTCTCGACGCAGGGACCGAAAGAATAATACAAATCGAATAATTAACTAACTAATGAGCTAACTAATTATTACACAACACTTAACTGATTAAACAAATTAATTAAGCTACTGAAAGCAGTAAAGCAGCCTCGGGAAGAGGGACGAATGCATGCATGCTCGGCTTCGCTCGGAAATCCATCGCCATGTCATGTTGCCTCTGTTTACATTGCTCTGCACCTCTGAGAACTGTGCAAGTCTCAAGGATGCTTCTGAATCACCTTCTGAGCACTATGGGATGTCACTGGCCAAGACATGGGACCACCGGCCATGGAAACATGGTCATCAACCATTTGTAGGGACTTCGGCCAACAATGCATGGCCGACCGGCACTGAAGATGGCCGACCGACCATCTCTTCCTGCAGAAACCTGTTTTGCTGCAGTAGAGGACAGACAGAGCATGGTAATGCATTTTCAAGGAAATGTTTGCACTACCACCCTCCTTATCATGTTTGAGACTCAAAGGAGTATGGTTCTCGACCCTTGGGCCATCAATCACGCATTTCAATACATGATGGCCCAAGGAGCCAAGTGTGCATTTTAATGTCAAATGAAATGCACACAAAACACATAAAGGATCCTCAACCTCTATCATGGTTTATCAAGGGGCAAGGGATGCATGCTTAATGCTATGCAACCTAGGCATGCAAGCAAGCTAATGCAACATGAACATGCAAACAAACATGCAACATGAGCATGCAAACAAGTAATGCAAGGTTACTTAACATGCATTCGAACACGCGAGAATATGTAACAACATATCAAGCACAAGACAAAATGCAAGCTAACAAGCATGCAAAATGCGACTTAAGTATGCGAATATGCAAGGCATGTAACAACATTCGAGCATATAATAACATATGAGGCAAACATGTAACAACATGTTAAAGCAACTAAAAAGAGAATGCATGCCAAATGCATTACAATTTAGGCATGCAACAACATGTCATGGACTAAGTATACAACAAGACACAATTGAATTATCATGTTACAACATGCAATTTACCAAATATGCAACAAGCATACGACAACATGCAAGGCAAGCATGCAACAACATGCGGGGATGGACTTAAACCAAAATGGACAGCTCTCACATAGGTCCAAATCAACGGCCAAAATGATGCGACAAAGGCATGGAATACACATACAAACATGCATGCTAATGGTCCACTACTTTAAGCATAAAAGAGCAACTTTTAAGCACACTTAAAAGGAATGAAAAGCATGCAAATGTGAAATGATGCTAGGAGTGATGCCAAATCATATAAACAGGTCAAGCATGGCATACTTAAGGCTCAAAGCCTAAGGCTTGTGAAGGGACTTGAACCAAAGCTACACAAAACAAAGAGCATATGGCAAGCATGACCCAAAACAGTCCTAAATCATAGCGGAATGAGCCTAAAACATGCAAGGAAAGAAGCCAAAACATGCTAGAATAAAGGACCAAAAGCATGAAGCAAACTAGGCCACAAAAGAGGTGGTACACTACACCTATCAAAGCCAAACATGGCATGGTTTAAGCAACCAAAAACAAAGTTATGGCATGTCAAAATGAGCCCAAAAACCCACTTAGGTGGCATCCCAAAGACCTAAGCATGGTGGCATACACAATGGACCATTCAAGAGGCATAAAACACAAACCCTTCAAAGCATTAAAGGAGTGATAAATGCAAGTGTTTGAGTACACTATATGGACTGAGATAACATGACAAGTGATGCCAAACCACTGAAATGGCCCAAGTAAAGCATGTCACAGGATTCAATACTCAAAGCCTACAAGCTAGATTACATGGTGGCTATACAAAGCAAGTCATGGATGACCAAAACAACCAAAATCAGAGCTTTAGCATGTTAAAACAAAGCTAGAAGCTTCATGAAGTTAAGCCAAAATCATGCTAAAAAGACATGTTACAACATGGTGCATGTTAAGGCAAATCATGGGATTACAAGACAAGTATACAAAGCATGCATGGTATGTCTAAACCAAGTCAAAACAGTGCTATATCATGGCAAAACAAAGCCTAATATATACTGAAATGAAGCTAAAACAAGCTAGGCATACAAGCCACAAACATAAGCCATTTATGCAAGCATGAAAGACAACAAGGAGAGGGGATGACCCTCTCCTATTTAGGACACCAAAACCACCTCGACACCACTGAAAATCCTCTGGATTTCAGTGGTAGAGAGGTCATACAAAGACAAGAACAATGGCCAAAAAGGATGGCCTAACAAGGCCTAAGAGGGGGGAAACAACCCCAAACCTCAAAGAAACCTTAAACAAAGATCAAAAGCATGCAAAATCAAAACTTTTATCAATTATAAGTTAAGCTCAAAACAGCATGCAAGATAGGCTAAAAGCTTGTGCAAAAATGGGGAATAAAGAGGGTAGTTTCTCACCCTTGAAGAACCTCTTCAAGAATAAGGCTCCAGCAAGTTTTTTGAGGTCAAACCAACCCAAGAACACTGAAATCAACCTCTTAGCACCTCAGCAACCAATGATGGTGTCCTAGTGTGTGTTTGTGTACAATAGTAAGACAATACTACTATTTTGAGCTCAAAACAAGGTTAAACAAGGAAGTATAGATACAATCCTATATCTATCCTCTCAAGAACAAATTTTCTGAACCCTGAAGGAGGGAGGAGGGGCTCCCTCTTTATAGAGGCTCAAATTCTAAGGCTTCCAAGAGAAGCCAAGCAAAGAGCAAATCCCTCCATACAAGTGTATGGAAGGGGTTAATTGTGGATGCCAGCTGTACTAGCTGGCATAAAATATCTGTATAAAGCAGATGAACAGGGTTCGGCCACCAAAAATGGCCGATCGACCAACACAAGTGTCGGCCGACCAAATATAGTGCTGACCGGCCAACACTCTTGGCCGGTGGCAAGAAAAAGGAGCCGATGGTCTCATGCCATGGCCGGTGGATTGAGGGGATGGCAAACAAGCCACCTTCTTCCCTTAGAAGCAAAAACACAAGTGTTTGGTCCATGACCAAGCACAAAACAGATAAGTTGAGAGATCTTGAGGCGAGGCGCATAGCTGAGACCTCCGAGAACTCAAAACGAACACGAGCACGGGTGATCATCGAGTGTTCAAACGATGACGTCCAAGTCTTGAGGACTGTCAAAAATGGGGTGTCTACACCAGGCCTAAGCTGTTGCCTGGAGTTTTGGGTCAGCCAGCCACTGTGCCTTCCGGGGAGGTTCCCTTTGAAATGTTTAATTTGTAACCTTGCTACAGATATTTTTGCTTGTTTTGTTTATCTGTATATTGGGCTAAGTTCCCTTTTGGCATTATCAGTGTACTTGGGTGACGTAAGACTCATATATTTATGACGCTATATATATATAAGTTGTTTTGAAGTTTTCTGTCTCATATATGTTAACACAGCTTTATGGACATTGTATATTTTCTATATTTGCTTCTACAACCCCTTATTATATGTTATTCTGTTAAGAGGCCTTTGGTAATCCAAGGATTACTGGCTGGTTACGACGCTAAACCTATAAGGGCGAGTTTGGGTCATGACATCTATCCATCGAACCAACGACATAAAGAAGAAGTGGGACCAATGAGAAGGGGGGATAATGTCTCGCCAAATGCGTTGTGCTCTATGACAATCCCCTCAAATGCGTTGTGCTTTACGACAATCCCTCAAAGCATTGATGGTTGTTTCACAATGATGATCACATAGAGTGTAGGTTGCCTTTGAACTAAGACGTCTCCAAAGCTTCAACCCATTTATTAGCAATCTGTCATATCAGGTCAGCCACAGAGTGTGCTTCCATCTATTGGGAGAGTGATGTTTCCATAAGTTTTTCACTCAGGTTGGATGGCAGCCGAATTTGGAGAAGGGTTTAGACTAGTCATAACAGATTTGACCATAAATTTACCTTCGGTGGAGTGTCACCATATGAGCTGGTCCTTGTTATGTGTTTGAGGAGTGAGTATCATTGTCCTCATCATATCCAGCACATAATTTGGAAGCCACACAGAGAGTTGAGCCAAATTTCATCCCATGACCGCAATCCAATAATCACACATCAACTTATGTAATTCTTCTACAAGAGGGAGATGAAAATCAATTTGAATTAGAGCCCTTATCCATAAGTCATTCCAAAACTGTATAGATTGCCCATTACCTATTCGCCATTTTGCTCTATTCTTAATTAGCTGAGCCCGGCAAGGAAGGATAGTGGTATAGAGAGAAGTCATTCCCATGACTTACTTGCAAGTGGATAATCAACTATAAAAACAATCAAACAAGAAATATCCGCAAACCTAACAACTTCAATTAAAGAAAGAACTCCATAATAAGAATAAATAAACAATTAGGAAAGTTCTTAATAGGAAAAAAAATAGTCAAATTTTATATTTGGTAAGGATTAACCTTATGATGTCTTAATTGAGAATGTATAAGAGTATCAATTGCCAAGTAAATTTTGGCATAATGGGTGGAGAGATGAAAATGAATTTGTAATGTGGGAAGGAAAATGTAATAGATGATTGGTTCAAAGAAATAGACTTCATATCTAAAAAGTGTATTAATCCCAATCGAAATTGTCAACTCTATTGTTTTGCACTAATCAAATACAATGTTAATTGAAATGTGGACATACTTTATAGGTCAATTTTTACCTTTTAAAGTATGAAGTAATATCTTAAGTATCAATTGAAGAAGCTCTAGGTCAATTTTTACCTTTTAAAGTATGAAGTAATATCTTAAGTATCAGTTGAAGAAGCTCCAAGACGAGCTTTTATTTCTACAATGAAAATCCTAAGTGATTCGTGATTAGATCAAGATTAACATATTCTAATTCCCAATTATCCAAAACACTCAATCTAAATCATCAAGTACTTACGAAAGTGATTTAGAATGTTGTTTTCGGAATAAACAATAAATCGACACAAACGATTTTTACGTGGAAAAAATCACAATTGAAGAACCTTCAATTGTAATAAAAAACCACGGGCGAAACGCCACTAATCAATCCACTACTGAAGAAAGAAAGATTATAAAGATAATACACAAATTACCCAACTCAGTCAATTTGTCTTCGAATCTTCTGTAACTCTTTCACCACGCCTTCGTCTCGGAACTGATCAATCCTGAAGTTGAATCCACAACTTCACTTGTCGAATTAACGACTACGTACAGAATCAAACGCCTTTTGAAACTCTACGTTTGAATCTTCGGAATCCACCGAAGAATAACACTCTTGTATGTATACGAACAATCTCCTTGATATGTGCTTCTCAATTCATGAGTTGAATACTCATTTAATTTTATCAAGGAAAACTCACAAAAACCTCAGAAGAAAACCTCAAACAAAACCCTAGGACTCTTGAATAAGATCTAGGAAAAGGAAACCCTAACAATAGCCTAAACAGATATATATAGGAGAACAAAGTCCGCGATCTTCGCTCGAGCACCAAACAGCCCACTCGAGCGGTTTCAGCAAAACATGCGTGTGACAAAATAGAGTTCCGCTCGAGCGCTGGAGAACCCGTTCAAGCGCAAAATCACACATCTCAGTATTTTTACAGACCTGACAAACTACTGAGACATCCCACATTACGCTCGAGCGCCAATGGTTCCGCTCGAGCGGGAAAGACAAAAAATTAGGAAAAATTACAACTTTATCAAAACAAAGTTTGTACGCGGATTTGACAATAAAGGGACCTAACAATCTCCCCCTTTGTCAATCCCCAGACTAATTGAAACCTCTCCGAATTGAATGCAGGATGCGACACAATAGACTTTCGTCGCTTAGGAGCAGACATGATGACTCGATACACAATAAAAACCCAACACTAAACAAACCCAAAGAGCAAAGCAACACAACACAGAGAACATTAGTAACATTAGTAACAAATAATTAAAACAAATATAAGACTTACAATATGATGAAACTCACAAGCACAATGCATAAACATGGATGACAGATGCAGGGCATAATATCAATGATATAATGATGATAAGAAATCACTAAACAGGATCCAAAACCTTGCAAATAAGAACCAAGCCCCATCATATCAACACTATTTGGTACCCACAATCTAGTACATCGAAATCAAACCAAACAAAAACATGAAAGACATGAGACCATAAAAAAATAACAATGAGAAACCCTAGGGTTAATGACACAACAAGCGACATAAAAAAAACATAAAATCCATCATTAAAAGGAAACCAAGACTCAGTGAAAGTGTGTGAGGGAAGGGGAAAAAAACTAGACACAAAACAAACAAAAAACCCAAAATACAACCCCCACAAGAGCCGAAATGACGAGAAGGAGTGGGAAAACACTTACCAAGGTGGAATCGGCGAGGAAAAGGAAGAAGAAAGACAAAAACGAGCCCAAATTGACCACGATCCAAACCCTAGGGATGAGAGACGACAAAAGAGGGAAAAAATGACCTGAAGAGTCGAGGGAGGGAGTTTTATACAAAATAGGTCTACTCGAGCGTAATTAGTAACGCTCGAGCGTGAGGCAAGGCAAGCAGATACACGCTCGAGCGCGAAGAAGGACGCTCGAGTGTAAAAACACCCCTCACAGAACTCTAAAACAAGGACAAAAGTGCTGCAAGGCTTAAAAACACGCTCGAGCGTGGAACAGTCCGCTCGAGCGGAGACCTTTTTTTTTTTTTATATATATATAAAAAACAACTAGGATGACCTGTAACAAGCAGGGAGTCCAAGTGAATGACTATACCACTAGGATAAAAGAATCCATCAATCATAAGTCCTGAAAATTTATAAAAAAAAATTTGAAGCACCAGGTCATGAACCAAACAGATAGAATTTAATCAAAGCCATAAGCATCATAAGAATGCATAACTCAAAAACACACATGAGAGCTCACAAATAAAATGTGTGTGTGCAATCCTTGAGAGTCACAAAGCTAGAGTTAATCCTCGTAGTGATCGGATAGCTGGACCTCCGACAAGAGTAAATGACCATCACAGAGAAAAGTCAAACCACTAGGAATCACGGGGTATTTGTTGAGTAAATGCGGAGGCTCCCCCTCAATCAATGATATTTTTTTTTTTTTTTTTTGAACTTTTCTTTCTTGTGGGCACTCACTGGTGGCATGCACGCTCAAGAGTATGGAGACCAAACCAGAGAAAAATGAAATCAAAAAGGATGGCCTGGTTGGTGCCTCTGAGGTAGCCTTTTCCTAATACCCAGATTTCAATGAATTGAGGGAGAAACCATGGAAGTGAAAAAAAGATAGTAGATGGTTAAGAGACTCAACATCACCCATGATATACTAGTATAGGTCAATTCCTCTGAAAAAGTACAAGAAACACTGTTAGTAATCCATAGAGAACTTTGATCACTTGTGCGGAAACCCCTGCAACAGTTTATCTCAAGGATGTGTACAGAATGAGATCATGAAGTAAATGAGTATGGGCATTCAGAATGAGCTATAAACAAAGAAGAATGAGATCTTGTAAGCAACATGAGCAGTGTTCATATAAATTTTTGATGCAAAGATATCAAGACTCAATAACAATGAGATTATCACATTCAAGTACAGTAAGCCAACCACTCATACTCACCTAAAAAAAACAGGAAACAACCTAGTTACTGAGTACTACACCCAAGGTCTTTCTAAG
The DNA here is from genome assembly GCA_036172215.1 of Camellia granthamiana. Classification (NCBI taxonomy): domain Eukaryota; kingdom Viridiplantae; phylum Streptophyta; class Magnoliopsida; order Ericales; family Theaceae; genus Camellia; species Camellia granthamiana. The sequence continues at coordinate 70,506,888 of CM069910.1, read as the reverse complement.
AAACTCAAATCGAAGAAGATCAAGGGGTTTTGTAAAAATATCAGCTTTTTGATGCTCAGTAGGTACATGTTCCAAAACAACAAGACCTTTTTCTACTAACTCGCGAATAAAATGATGACGGATGTCAATATATTTGGTGCGAGAGTGTTGGACAGGATTTTTTGAAATGTTTATGGCACTTGTGTTATCACAAAAAAGAGTGAGTGTTCTGTTCTATTCCATAATCATGAAGCATTTGCTTCATCCACAGCATTTGTGCACAACAACTCCCTGCAGCAATGTACTCAGCCTCAACAGTCAAAAGGGAGATGGCATTTTGCTTTTTACTATGCCAGGAAACCAGATTATTCCCAAGGTAAAAACACCCCCCAGATGTACTTTTCCTATCATCAGCACACCCTGCCCAGTCGGCATCAGAAAAACTAGTAATTTCAGCTGTTGTATAAGTAGAAAACCAAACCCCATACCCCAATGTCCAATTAACATATTTGATTATGCGTTTGACCGCAAGAAGGTGAGACTCTTTAGGACTAGCTTGGTAACGGGCACAAACACCGACACTGAAAGAAATATCAGGACGACTGGCTGTGAGATACAGAAGACTCCTTATCATACTCCTATAAAGGGTAGGATCTACATCAATTCCAGAGGAGTCTTTGGAGAGGTGAAGACTGGTGCTCATGGGAGTACGTGCATGTTTGGCAGACTCAAGACCAAACTTGGACACAAGATTTTTGGCATATTTAGACTGAGAAACAAACATACCTGAAGGAGACTGTTTAATTTGAAGACCCAAAAAATAAGATAACTCTCCCATCATGCTCATTTCAAACTCATGTGTCATGCAATCTGAAAAATATTTCACAAGATGTTCAGCAGTGGATCCAAACACAATATCATCAACATAAATCTGAGCAACAAGAATATGAGACTTAGTATGTTTCACAAATAAGGTCTTATCCACACTACCCCTTTGAAAATCATTATCAAGAAGAAAGGTAGTAAGTCTGTCATACCAAGCCCGAAGGGCTTGTTTCAACCCATACAAAGCCTTGTCTAACTTGTAGACATGATTTGGACATTTAGGGTCCTCAAACCCTTTTGGTTGCTTAACATATGCCTCTTCTTTCAAGTGCCCATTCAGGAAGGCACTTTTCACATCCATTTGAAACAATTTAAAGCCAAGAAAACATGCAACACCAAGCAAAATACGAATAGATTCGAGACGTGCAATTGGGGCAAACGTCTTATCATAGTCAACACCCTCTACTTGTGTGTAGCCTTGAGCAACTAACCTGGCTTTATTCCTAACAACAGTACCATTCTCATCAGATTTATTTTTAAAGATCCACTTGGTACCTATCACATTCATGTCTCTAGGTCTGGGAACTAGAGTCCAAACATTGTTACATTCAAATTGACCTAATTCTTCATGCATAGCGTTGACCCAACTATCATCTAGCAAGGCCTCTTTAAAATTCTTAGATTCAATTAATGAAACATAACACATATGTGATACCTCATCCCGAATCTGTCTTCGGGTTTTTATTCGATCCGATACACTTCCAATCACCTATTGTGCTGGATGATTCAGTTTCACCCTTGCTGATGGCTTAAACTCAGGACTTATGGTGACAGAAGCAACAGGAGTGATGTCCATTTGAGCACTCTTTGGACTTGAACTTACCTATGAGGATGGTGCTGTAATAATTTCTTGTGATTGGAACTCAGTTTCTCTTTGACTTTGTGGTTCAGTATCCAAGATTGGAGACTCACCATTGTCATCCTCATTTGTTGCTGGAGTAGGTGAACCTGTGTCATCTATAACCACATTGCTAGATTCCATTAAAGAAGAAGTTCGTAGGTTATAGACTCGAAAAGCCCTACTGGTGGTTGAATACCCTAGAAAAATACTTTCATCACTTCAGGAGTCAAATTTGCCCAAAGGCTCTCTATCTTTGAAGATGTAACACTTACTCCCAAAGGTTTTGAAGTATTTTACATTTGGTTTCAATCCCTTCCACAATTCATATGGAGTTTGTAAAGTGTCGGGCCTTAAATACATGCGATTTATGACATAAACAGCAGTATTTAGGGCTTCAACCCAAAACTTTGGAGGAAGACTCTTACTAAGGAGCATGACCCTAGCCATTTCTTGAACAACTCTATTCTTCCTCTCAACCACTCCATTTTGTTGTGGAATAATGGGTGCAGAAAATTCATGCTTAATTCCATGCATATCACAAAAATCCGAAAACAAACTATTTTCAAATTCACGACCATGATCAGTTCGGATTCTTATGATACGCCCAATGGAAACACCTTGTTCATTTTGGATTTTAAGGACTAAAGCCTGGAAAGCATCAAACGTATCAGATTTTTCCCTTAAAAAATTTACCCATGAAAATCGAGTAAAATCATCAACAGTTAAAAAAATATATCTTTTACCTCCAATGCTTTCAGTGCGAGTAGGACCCATTAAATCCATGTGAACCAATTCAAGAGGACATTTGGTTGTAAAGCTGTTCACATTTTTATGAGGAGCACGGGTTTGCTTTCCAAGTTGACATGGTCCACACACATGGCTCAAATTCTTACCCAGTTTAGGTACTCCTCTCACAAGCTCTTTGTTGGCTATCTTAGTTAGGTCTTTGAAATTCATGTGACCTAATCTTTGATGTCACAAATCAATGTTACTTATGATGGCAGAGTGACAAGTGAGATCATTAGTAGTAACAATCCCATAGCAGTTATCAGATGTGTGAACCCCATGTAAGACAGTATTTCCCTTTTTATCCAAAATTTCACATTTATTTTTTTGAAAACAATACTTCATGATGGGAATCACACATTTGACTAATGCTCAAAAGATTTGCTTTCAGACCATCAACAAGAAGAGCATTTTCGAGCTTGGGAAGACCAGCAACACTTATAGAGCCCTTACCAATGACTCTAGAAGTGCCGCCATCTCCAAAGGTAACAATTCCTCCTTTATATTTTTCAAGGGAGGTGAAATAGGATTTCTTACCAGACATGTGACGAGAGCAGCCACTATCAAGATACCACATGTGTGAGTCACGTGCTTTTAGGGCAGTGTGAACAACTAAACAAGTCAAATCATCTTTTCTCACCCAAATCTTTTTGGTCTTGGTCAATGTCTTGGCGTTGTGAACACCCTCATGAATCTTGGTATTCTGCCGAGACATGTAAAGTTGTCTCCTAACCCAAAAAGTATTCAAATTTCTACCCTTTTGAGACACCTTACCAAACAATTCATAACAATAAGGATGAATGTGGCCATACCTACCACAGTGATGACAAATAAAAACAGGTTTTACCTCCCTTTTGTTGATCTTACCCACTTTCGGTAGATGAAAAGAGGAATCATCCTAGTCTACCTTCAACTTTCCCTTTGCTTGGGTCTTTAGGTTATGTGAGGTAGAGGCTGGTCCCTCGTGAGCTGTCGCACCATAGCCTAGCCCACTTTTGTCACAACCCATTTGTTGAGCTCGAGGATGTCTTCTAGAGATTTAGAACCTTTGTTCCACATGGCAATTGTTGCTCTAGCAATACAGAGTTCTTCATCTTTCTGATAGACTATCTCTTCCAATGCAGCTTGTGACATCTCAAAGCTTTCAAGCTTTTCTTCATATGTGGAATACACTTTCAGAAGTTCATTCCTTTCAGTTTCACAGGATAGAAGTTTTCCACATAAGTCTTGCCTGTCACTTGAGATCTTGATGACATTCTGTTTTGCTACTACAAGTTCTCCTTTTAGCCTGACATTTTCACTCTCACATGTTTTGAGCTTGAGAGAGAGTTTGTCGTTGATTTTGGACAAATTCAGAGATTCGTCGTACAGTTTTTCGTAAGTTTGTCGTAGTTTATCGCCATTGATCTCATCATTGTCTTCAGATGTTTCATCATTCTCTTTTTGCTCTTCATTCTCTTTGCCCGCATCCAATCTAGCAACTAAGATAGGGAAGTTGCTGGATGGTGGCGAAGGTGAATCTCTTCTTTCATGGAATTGGCTCAAAATTTCCCATGCATCTTTAGCCTTTGTGCAGTGAACAACTCGTTGTTGTTCTTCATCAGAAATTGCTCCATGAATAGTAATCAGGGCTCTCTGATTGCCCGGATTGTCTGCACTTTCTGTATCTTCTTCAATGGCTTGCCAACCTTCTAGGTCAAAAGCTCTCAGAAAAGCTCTCATTTTGATCTTCCAATACAGGCAGTTACTCCCATCAAAGGTGGGAGCATGATGCAGGTTCTGACCACGAGCTAATTCCGATGGCTTTGGAAGAGGTTGAGCGAAAGAGGACCAAAATGCCATGAAAGCACTATCCCCGTCTTCACCGGAGTCAGGTTCTTCGGGTTCTTGCTCCGACCCGTTTTCATCATCCCAAGTCACAGTGTAGACTTTCTTTCGGTTCTTTTTCGAAGGGCATTCAAGGGCAATATGACCAAACCCTTGACATTCATAGCACTTGACCACTTGTCCCTTTACAATCTTCTTTTCAGTTTTTGGAGCAAATTTTGGTGGAAAAGTTTTGGGTTTTTCATTACTTTTGTCTTTTGAACTAGGGTCTCTGAAATTAGGCTTCTTTTTCTTCAAAATTTTTTTAAACTGTTTAGTAAGCATAGCCGTCATCTCAGACTCTAAATCAAATTCAGTCTCTAGAGTTTTTGCAGTCTCATGAGCACTAGTGAAAGCCACACTATCTTTTTGTTTTTTCTTTGAAATCTGGTGGGCTTCATAAGTCTGCAAGTTTCCAACCAATTGATCAAGCTTGAGGGTATCAACATTCTGAGCCTCCTCAATGGCTGTCACTTTTGATTGGAACTTCTCGGGTAAGGACCTCAAAATTTTTCCAACAACTTTAGCTTCCGGAATTTTTTCCCCGAGTGTGAAACAGGAATTCACGATATCACTAAGTTTTGGATAGAAATCATCAAACGTCTCATCATTGCGCATAAAAAAAGTTTTAAAGGCGGAGGTGAGACGTTGAAGTTTTGACCTTTTGAGAGAAATAGTACCTTCGTGAATCGTTTCAAGAATGTCCCAAGCCTCTTTTGCTACCTCACACGTGCAGACATGACAAAACTCTTCAGGTGTGACGAAGCAAAACAGGGAATTGAGAGCCTTACTGTTCCAACTCGAGTTTTGGTAATCAGTTGTGTCCCATTTATCAAGGGGTTTAGGAATATCAACACCATCAATGGTGACAATAGGTTCACTCCACCCATAGATCACACAGTGCCAAACTTTCTCATCGATGGATTTTAAAAACGCTCTCATACGAGCTTTCCAATAAGAATAGTTTGTACCGTCGAGTAAAGGAGGCCTATGAGTCGAGTTACCTTCACGAATACAATCCATAATACTAGTCACACAAAATCACACTCCTATAGTTTTGATAAAAACAAAGAGTGACCCGCTCTGATACCAATTGAAAATCCTAAGTGATTCGTGATTAGATCAAGATTAACATATTCCAATTTCCAATTATCCAAAACACTCAATCTAAATCATCAAGTACTTACGAAAGTGATTTAGAATGTTGTTTTCGGAATAAACAATAAATCGACACAAACGATTTTTACGTGGAAAAAATCACAATTGAAGAACCTTCAATTGTAATAAAAAACTACGGGCGAAACGCCACTAATCAATCCACTACTGAAAAAAGAAAGATTATAAAGATAATACACAAATTACCCAACTCAGTCAATTTGTCTTCGAATCTTCTGTAACTCTTTCACCACGCCTTCGTCTCGGAACTGATCAATCCTGAAGTTGAATCCACAACTTCACTTGTCGAATTAACGACTACGTACAGAATCAAACGCCTTTTGAAACTCTACGTTTGAATCTTCAGAATCCACCGAAGAATAACACTCTTGTATGTATACGAACAATCTCCTTGATATGTGCTTCTCAATTCATGAGTTGAATACTCATTTAATTTTATCAAGGAAAACTCACAAAAATCTCAGAAGAAAACCTCAAACAAAACCCTAGGACTCTTGAATAAGATCTAAGAAAAGTAAACCTGAACAATAGCCTAAACAGATATATATAGGAGAACAAAGTCCGCGATCTCCGCTCGAGCACAAAACAGCCCGCTCGAGCGACTTCAGCAAAACATGCGTGTGACAAAACAGAGTTCCGCTCGAGCGCTGGAGAACCCGCTCGAGCGCAAAATCACACATCTCAGTATTTTTACAGGCCTGACAAACTACTGAGACATCCCACATTACGCTCGAGCGCCAATGGTTTCGCTCGAGCGGGAAAGACAAAAAACTAGGAAAAATTACAACTTTATCAAAACAAAGTTTGTACGCAGATTTGACAATAAAAGGACCTAACATACACATAAATTCCCCTCAATGTACACATTTAAGTGAATTTTTTCAAAATTACAATGTTATCCTTAATCAAATTTCCATTAAGGACAAACTCTTCTCTTCGTCCAGTTTCTTAATACACATCTCACCAGCTACCCCACCACCATCCCACCAGCCACGCTACCGCCGGCAGTTATTAGACACTGCCTCCTAACCCAACCTGTAGTACACCTAGCCTCTTCTCCATCTGCCACCTTCCAGCCTCTAACCTCTTCACCCCACCTTTCGCTTCCTTAATAGATCACACCACCCCTAAACCTTAAACATTCTTCTTATATCGTTCAAACTAGTGTCGAACAAATGCCGCCGTTCGCATATCAATCATTGAATATCGCGCTCTCAACAGCGGTGACGACAGGTTTCATAGAGGTGAGGCTTGCGACATTGGGGGGTTCACGGTGGATGGGGTTCCCATTATATTCACACACACACACACAAAAAATGATGAAATTGGTCAAATTCTTTTATCATTTATCCAATTAAAATACGGCAGTTTGAGTCAGATTGTGTTTGTTAAAAACATTGAATATCATAATGTATGCATGTATCACATGAAAATTGTGTTAATTAACCTGCTACATATTAGAAAGTCAGTACACACATGAAAAGGAAAGAAAAGAGAAAAAAAAAAAATCCCAAAGAAATTAATTTAGTTCAACTACATATACAGAGTACCAAAGAAGATAATTAAAAGTTCACTAGCTAATAGTATACAACTGTGAACTTTTGTATTTTTGAGAGCCAACACCCAACTAACTCCCTAAAAGACAGAGAGTACCACTCTCAACTCAACTCTAGGTTCTATACATTTCTTGAGTAATGATATAGATATCTTAAATATTATTTTTAAATTTATTAATACTAGTACAATATTGAATTATTAAAATGGTCACTTTGCATCAAGTCCTATTTCGTGGGGTTACTTACAGCTAAGTCCTATCTTAAATATTTTACGAGGCATTTGACCACAAGTCTCGTTTTACGGACTTATATTTAATTAAATTCTAATTAAAAAAATATTGTCATAAGTTTTATTAATTAAACAAATCCAAAATACCCATACGTATACACTGCACTTCTTTGTTTTTTACTCGATCAATACCTCACCAGTTCGTCGCCAATGTTGTCTTCTCTGATTTCTCCAATCGATGATTAATCAGGGTCAAGTGAGCCTTCTCTGATTTCTTCAATCGACCAGCAAAAAAGAAATGCACTCTATTTTAGATCTCGAAAATTCGAATTAAACCAAAATTCTCAGATTAGCAAATTGATACATTTTTCAGTTTTAAAACTAAGAATTAAAATAAAATATTTACAATTTTTTTTTTGTGTGTGTGTTCTCTCTCTCTCTCTCTCTGTGACGAGCTAATAATTTTCATAAAAATTAAACAAAATTAAAATTTTTCGAAGTTTTAAAATTGAGAAGTTTCTGAATTTCACATCATATCTTTCATGCCCGCGTATAAGCTCCTGAATTACCTAACCTTGCCTTAGATAAAAAGCAAAACGGTCCAGTGGATGGAAAACTTTTACAAACAGGATTTTATGGATTAAAAACATTGCAGTGGACTTGTACTAATATTATTAGTCCTTGAAATAGGACTTTGTAATAATTAATCCTATCATGTTAGACTCAAATTTTAGAAAAAAAGTCAGTGCCTTAGCCAATAAGGTACACTTTTTGCAGTTTTTTTAACCTACAATGGAATGAAAGAAACAGAAAATACAAAAATATTGTCCATAATTATATGTCAAAAGGATGGAGACTTAAAAAATCCCTAATTTTCTAATGAGTAAACAACCGGATTTCTAGGCAGCCAAACAAGGATTAGAAATAGTTTAACCTCTAATTGGAAATGTCATCCACAACTCAAGATCCATAATAATATCAACTAATTAGGAATTATTGAATGACAAAAAAATTCAAATGATGCAAACACAGATCCTATAGTTTATATGGTCAAGTTTTTGACCAGGTGGAACTTTTGATCCTATTCCTCTGCACCTTATTTCTCCTTCTAAAAATAGAAAAATTATAAATTAAAAAAAAAAAAAATCAAATTCAGAAAATCAGCTTCGCCTCACCAGCTGTGTCCAATCATAGTTTTTTTTTTATTTTTTTTATTTATGTTACAAAGTGGGTGCAAAATGTTTTTAAATGGGTGATTAATGTATTTTTTTTAAGAGAGATTTGGTCAAAATGCTTTCGTAATAAAACTTAGGCCTCGTTTGGAAACCCTCCTTTTCAGCCAAAAAGTCAAAAAGTTACTAAATTAGCCAAAAAGCCAACAATCCATACCAAAAAGTCAAAGATTCTTTTTTCTCTCTATTTTTTGCACATCTTTTCGTAAAAAGCCAAAAAGTCATCCCAAACATACTAGTTTTTTTTAGCTCATATTTTAGCCAAGTAGTCAAAAAGTTACTAAATTAGTCTGTTCCCAAACGGGGCTTAATGTGTTAAAGATAAACATAAAAAAAAAAAAATTCTTGAAAAGTCCAACACTTATCACTATTATCAAAATATTAAACTTTAAAATAATAAAATTTTTGATCTAAATGTCAATTTTTAATAAAATTAGTATTCTTTAGAATCTTCTTATCAAGATCTATCAAATAAGATTTATATTCACTATGAAATTCTTAAAATATATATATATATATATATATTACCGTCGAAATTGATGTAAACAGTAACATGTTACTCTATTTGACAGTAAGAATAATGCTTGAGACCCCCTTTTGGGGGTCACCCCCCTCACCCCCTTTGCCACATGGCGGGTGGTGATTGGAGGAGCAGGAAAAAAAAGAAAAAGAAAAAGAAAATGTAACCAATGAGAGAGAGAGGGGGTCAAAGGGGGTGGGGGGGAAAAGGGGGGATGAATCATTGCTCTTGACAGTAATATGTTACTCTTCTCATAATAACATATTACTTTGGCAATATTGTCCAAGAAAAAAAAAAGATATTTTACTTTATCTTTACTCAATTATGTGTTTCTTTCTTAGGAGGTTTATGAAGCAAAATAAATTGAGTTGTCATGTTCACCAAACAAGGGTCTAATAGAGGGATCTTGGCTAAATTTTCCTATTTTCTAAAGAGTAGTGTTTGGCTAATAAGTCATTTCGCAAAAGGTGAATATAAATTACACTAACATCTCTTGAGATTTGAAAAATATACATATTGAGTTATAAAAGTGTGGCAAAATTATATTAGATTATCTTGAAGTTTTAATAATTCACATAATACTTACTATCTTTTTATTAATAATTCGTTAGACCATCTCTAATAGTTCATTAAATTTAAAATTTTATGAAAAATTATCATTTTTCCTACTCCAATGATTTCATCAAATGAGTATCAAATTCAGGACATCAAAAATCTTTCATCAAATTGAGGACGCATGGGACCTTTCATCATTTCACTGTTCATAACTGTTGTATCTTCACCATCGGATGTTCACCCTTTTGCAAAAATTTGTGAAAAAATTACACTGGTTAGTCGACCGATATTTTGATGAAAGTTTAAAATACTCTATTGTAGCACTTAATATCCAATGAAGTTTTTATTCAAATTTTTACTCAAATTTAATGAAAAAAAGATACACCGTTAGAGATGCTCTTAATAATGTATATGAGAAAAAAAAATAATGGTATTATTTTTTTTACACTGAATTGTTTATTTACCTTCTTTATCTAATTTTTTACGCACCATGTGCTGACCATTTTAGCCTTATTAAAAAGAGATTAATATAACCATATCAAATTTATAAAATTTATTATATTTTTAAAATTTCAAGGATGGTTAGTGTAATTACCCTATAAAATATGGATTAGAATTGTGTGTCATTCAATCTTTGCAATGATTTTACTGTGATGTATAGTACAAGTAGACTAGTCAATAAACGATATCAGATGCAATTTTTAGTAAGTTGAAAAATAATAAGGTGTAAATGTAAGGTGTAAGTGTAAGTGGAAGGTATAAATGAAATGTATAAGTTGCACACCATGTGCCACTTACACAAAAGGTGTAAGTGCAAAGTAAAATAGGTGTAAGTGTAAGGTGTAAGTGAACACAAAAAGGTGTAAGGTGTAAGTTGCACACTATAGCATTACCCTAAAAACTAAAGCACTTCTCTTCTTATATTTTAATTATCAATTTATATAATAAAACTGAATTTGTCTTGGCTTTATTTATTACAATTTAGGTCTCCTTTATCAAATATATATTTTAGTTAAAAAATTAAAAAGTCATTATAAGTATCATATCACTCTCTTTATTTTTTTTACACAGCTTTTCATAAAAAATTAAAAAATTATTAAAATAACATGTTCCCAAACGAAACCTTATTATAAGTTAAAAATTGATAAGTTAATAGCAAAAGTTAAAAATACTTCTCTCTTAATTTTTAAATAATTTTTTTTTAAAACTTATTTAAGTTAACTTTATCTTATAACGATAGGTAGTAAATGTTATAAATAAAATGACACATACTTCTAAAATAAAAAAATTATTAGTAATACTCAAATCACAAGAAAAACGCAATGAGGTAGTTTTGCTTCCACTTTAATCTTGCACAGTTAGATTACCCATAATAAAATCACAAACAAGCCTCACGATCCATAAAATATCTCACGACAAATATAATGGAAACTTCACAAATCTATCACTCTCTTTTAATTTTGGTAACGGGCTAAACCACACAAGCCACACAATTTATTTATATATTTTTTAGAAAAAATTTAAGATAACTTAGACCATCTCCAACGGAGAACCAAACCCAGCATCAAATTCAAAATTTGATGAAAAACCCACTTTTTGGAGCTCCAACCGTTGCACCAAATCGATATCAAATCGAGAATTCAGCAAATCTTTCACCAAACTGAGTACAGTCGAAGCATTTCACCAAAATACTGTTACTGACCGTTGGGATGAGAGAACCGGGCGACCATCCGGGTGACCAACCGGTTGACCAACCGGTCGCCCCGGAAAAAAGTTCAGACAGTTCACTAAAAGGTTCAAACCAGTCAAAAAAAAAAAAAAAAAAAAAAATTTTTGCCTGGACCACCCGGTCGACCACCCAGAAGTTCAAAAAGTTCAGAAACAAAGGTTCAAACCGGTTAAAAAAAATATATATTTTTTTGGCCTTTACCGGTTGACCGGCCGGTCGACCGGCCGGTCAACCAACCGGTTGCCCGGCGCTAATTTGGTGAAACGAATTTGATGCGAGCCATTGGAGCGCGAAATATCAAATCAAGGAAATCGCCCATTTTTGACTCAAATCTGATGAAACATTTACTGAACCGTTGGAGATGCTCTTAGACATTTTATATCTATTTATATTGAGTTAAATAATTAAAATATTATTTTTTTTCAACGATTCTAGTTAAGGAAAATCGAATGATAGTTTAGATTGAAAACAAACTAACAGATGAGGGTTTAAATTGATATAATTAAAAATTCGTAATTTATTTTATTATAAGGGTTAAATTCTGAATTTTTTTTATTTTATAATTTCCCCTTATCTTTTTATGATCTGAAAACTTTTTATTTATTTATGTGTCTTTTCTAAAATAAAAGCAAAATACAAAAAAATAATGAAAAAACAACACAACACTTATAACATCCATTCAATTTATATTTATGTATACTGATTGAGTTTGGATAAAAATAAGTAATAAAATAAGATATCCATCTATTGCCATTGGTTACGGTTCAAAAAAATCTATTGCCATTGGTACTATTATTACCACCACCGCCTCCACTACCACCACCATCACCTCCACCCCCACCACCTCCTCATCTACTATCATTGCCACCACTATGACCACGACCACCTTCATCACCAACCATCATTTCCACCACCTCATCTCCTCCTTATACTCCTTCACCACCAGTGTTACGCCCACCACCTCCTCATACCCTACCACAATCACAGTCACCCTACCACTAGGCCAACTTTGGGGTGAAGTCGCCGCTTTAGGCCTCTAAAAAAAAGGGTCTCAAATTTTTTTAAATATTATATTAGCCTTAATAAAGCCTAATTGAATTAAAAAGCCCTAAGTAATAGATGGTTAATATTGGTGAATTACTTAAAACTAAGGATGATTGTTTTTTATCAAAAGAAAAACTAAAAAGCTTATTGATATGTTGAATTGTTTGAAAACTAACGGATGGTTGTTTTCCTAATACATGGATTATATAGATTATGAACCTAAAGATCTCATTAAAGTAGAAATTACATAAAAAGATAATCACTTACACATTTGGGTTTAATTTTTTAGGAAAGAAAGTGGCTCCGAATGTAAACTTACATATTTGGGCAATCCGCATTATAGAGGTTTTGAATTTTCTTTATTCTGAAACAAATCTCATATTACAAATAAGAATATAATACTCCAATGTAACATTCTAATAACGTAAAATTTCAATGTAACATACTAAAAAATTTCTTAATGTACTTTTCCCAAACCTAACAATGTAACACTCCGAATTTTTCCCAGACGTAACACTCTGATGTAACATACAAAAAAACTCCTTAGTGTACTAACCCTCTAATCAATGTAATCTCAAACATTACACTCGAATGTAACACATATAAAAATATTAAAAAACTACCCAGTGTACTTTTTCTAAATGCGACACTCACAATTTGAAATTATACATTTACCCAAAACTTACTGAGGAATTTCTGTACTCCTTTTGGAATGGTTTGAAGAATTTCACATTTTTTTTTTTTGAGTGTTACATCAAAATATTACGTTTAAAAGGTATACTGAAATTTTTTTGTGTGAAGTGCTACACTAAGTAGTTTTTTTTTTAAAGTGTTGTATTAGGGGTGCTATGTTTGAAAAAAATATAATAAAGAGTTTTTTGGAAGTATTACGTTTGAGTGTTATATGGGAGTGTTACAAATTAAAATTATACATTTGCTCAAACCTTACCTAAGAAATTTTTGTACTCTTTGAAATATTTGAACAATCCCACATCCTTTTGGAATGTTTGAAGAATTCCATATCTCAAGTCATTCCAAATAAAAAAGATTCTCATATAAAAATTCATCTCAAATTTGATTATCATAGGTTATGTATCTTGTCTTTATAACAACAACAACAAAAAAAAAAAAAATAGAAATAGAAATAGAAATAAGAGCATAACCTTATATTCAATTTTTAAATAATATATTAAATCTACCTTTCCAAAATCAATAGGACTAATTGGTTTATAAGAAAACTCTTAGGACTAATCGGATTACCGTTCTTCAATATGGGATTTATACGTAAATTTTCCTTACACGAATTATATATAATTGCTTATAGGAAATAATTTTAAAATTGAAGTTGATTAAAATTTTCCTTTACGCTATGTTTGGTTGGAAAATTTGAGAAGATATTTGGAAAAAGAAAAGAAAAATATAGGTGAAATGTGAATAAATATACCTATCTTTTATCTAGTTTCATACACATTTTCCCTTTCTAATAAAATTTTTGACTTATAAAAATGATTTAGTTGCACAATAAAATTTTTAACTTATAGCCGCGGCCAAAATTGGATAAATTTTTGATAAATTGGATTATCTAAACATGATTAGTAATTTTACATCTAAAAATGTGGAAAGAACTGATGTTTAAGTGATACTTTGTTACAAGTTATTCACTATTTATTTAGAGAAAATTTTATTTTAACTCTCAAACTATATCTCGATTATCAATTTAACCTCTACATTTCTCACAATTTCAATTTCACACTTAAACTATTTAATTTTAGATTAATTTCACCCAGGCTGTCAACTGCTGTCTCTAATTAGACAGCACTTGTTGCTATCTTCATTTGAGATTTCATTTTACTCCCAAATTATCAATTAAACCCATGAAGTTTGGGGGTTTAATTGATATTTTTGAGATAGTTTGGAAGCAAAATAAAATTTCAAACAAAATTTCAATATCATGTCAGTAACTTCTGTTTGATTATAAATGGCAACTAACGACAAGGGTAAAATTGATTCAAAATTAAATAATTTAGATGTAAAATTGAAATTATAAGAAGTACAGTAGTTAAATTGATCATTGAGATATAATTTTGAAGGTAAAATGAAATTTTCTCTTTTATTTGATACTTCAACTTGGATTATTTTAGTTATTTTTAATGTACACTATGTTATATATTTAATTAAATTAATATACACATATATAAGGCTCTATGTTGGGAGTTCCTTTTGGAACTCCGAAAAAAGTTCAAGCCGACCCTGCTACCACCCAACATCCTAATCCACTCCCAGCACCCCCACCACCACCATCTCCACCACAACCCTATCACAACTGCAAGTTGATTTGTCATACTCAATTTATCTCAACTAAGTACTTAAATTCATTTATTAAATAAGTAAATTTAAATTGAATTACTTTAATGTATACTTATTTTGATCTATCAAAATTCTTCTAAAGAAAATTCTCCAGAGATTTTATTTGTACCCACAAAAATTATTGAGTATATCCAATTTCTCTATATGCTCTATTAAATTATTTAAGATTATAATTTACTCTCAATATACTTTATGTTTTCTTTTTCTAAATTATATTTCAAGATATACTCAAATAATAAATAAATAAAAGATTTTAAATTATACCACTTTAAAAAACTTCTCAGTACAGTTATTTCTTTTAATCACATCAAGAACGACAAACACTGACAAAAGGAGTGACGAAACACACACATCCCTTCATCTCTGCCTCATCATTCTCTTATAATCTGATAAATATTAATATATAATAATATCAAATAATATATATACACGTTCATTTGAATACTCTAGAACAAGCGAGGGGTCAAAGTAGAACAAGATATGGGCCCTCAATTAACTCCTCTTTTTAAACCCAGTTTTCCAAATGACTGTCATCTTTTATTCTCATTTTCTTTTCCTTTCATTTTTTGGATGAAAAAGAGACCGATCTATATATATTCTTACACAGTATTTGGTTAAGAGATTTGTGAAATAATTTGGAAAGGAAACGAAAAAAAATAAGTAAAATATGAATAAAATATTCTTATATTTTACTTAATTTTACATACATTTTCTCTTTCTTTTTCTAAATCACTTCTCAAATCTTCCAACCAAGCATAACGTTACAGAGCTTTTAAAACTTTTTATTTTTTTATGAAGAACTATTTTGGATTTCTATTCTCCAAGGAATAACACAATAAAAAATAATGATATTAATGATAATGGTAAATTTTGATAAAGTGGATTGGAGTTTTAGAGTGAAGAAGAAGATGAAAAAAAAAATAATTGAATCTTAGAAAATAATATGAAGAGAGTTGAATATAAAGAACATGCATAAGCGACTTGGATGTACTATGAAAAAAATTAATATTTTATTTTGAAATTTAATATATATTATTTTTATTAGTAAATTTATATTAAAATATAATAAAAAATTTAAAATTCTCACTGAACATATTTAATTATTGTTTAGGTACAAATAGAATTCCCAAAATTTTCTCGAAAGGACCTAGAAATGCATTTCCGTGGTACTCTTTGCGTGGACCCACTTTATGAAGAAGTCTTCTTTTATTTTATATTAGGAGTAAATTTTGATTTTTCTTTTTTTTCTGAGTTTGAACATACCCATTTTGTTTTGTTTTTTTTTTTTTAAGATGGGGAACTCG
Source organism: Camellia granthamiana (assembly GCA_036172215.1). NCBI lineage: Eukaryota > Viridiplantae > Streptophyta > Magnoliopsida > Ericales > Theaceae > Camellia > Camellia granthamiana. The sequence goes on along the minus strand of CM069910.1, from coordinate 70,490,819 downwards.
CCCATTTTGTTATCTCGGTGACTATTGTTGGTCCATGAATTAGAAACAAAAAGGGTCAAATATGATATAGGCTTGAGTCTAGATTCTTCATTAGGCTACCTTTGTAGTGTAGCTGGGCTTTTCACAATCCAAGCTCTGTTTTTTGGTGGGTTTACAATTAATAATAAATGCCTACCAACCACGGTGCCACTATCAAACAAAAGGGAGTTTACTTATCCACCAATGTGATTCATTCTTTTTAGGATTGCTACCCTCTAACTCCTTGCCATGGTTAACTTAACCCTTATTATATACCCTTCTAACCATACGTACATATATACATATAGATATATTAGGAGTGCCTATCCATATGGGTGTGCAATTACAAAATTTCTAAGTTCATAGATGTATAGTTATTGCTCCTAAGAATATTTTCGAAAATAGAAATTTTGTGACATCAATAAGAACTCTAGCCTTGCTTTATAAATAGTATATAGATATATATAAACTTTTATTTTGTTTTATTTTTTTAAATAATGATTAACTTCCTAGTTAATCATAACTTGCAAGACTTGCTTGTCGAGTTTCTAAATGCACTTACAAAATTGGTTAGACACTACACATTTCATAATTTTCTTTTAATGTCATTATATTCCTAAATTAAATTATTAAGAAGGACAAAATCCTAAAATCCTATCCATTTTAGCTTTTGTTGTTGCCACTACCAACTTTGACAATCATCACAATTCCTTCCTCAACTCTACCACTCTACAACCCCTCCTCACTTCCGATCGCTATCACCAGCGCCTCTTCATCTCGAATAACAGCAACCCATCCTCTTTGTACCCTCCACAATTGCCACCTCCCCAACGTTACCACATCGACCCAGTCTCTTTTTCTAGTGCCACATATTGGAATAATCTTCTGTGTAAAAAATAACTTGAAACAAATCAAACAAATAAAAATAAATTACTTACCGAATTTATTTTACCAAACTGAGTAAATATTTAAAAGATCAAGTCGAGTGTGTGACACTATGTCCTTAAGACAGATTCACCCCGCTACGGTGCTTACGAATAAAAGGCATCTATCTCCCAAGATACAATGATATTCACAAATTGTAGTAGCACTCCAAACAACTTGTACAACAAACCAAACCTGTGTTCTATACTCTCTTAATTTTTTCTAAAATTATATGAAGAATATATATGCAACAAAGCAAAACTGGACAGAAAAAATGAATTTTTTAAATCATTTTCCGATGTAAAAAACTGCTGGAAATGGCCTCTATTTATAGGCAAAAAGTGACCAAACAATCTGTCCGAACAGGTGTGAATTTTGAATGAACAGATTAGTTTTGAATTCAACAAGTGCAGTTTCAAATTTGAACAGATAACTGCAGCAGTTTTGAATCTGTCCAAAAATTGCTGGGCAGTTTTGAAACTGCCTGGCAGTTAAAAAACCTGCTTAATAGTTGGGAATTTAGTGGAATTCGGAGACACAATTTTTGGACAAAAAATTTTAATTCAAATACATTTTGAAATTCAAATAATTTCCTGTAAGAATTTGAAAAAATTCAAATAAATTTTGTCCAAAAAATTAATGTTAGAACCAACTCGATTCACAATCTACACCCGCGCCTGATACGGCTCGACCTGTCCAACGGACGGCGGCGCGCCGCATGATGGTTTGAGCCAAGGTTCCACAACCCACACCCGCAGCTAGCACGGCTCGGCCGGTCGGACGAACGGGCAGCGTGCGCACGTGGTGGTTTGAGCAAAGGTTCCACAACCCACACCCACGCCCGGCACGGCTCGGCCGGTCGGACAGACAGACGGACGGCGGTGGTTTGAGCCAAGGTTCCACAACCCACACCCGCATGCGGCACAGCTCGACCATCGGATGGACGGCGACATGCGCACGTAGTGGTTTGAGCCAAGGTTTCATTTGTCCATAACTCCTCCCTTCTACAAACTTGGGATGCCCCTTGGGACCCAACCCAAGTGTTGTCATCTAGAGCTTATATACATACAAAAGCTCTCTTGTAGTTTCAATATGAGACAAGCCTCACAAGGAAACCCGCATTTAATGCTTTAATTGTCCATTCCACGAATCCGAAAACGACGTCAAGTTCCTATTCACTCATAAATAGTTTTGACGAACCGTCTTCACCGTGTGACTTGCCATGCGGTAAGGAACACATCACCTCTTCGGACCCACCCCAAAAGACGTGTGAGACCCACTCAATTTTGAGCTCAAAGATGGCCCAAATAAGCCTATAAAAAACCAAATTTCCAACAATACCATGACCTAGCCCCAGTATTTCTCATCCTTCTCATTTTCCTCCTTTCTTAAACCTTAGATCTAAATACTTTAGATCTCTCTCTCCCTCTCTATCTTTCTCTCACAAGAATCTTAGTAGATGAGTGGGTTTGTAATGGGGAGACACCGTGAAAAGGTTCACGATAGAAGAAGTAATTTGCGGTGAAAAAAAAAATTGGATTGGGGGTGCTAGTAATGCCAGAAAGGGTAGGAATGAGGTGTGGTGGTTAAGTGAAGAAGGACTTAAAGTAGCAATTGAAGGTGGTGGTGATGGAAATAGAATTTGGGTTTCGGTGTTAGGTAGTGGTGATATTAGAATTAATTAGGGTGTTGAAAGAAAAACAATAACATTCAAATTTGTAAATGAAATGTTCAAAGAGATTAGGTGTTTGACCAAATTTTTGTGCTGAATTTAGATGCACCCTTTGTGAAGTCACTAAAATGACTCTTTCACCATTCTTTTGACGAGAGAGGGGGAAAAAGTTAAGGGATCAACCTGTAATGAATGAATCGTTTTCTTGCCAAACATGATATCTAATTTAAGTTTTATAACTACAAAGAAAAAATCAAAAATCAAAAAAGGGGAAAAGGAGTTAAAAAAGAAAAAAAATTGCCCACTCGGCATTCATTAAAAAACAAATAATATCAAAAAAAATCATAATATCAATACACATTCATTTTATATATTTCCATACGTTTTCATATGTTTTCATATCAAATCATTATTTCTTGCAATACGTGCAAATTTAAAATTCTTTCATTCATTTTGAGCTGTTCTTTTTAAAGGGTTATTTGAAATGATTGTACTTTTTTATTTTTTACAAATAAAAAATAAAAAAATAAACATGTATAAAAATAGAGAAATGGTGTAATCTAAAAAAAAAATAAAAAGATAAATAAATGTATTTTTTTAGTGTATCCCAAAATCTCAACTTTAAATAGTACAAGGATTAAGTGGGGCAAATTTTATAATATATATTCCATTTTAAAGTATGTCTCATATGTCCTAATTATAATATTTGTGATATTTGGTTATGACTTGATGTATGATTCATTGTGATTATTATTTTAGTAATGATCTAAAAAGATTTTGGTTATACTCAGTGGCGGAGCTAGAAATTTAATATAGGGGCACCAACTAATTATAATCTCGAAATTTTTCTTCCCCAATCAATAACAATAACAATAACATAATAATAATTTTTGAGCTAATATTAAACATTAAAAATTAATATTCATTACAAAAAAAAAAATTAATTTTAAACTTTTACAATTGACCCCGACGAGTTTTCATCTTTTAAAATAAAAAAATTTAAATTTAGCACAAATCACAACAAATCAAAATTTCTAATTTTAGCACAAATTATAACAAATCAAAATCTCTAATTTAAATATTAATTACTAGAAATTAATATTTTTAATTTTAGCACAAGTCAAATCCCTAATTTTAGCACAAACAACAACAAACCAAAATTTCTAATTTTAATATAAATCACTACCAATTAAGTGTTTGTTTGGCAATGACTTTTTTAGTTGGCTTTTTGATTTTTTTTGACTTTTTTAGCCTGAGACTTTTTTAGTCATTTGGTATTCTTATTTGGTTTTTTGGCTTTGGAATTGTGTATTTTTTTGTCTTTTTGCTTATTTTGTCATTTTGTGATATTTTGACTTTTTTTTGTCATTTTGTGATTTTTTAGTCTAAAACGTTTACCAAACGACTCCTAAGATTCATAATTTTAGCATATCAAAATCTATTTTTTTAACATAAATAATAATAAATAAATAAATTTTACAAATCAAAACTTAACAAATAATTATAAACTAATACTCATAATTTTATTTAAAAGTAAAAAATAATAAATAAAGTTACCTGTAAAAAATAAAGAGAAGATACCAAGGTTGTAGTGTGGCCCCAAATGTGTGTTGTGTGATCTTAATCTGGTGAATCACAAGTCGGTAAATTGCAAAGCAATAAAGGGAGACAAATAAAACAAAGAAAATACGAAAACACTTAACAAGTACTGTGAATAAATAAAAAAATAAAGAATTTCATACACTTTTAAAGTTTTAGGGTTTTAGCCTTACCGTAATTGGAACTGTGAGCACTCATCCCAAAAAAAAGTTGTGTGTTAGTGTTTGGTTGGGATTGGGATTAAAAAAAAAAAGAAACATGTGGGTGCGTGTGGTGTGTCAGTGTGTTCGGATAAATTGGGAGGGTTGTGTATTATGTATAGAAAGGGCACTGTGTGTAAGCAAGACCCCACCCAAAAAAAAAATTGAAAAGTCAGGGGGATACGTGACCCCCCTTGCCCCTATCTCCTTCCTCCACTTATTATACTTTATATAGTATTTAGTTATAACTCATTAAATTTGTTAAATATATTAAAAATAATTTAATTATAATATTTATGAAAATCAACCCCATAAATATTAAAGGTGTAACCCTTCAAGTGGTTTAATGAAAATGCATTGCGGAAAAAAATTTAAAAAAGTACCGTGATAATTTGTGATTGGGTTGGTGACCAAGATCAATATTATCTCTTAATAAAATCAAATTATTTAAAAAAACATAAACTAAATCTGCCAATGTCAAGTATTAGATTGAACTTTAATGTTTTGCTTGAAAGTTAATCCAAAAAAAAAAAAAAAAAAACCTAATTCAAGCTTAAATGAATGAATAAGGGTTGGATTTATCTCAATTTCAAATTTGAACTTGAGAGAATTTGAGAGAGTTGTGAGACCTATTACAAGTCTCATTTTGATAATTTAAATCGTAAATTTGGTAAAACTCTTTGTATATATCATCCATAAAAAAAATTAGGCCGATTCGATAATTATAAAATTTTTATTATATCGTATATGTCTATTAAAAAAAATAGATACTCTATTTTCAAAAGCATATGTAATGTCTAACTTTTTAGATGCAAACACAATAAAATAAAAATTTTATAATTATTGGATCAACTTAATTTTTTCGATGAATGATATACAATGAAAGTCTTACAAAATAAACGGTTTGAATAAACAAAACACGTGATAAACTCCATGATTCCCCTTACGTTCAAATTTAAATTTGAGAAAAACCTAACTGAATTACTGACATCAAAAGGCGTAAACAAACAAAAGCATTATTGTTAATCACCAATAAACTAATATGTTAAGCATGATTTATGACATTTTGAGTTGTGCTAATGAGGACAAATGGTCATTTTATAAACAAGCATGCTCTTTTTGCCTTATTTTTCTAATTATTATTATTATTTTCCTAATGCAAGCAATATGGCCTAAGTTAGGTCTTGTTTGGCAATAAAAGTAAAAATGACAAAAAGGAGTTAATAAAATGTTGTCTCTATCTTGTGGAAAGCGGTGCAAATTTCTACTCGCCCTAAAAGCGAGTGGACTTCACGCTCCAATACATGTGGCGCTATGGTGTATTTTTCACGTGAAGCGAAGCACGTGATCAAAAACACCCTGTTGTGTCGTGATTGGTGCATGTGTTTCACTCAATTTTGGCGCAAGTGGAATCATAGGTTTCCTACTACTGCCCATGCCGTGAAAATACTATACTACCCTTGTGAAATGGCAAAGACTCATCACAACTTTGAAGATAAATCCTCTACGATTGAATGTTGAGCTAAATTTCTACAATCATTCTGATCAATCATTGACGGTCCATTTTGGAGAGAATGTTTACGATTAAGAGCATCTTCAATGCTTATGTTATTGATCATGTCAAAATCAAAAAAATAATTTGGCTTCACAAAACTGGTGATTCAATAGTGTGTCATTACTTTCGTTAAAAATGGCAAAGTCAAACTTTAAATCAAATTTGATTTAAAATTTGGGAAAGTTATCTTGTTGCCAAATGAAGGAAAGAAAAAGAGATATGAGGGTAAAGAGTATCAAACCATGGGGGAAAAAATAGTTAAATTTGGCAAATAATTGTGCCAATTGATGGCTAGTCTTTATTGGAGTGGTATATTCAAAAATTAATTTTTGTACACTGTAGCACGCTAAAAAATAACTTTGGCAAAATTATTTTGACTTAGACCATTAAAGATGTTTTAACAAGTATGAAAAAATTAACGATGCTTCTTTATTTTATTTTTTTGAGTTATATTTCTAGATTGATTGCTCAAGATATTTGGTCTTCACTAAAATTTGATGAAAAAAATAACAACATTGATATTGATAATGTGCTTCAAGACTTGTTATGGACTTGCTATATATACAGAATAATGGTAAATTTTACATGTATAGATGACATTTATTGCCTTTTTGTTTTTGTTTTTTTGGTTGGTATCATTTATTGTGTTGATGCACATAGAATATACTAAAAACATAGTGAATTTACCCACTTGACAAATATAATTTTTATTTTATTTTATGGTATTGAACTTTTCAAAAGTAGAGGTAATTATACAATAATGCTACATCCTCTCCATTTACCACACCTAAAATCACCTTTAATGATATGATATTAAGATTAAATCTCACATGATGAAATGTTTGATAAATCAAAATTAAACATTTGTCAGACAAATCATTTAAGATGATTTTTAAGTATGATAAATTAAGTATTTCAATTATTTTTTTCTTATTTAGTAGCTTCGAAATACAATGCAGCATTGAATAAGTTGTGCTATCAACTAATGATGAATTTTTTTTATAAATGGATAATATTAACTCCATTTTGTTAGATAATTAAGAGATAAGTGATGAGTTACTGTGTCTTGCACTTCTACACTTGTCAACACAATATAATCAATGTCACATGCTAATTTAGGACTACATAAATAATTTTCAAATTGTACTTTTGGTACAACTTATTATGAGTTAAAAACTGATAATTCAAAAGTATCCATTACCTAGCTTTCAAATAATTAGTTTTTTTAATTTATTTATGCCTAATAAGCTATGTAAGCAAAAATTATACCAAACAATTAAGTAAAAACTTTCAAAATTTAAAAAACAAAACAAAATAAAACGGTCTGTTTGGAAACTATTTCGTTTTCAGTTTTCAATTTATATTTACAAAAATTTACAAAACTGTCATAAAAAAATTATTTGATAATTTTTTTGATTTATAAATGGTTGTCTCAGTTTATAAATTTGAGGAAAAATTGTAAACTCAAAAAATGAGTTTACGTTGGTTTTTAAATAGAAATTTAAAAATTTGACTAACAAATTTTTTTTAATTAATTTTTTCAATTTTTTTTCAATTATTTTTTTAATTATTTTTTTTTCAATTAATTTTTTTAATTATTTTTTTTCCAATTATAATGTGTACGATCGTATTGTCATAAATAACAAAAAGATAAATATAAATATTTTAGGCCTAGACAAATATGTTTTTTAGTTTATGTTTTTAAATTTTTTTAAATATTTTGGTCAAACCAAACGCGTTTATAATTTATATTTTTCTAAAAATAAATAAAAATCAATTTATAAAATTTTTGTAAATATAAGCCAAAAATGCAAACGTTACCAAATCTTAAGTAACTTAGATAATTTAACCTAGCTAGCCAAATGTAGGGGTTGGACATGACAAAATAAATTGGAGTTTATTGAGCTCAAAAAAAATCTTTACATGGTAAAATAATATTATTTAACAACACTACGTGTTATGTTTATCATTATTATATATGTATTTTTGGTTGCAAGGGAGGGTGTTGAATAAAGAGGTAAATTTTTTTTTTTTTTTATACGGGTTCGATAATCCATTTCATTAATCTTATATTTATCGCTTTTAACTTCAAAAAATGCCACTAGATTTCGTCAAGAGAACCATAAATTTGAGGACCAATTCTATGATTCTAATTTATTTGAACGAGTACAGGTTGGATTTCTCAAAAATATTACTATATTAGCAGTTAGGGAAAATCGGTCTAAGATCCCTATCCAACTTTTAGTAATGGATTAGGTCCACAATCTGTTCTTTTGTAGTCTAAGGTCCCTCACCCATCCCTCTCCATCCACGTCGATTTTAGTCCCCGATCTGCGAAGCCCACGAAGTCCCAATCAGATCCTCGTTCTCCTCTTCTAGATCTGTGGTCGTCTATTCCGTTGCCGTCGCCTCTGTTGAGGATGAGGCTAGCCAGTTGGATTGAATTGAAGATCCTTTTTCAACTCGCCGGACCGGCGGTGATGGTGTATTTGATCAACAACGCCATGTCGATGTCAACCCGCATCTTCTCCGGCCACCTTGGAGCTAGGTTTGGTGTTCTCTATGCCCGTGTGTGCCGCCTCCTCTCTTCCCCCCGTTTGTGATGTGTCCTAGATCCTGTATCAAACCCCCCCGTGTCTATGGTCAATCGTGTGGATGTCTATCTCCCATCCTCCACCGATTGGCCCCTAGGGAGAGAGATAAGAGAGAGAGTCTGGGTGTGGGTGTTCCAATCTGCATGTGCTGTGTGTCTCCCTGCCTGCATGTGTGTACATGTGGGTGTAGCCGTGTGCATGTGAGAGGAGAGTCAGTCGGCTCAGTGTGTCATGTGTGCATGTGTGTGCATGTGGGTGTTGTGGTGTGTGTCAAGTCTGCCTCTGTGTGTGTTGTGTATGCATCTGCTGGGTGTGAAGGTCTAAAGAGAGAGAGGAGAGCTGGTTTTTTTCTTCACTTCATCGCCTTCAATCTCTCCCTACCAACCAATCTGCCTGTGTTTGTATTGAGTGTATGATAGCCTGGACCACAGAAAGAACCTGAGATAAATGGGTCTTATACTTTCTTTTTGGTTCTTAGTAACACTTCCAATCTGAAATCAGAGAAATTCTCTGGAAATATTTGTTTGGGAATTTTCTCTGGGTTGTGGAATCCAGAGAAATTCTCTGGGTGAGAGAATATCTGAAAATGTTTGTCTGAGAATTTCTCTGTAGAGAGAGCTTTGTGACTTCAATTGTCTATGTGGGTATCAAATTGTCATTCATGGAAAACAAGAGAGAGGTTGGTCATGCATGGAGAGAAAAGTTGCCGAGAGAGAGACCCAGCTAGAGAGAGATGGAGATGGGTTCAGTGGCGGATTGAACATATTTCTACTGAATATATTTCTTAAATTTGTCCATTTTTTGAGTATCGTTTTTTGAATTTCTCTGAATTTTTGTGATTTTCTCTGGGAATTTATCAGTGAATTTCTCTGAGTTTTTGTGATTTTCTCTGGGAATTTATCAGTTGACTATCGAGAGCTCAGGTGGCTTCATGATGTTAGGAGAATCATTTGAATCAGAGCAATTCAAAAAATGCTTGCGCGACTTATTTGATCGTGATGTTTCTTCTTTGATGTTTGATTACTCTGATTTTATTCAATGAGAAATTATTCGGTGGATTAAGCAAGCTCCTGAATTTTCTCTGGGTTGTGGAGTCCAGAGAAATTCTCTGGGTTGAGAGAATTTCTCTGGAAACAGAGTATTTTCTAGAAAATATTCGCTGAAACAAATGAACCCTTATTTAGCACACTTTGGTAAAAGAAAAAGAAGATATATTATAATTTATATGTTATGCCTTGCTCGTGATTTTCTTCTACCAGAACCATGTGCAAAGAAAATAATGGTTTCATTGCTTGTATGTGTAGGCTCCACCCGAAAAAAGACTAGTCTTTAGTAATGAACTTCGAAGGGTTGGCACTGCATGTACGAAAAAAAGCTTCTTCAAACAATTTTTTATTCTGTATATTTAAACCACTGTTCTCCTGTAAAATATGAACATGTTCTAACATTAGTTTCTCGTTCTCAATTTCCTGCACAAAGAAACAAAACCATCTATGTAAGGTCCATTATGCAAAAAAAAGTATAAAACCCACATCAGTTCTTGCTTTCAGTTACAAAAACAAAGTGGAAGATTTGATAATGGAAAGTATGTATATAATATTGTACTGTTGCCTTTCTTCCTTACCTTTGAGAAGCAAGAAAGTGAGTTGAGGTAGGGGAACTCTCATGTTCAAAAAAAAAATAAGGGCAGAGAAATTTACAATTGGAAGTTTAGGAAGTCCAGAGAAATTTCTGGGCCAATTTTCTCTGACTTGAATTTTCTCTGGACTGAAATTTCTCTGCACTAAAATTTCTCTGGACTGAAATTTCTCTGGACCAATTTTCTCTGGACTGAAATTTCTCTGGACTGAAATTTCTTTGGATCAAGGTTGAGGGACCTTAGACATTATGAAAATATTGTTGATGGACCTTAGACATTATGAAAATATTTGGTGTCCTTTAGCTATAAAATCATAATACCAAGGACCTGAAAAAAAATACCCCTAGCAGTTATGCAATGCACGTGTTATTTGATGGTATGATGTATGTTATAAAAAAATAATTTAAAATTAAAATTAAAATATAATTTCAATTATTTATTTTAATAATATTAGTACTATCGTTTTATAAAAGTGTTATTTGTATACACATATATATATTAATTTTAGTTAAATTATTTATCCATTTTTATAATATTAGTTTTATCATATTATAAAACTGTAATGTTTTATATGATATATATTAAATTATAAGATAATAAAATAAATACTCATTTTGATATAAAATAATAATTAAATTTGAATAAGAATTAGTATTATGAAATTAAAAGTGATTCTAACTATTTAATTTTCTTTTATATTCATTTGGAAAATAAAAGTATGTAAAAATAGAAACAATATAAAATTTATTGAAAAAATTAAATATAAATATGTTGTAATTGGGTAATCAAATATTGATTTTATATGATATATATTAAATTATAAAATTATAAAATAAACACTCTTAATTAAATTGAAATATCAACTATATAAAATAAATTCAATAACGACAAATCAAGAAAAAATCTTGTAACAATATCTAAACCCAAAAAGAAAAAATAAATGAAAACATCGATAGATACATGTCAATGTGTGAAATAATTAAACATCTATAATATAATGTCAAAACATAGAAAAACTTATTGTTCAACAACTGAAAAAGTAACTCAAACAGTAAATTTAAATTTCAGAGGTTTTTCGAGAGTATTATTGTCGTGTAAATTTTTCCTCGTGTGAGTTGTGATTATATAAAATTATGTAGAAAAGATTTTGTACAATCAAAGTATAATCTATATAGAATTTGTAGTTAAATTTCATGTAAAACTCAAATTGGGTTTGTAAAATAAGTATTTTTATGATGAAAAATATATAGAAAATAAGTATTTCTTAAATAGAGTTCATATAAAATAGATAAAATTAGTATAATTTAAATGAATAAAGGTTGGGACCCCCTTTCCCCCACCCCCTTTTGACCCTCTTTCTTTTTTGATTGGTCACTTTTTCTTTTTCTTTTTCTTTTTTTTTCTCCTCCTCCAATCACCACCCGCCACGTGTGTGTGGGGTGGTAGGGGTTGAAATTTGAGGAGGTCTAAATCACTGCTGAATTTAAATTGAGTTTGAGTTTGTATAAAACTCTATATGTAAATGGAAAATACATGCATATGACTTTTTTAGAAGGGGGGAAAAAAAAAATTAAACCCTTAGAATGTGCCACCTAAGAATGTGAAAAACACTATATATATATACATATATATGTGTGTGTGATTATATAAAATAATGTAGTAAAGATTTTGTACAATCAAAATATAATCCATATAGAATTTGCAGTTAGATTTCATGTAAAATTCAAATTGGGTTTGTGAAATAAGTATTTTTATGATAGAAAATATATGAAAAATAAGTACTTCTTAAATAGAATCCATATAAAATAGATAAAGTTAGTATAATTTAAATTGGGTTTTTATTTGTGTAGAACTCTATATGTAAATAGATTTGCTATATATACAAAAGACTAATGCTACATACACTAATCGGTGCACTAACTAGTATACCAATTGATAATGTGGCATAATTTAAGATAGTTTTGGCATTTGTAATTTTATAATGCGAGGGGTTAATAATAATATCATAAATAGTATTGGTACACTAATTAATACACTAATTGATACATATAGTACTACTCTATACAAAATAATGGAAAATTTTACATGTATAGATGGCATTTATTGCTTTTTTGTTTTTGCTTTTTTGGTAGATATCATTTACTGTGTTAATGCACATAGAATATACTAAAAAAAATAGTGAATTTAATCACTTGACAGATATAATTTTTTTTATTTTTTTATTTTATGGTATTGAACTTTTCAAAAGTAGAGGTAAATTATACAACAATGCTACATCCTCTTAATTTACCACACATAAATTACCCTTAATGATATGATATTGAGGTTAGACCTCACATGATAAAATATTTGATAAATTAAAATTTGACATTTGTCAGACACATCATTAGAGGTGATTTTTAAATATGATAAATTAGGTGTGTCTCAAACATTTTTCTTAGGGCAAAATACACAATTAGTCCATGTAGTTTGCCTTGCGTGTTTTTTTGGTCCTTGTCATTTTAATTTTCTTGATTTTGACCTTAAATTTTGAATTCTGCATCATTTTGGTCCAATTGAAAACGAAAGTTAAGAAATTGGACAGAAAATTTGCACGTGAATAACATGTAATTGGTTTCCAAGGGCAAAATAGACATTTTGCTTTCCCTTTCCCTTTCAATTTCTTCCTACGCCTCTCTCTCTCTCTCTCTCTCTCTCTCTCTCTCTCTCTCTCTCTCACACACACACAACCCTAGCAACGCCACTGCCTTGAAGAAGTCGAGACTGAGCACGGGCGGCGAAAGAACCTCACAAGGTCCACCACCACCACCGCCGCCGCCACCGCCACCGCCACCGCCACTCCTTTTCCTTCTTCTCTCACACTTTCTTCGATCGTCTCTCTCTACTCTCTGTCACTAGTGCCGACTCCCGTTGACACAAAAAGATGATGTAGAAGTGAAGGATATTTGGAGAAATGTGAAGTGGGTTTTCATCATCATCAACCACATGTGTCCGAAACCAACCCACCAGATCAAATTCACATGTCAAGGATGTAAAGATTGAGTGCCACAAATCCTCTCAGACTTGTTATCAACAGTGGAACCAGAGTCCTCCGAGTGCCCCAAGTCCCCCAAGTCCCTCTCTCTCATTCTCAGGCTCGCTCTACGCCCTCTCTTGCTCAATCTTGCTCTACTCCTACCCCAATCTCACAAGTACTCAATTGATCCTCACATCTAACTAATCAAATTTTTTTGAATTTTTAATTTTTCTTTTTAGGTTTTTCTTGCTTTAACTAGCTATCTTTAACAACACTGAATTCAAGATCTTATACCAACATATTCTCTCTGTTTCTGTTCCTTTTGCACTTGGTGGCTGCTATTGGGCTAGTTGCTTTTTCTTGTGTTTAAAGGGGTTCAAGGGCTATTACAAATTGGTTTAACTCAAAAAAAAGAGAAGGGTGTATTAGAATTTTTTCTACCTCAGGTTGAGGCTGCTTCTCTTTTGAGCATCACACTAGCATTTTTATGGCAAAAAGCTATTACATTATGTTTGGAAACCTAGGAGAGAAAAGAAAAGAAATGATTACTTACATTATAAAAGAAAAGAAATGATTGTAATTTCTATCTCAGGTTGAGGTTGCTTCTCTTTTGAGCATCACACTAGCATTTCATGGCAAAAAGCAGTTATATTTGGGAACCTATGAGAGAAAAGAAAAGAAAAGAAATGATTACTTAAGTTATAAAAGAAAAAAAATAATTGTGATTTCTCTCCTTCTTGTTTGGATAAGTAAGAAATAAAAAAAAAGAAATGATTATGATTTATCTCCTTCTTGTTTGGTTAGATTTCATAAGAGAAAAGAAAAGAAATTATTTTATGTTATATTACCAAAATAACCTTTTTATGTCTTCAATCATTTTCTTTCTTTTATTTTTACAGGGACAAAATTGGTATTATGAAAATATAAGAATCTATTGGTTTCTTTTTTCTTCCAATCTCTTCACTTTTGGGAAGATTGAAAATGAGGGTTATAAGAAAAATGAGTTTCTCTCTGTTTCTCTTCATTTCTCTACATTTCTCTCTACTTAAGTTATCCAAACAAGTAAGAGAAATACATATCTCTCCATTTCTTTTCTTTTCTCTCCAAATCACCCAATCCAAACATAGCGTCAGAGTGTGGCCTACATTCATGGTTCATTTCATAATTTGGAGTAGTTTCATCATGTCCTTACCTGCTGGAATTCCCCTTATTTGCTTCCAAAAAGCCCCCACCGATGGCATTGGAGTCCTGTTTATTGCGTTTGCTATTGGTGATGGCTTTTATGCTTGTTGGCTTTCTCACAGAATTGCTGCTTGTTGTAAAGTCTTGATTAAATCACTTGAACCCGTATCGAAATTCCCTCATTTGAATCAACCCACTTATTGGATGCTTGGGGCTAGATTCACGTGGATGTCTCTATGGATTCTAGCTGTGATTGGGTCCTTGAATTTTTACTTCCAACCGGTGCTCGATCTCGACTTCTTTAAGGCAGTGGCGCTGTTAGGGTTTTGAGAGAGAGAGGGAGAGGGAGAGAGAGAGGCGTAGAAAGAAGCTAAAAGGGAAAGGGAAAGGGAAATGTCTATTTTGTCCTTGGAAACCAATCACATATTATTCACGTGCAAATTTTCCGTCCAATTTCTTAACTTTTGTTTTCAATTGGACCAAAATGATACATAATTCAAAATTTAATGTCAAAATCGAGCAAATTGAAATGACAATGACCAAAATGACACACGAGGCAAACTACAAGGACTAATTGTGTATTTTGCCCTTTTTCTTATTTAGTAGCTTCGAAATACAACGCGGCATTGAATAAGTTGTGCTATCAACTAATGATGAAATTTTTTTATAATTGGATAATATTGACTCAATTTTATTAAATAATTAAGAGATAAGTGATGACTTACTGTGTTTTGCACTTGTCAACACAACATAATCAATGTTACATGCTAATTTAGGACTGCGTAAATAATTTTCAGCTAGTATTATTTTGTGCAACTTATTATAAGCTAAAAACTAATAATTCAAAAACATCCATCACCTAGCTTTCAAATAATTAGTTTTTTTAATTTATTTATGCCTAATAAGCTATGTAAGCAAAAATTATACCAAACAATTTAATAAAAACTTTCAAAAAAATTTTTAAAAAAGCAAAAAAAAAAACAAAAAACAAAAATTAGGGTCTGTTTGGTAACTATTCCATTTTCAGTTTTCAGTTTATATTTACAAAAATTTTAAAAACTATCATAAAGACTTGTTTGATAATTTTTTTAGTTTATAAATGGTTGTCTCAGTTTATAAATTTGAGTAAAAAACGTAAACTCAAAAAATGAGTTTACGTTTACAGTTTTCAATTTTTTTTTTCAAATAATTTTTTTTTTCAAATAATTTTTTTTTCAATTAAATTTTTTTTCAATTAATCTTTTTTTTTCAATTAAATTTTTTTCCCCAATTAAATTTTTTTTCAATTTTTTTTCAATTAATTTTTTTTCCAATTAAAATTTTTAATTAATTTTTTTTCAATTATAATGTGTGTGATCCCATTGTCATAAATAATAAAAATAAATATAAATATTTTAGGCCTGATCAAACATATTTTTTAGTTTATGTTTTTAAAATTTTTTAAACATTTTGTTCAAACAAACGCGTTTATAATTTATGTTTTTCTAAAAATAAACAAAAATCAATTTATAAAATTTTTGTAAACATAAACAAAAAACGTAAACGCTATCAAACGTTACCTAAATAACTTAGATAAGGTTACCTAGCTAGCCAAATGTAGGGGTTGGACATGACAAAAGAAATAGGAGTTTATTGAACTCAAAAAAAATCTTTACATGGTAAAATAATACTATTTAACAACACTAAATGTTATGTTTATCATTATTATATATGGCCTCGTTTGAGAATCCTCATTTTTAGTCAAAAAGTCAAAAAGTTACTAAATTAGTCAAAAAGCCAACAACCCATACCAAACAGTCAAAGATTCTTTTTTCTCTCTACTTTTTGCACATCTTTTCGTAAAAAGTCAAAAAGTCATCCCAAATATACTAGTTTTTTTTAGCTCATATTTTAGCCAAATAGTCAAAAAATTACTGAATTAGCCTATTCCCAAACGAGGCCAATATGTTTTTTTTGGTTGCAAGGGAGGGTGTTGAATAAAGAGGTAATTTTTTATTTTTATAATCCATTTCATAAATCTTATATTTATTAGATTTCGTTTGGAGAACAATAAATTTGAGGACCAATTCTATAATTCTAATTTATTTGAACGAATACAGGATGGATTTCTCAAAAATATTACTATACTCCAAAAGTCAACTTCTATTCAAAATTAAATGCCATGTTAGCTACCACATGACATAAAAGTTATGTTATTATATTAGGATTTGAGTTTGTATAAAAAGTATGAGTTATATCTAATAAAATATTTTTATGTCATGTGGCTATCAATGTGTTATTTTCTATCTAATTTTGGACATAAGTTAGATTTTTGGAGTAAATTAAGAAAACTTGAAATATGAAGAGTCAAAGTGAAAAAAAAAAAAAAAAAAAAAAAACTTTCAAAAGTCAAAATGGGAAAATAACCAAATATAAAAAGAGCAATATGTAATGCACTTATCTTTCACTAAGACAAGCCTAAAGTGAGCCCACGACGATGAAATTTGGACCCCATTTTAAAAGTTGGACCAGAGACAAATTGGTTCTTGAGAGCAACAAATTGGTTTTTAATAGTTTGATTTGTGTGCTTGAAAAAATATTTGATTTGATTTCATAATTAGATGATAAATAACATAATTAAGATAGAAAGAAATATACAAAAATAAAATAAAATAAAATAACAATAGATGGTTATCTATATATTTTTGCCTTTCGAGAGAAAAAATTGCTAAATTTCTTTCAAAATGAAATATTTGATGAAAAGAAAAATATCATGTAATAGTTTGTTTGTTTTTTATATTTATTACAAATGATCAAGATATACAAAGTTATGTGATAGAATTTAGAAATATGATTGAGATCCTAAGAAAACCTTTTACAATTTGACTTGTAATAATATGACATGCCAAATTTTAATTTGAAATACACTCAATTATTTAGAGTTTGTTTCTCTTATCTCATCATTCTCTTGAGATCTCTAACATTTTTCTGAATTTAAAGTTATAAATTGTAAATCTCTGGTATTTCTCTAGAATTTAAGTATAGGGCAATGGTTAAATATTTCATTTATTATTCATTTTAGGCAAATATTATGGTACACGCTTAAAAAAGAAAATAATATAATTTTATACTTTTTAAGGCATAACTAAATAAAAAATATCGTAACTCAACATAATATGAGATACAACTAAAGATGTCATCAGCCATAACTAAAATAATATCATAACTTAAAAAAATAGTAATAACTAAAGAAGAAAATAATATAATTAAGAGTTTATATAATACACCCCTTTGGTAAATATGAAACAAGATATTGTATGTATTTATAAATTAATCAAAACACAGAAAATTAAAAACGTTAGCAAATATATTAACAACACAAAACTTTCAAGTAGGTCACATTAATTAACGTGAAATTCACCTAATATTAGCAGAGATGGTGTCACGCCCCAATCCCGCCCCTAAAAGATTTGGGCATGACCTATTCGAAGGCAGACACTTAACCTGTTATGTATATCATATGGGGCCTGAACGGAAGCATTAAATATTAAAATTTGACAATAGAAACAAACTCCATTGAGCTACCACTATCATGCCAGGATCATAAACTCTTAAGAGACAATTAAAATTTAAAACATACACCTGAACATTGGTTATATACAAACATATAAACAGACCCAGCCCGGTAATTGGGCGTATATCAAAAACAACATTAGAATTACAGCATGTTATGGACAATCAGAATAACTCCACCAAAAGGGTAGGCTTCACTCAATGCTTGGACATAGAAAGGTTGACCCAAAGAGGACAAGCGTCATGGCTTAGGACTGACCATTTGGTTGGTTACCTACAGAAACAGACATAACATAGGGTGAGTCAAGCTCAGTGAATAGTAGTACACGAATAATGTAATGATCAACTTGCATAATAAAGTACAAAACTGTAAAGCATATGATTGATTACATTCTGTAATTATTGCTAATATAGTCATGGGTCCAGTTTTCTTAACAGAGTGACTTTAAGCCCAATATGTACAGAACAGCCATAGGTCTACTCACACAAATCGATCATAGGCCCAGAAACATATACATATGAATCAGCATAAATAATATAAGTTTAACCGAACGTTGTTATTAATTGATAAACATAGGTGAGTACATTTCACAGATTGAACGCTTCCAGAAATACATAGATACCATAGTTTCCTACCATAAATCAGTAGTTCTTGGGACAACCCACAAAGCAAAATAACTTCAGATATTATCAGGACTAACTAATCTTAAGGTTATACAGAGGCACACAAATCCTTTCAATCATTTACATGAGTTAACGTAGTCAGTTTCGACAATGGTTAACAATCAATATAGCATACTCCACAGACTGTATATGTGCCATCACAATACTATTTGTAGGGACAGAACAATTTACCTCACAATGGTCTTGAATCATTAGTGACAAAGCAATATGATTCAGAATGCCCAAGCATCATTATTCCATTTGGTTATCATGCATTCTCATTCCGCTTGAATGCGCTAATACTCAATAAAACTTGTAACATATATAATAGTGTAAGTAATACAGAGATCATATATTAATTCATTGGCAGAACGACTTTGTTGGTTCACAACTTCCCAATTTGGCCCTAGGCCTGATGGGTTCACATATTCATAAATTAGCCTTTGGCTTCTTGGATGCATAACTTAGATTCTTAGTTTCACAAGTTGGCCCTCGGCCTCTTAGCTTCAGATTCACAAGTTGGCTTTCAGCCTCATAGATTCACATTTCATAAGTTCCTTAGATCTTAGATTCACATTTCATAATTTCACAAGTCGGCCCTTGGCCTCCTGGCTTTATGTTTCACAAATGACCTTCGGTCACAGAGGTTCACATCTCACAAAATGGCCCTCGGCCACATAAGTTCACATTTCACAAAATGGCTCTCGGCCACATAAGTTCATAGTTCACAAATTCACAAGTTGAGATTCATACTTCACAATTTCATATAAACATATTCTTGAACCACGGTATTATTACCCCCGGGCAAGGGCCACAAACCACGGTATTATTACCCCCAGGCAAGGGCCACAAACCACGGTATTATTACCCCCGGACAAGGGCCACATCATTTCGTAATTCACAAATTGAAAATTCATACTTCACAAATTCTTTGATGCTTTCATAATTTCACACTGTTTCTCACATGGCATACATATCTTCTCAAACTCTTTTGATGTTTCCATAATTTCACAATATTTCTTACATAGCATACATAGCATACATGTCAACATAATTTTACGACGAGGGATATAACGTCAATAATGTTAATTATTAACGGTTAAAGATACATCGAGTACTATTACTCACAGTGTTCAGGTGCTTGGTCCGCCCCTGTAGCTGATCCTACACAATTCACGTAAGTCAAACATAATTCATCATAGTCTATTAAATTCAATAGTAGTCAACACAACACAGTCCAACAAAATCAACACCATTTAATTCATTAACACCATTTGCAATACAACATAAGTCAAAATAAACCCTTGAATCTCATTTCAACATTCCAAAACCGAATTCATATCATCCATGTCAATCATAGATTATTTTCCCAATTTTCTTTTCACATATAGCATGAATTACAATATTCGTACCGTAGTTCATTCGCAAATTTTAAACATAATTCTCAAACATTTCTAAATCCCAATTAAACTTGTACATATCTAATTCAATATCTCAATTTCATTATGCTACTTTCAATTTGGGTCAAATCATTGATTATCACCATTACTCAACCTAGGGTTTTAAAGAAAATTGGGGGTTTTCCTCTTTTCTTAGTTAAATCTTTAAATCAACAATTACTATATATCAATATGCTAAAAACACTCAACATCCTTTGAAAATTGGAGTGGAAGCCCCCTTTTTGTGAATAAACAACAAGCCATTAATGTTTCCAACCCATAATCAACTCAAACTTCCAAAATGTCAACAAAATCCCAAAGTGACAACAAAATTACTTCAAAACATAAACATTCAAGGCCAAGAGAACCCCCTACCTCAAGATTGGAAGCTAAGAGGCTAGATCAAAAGCGTCATCTCCAAAATCTCAAAATCCAATCGGTTGGAAAAGTTGATCTTCACTCCTTCTTCATCCTTGATGCACGATCCATGGTGGTTTGTTGGTGAGAATGACTGAAATCAAAGGTTTGAGGGTTAGGGTTTCGAACCTAGGAAGGGAGGAAGGAAGAGGAAGAAGAAAAATAATGAAATGATCCAAGAATCCCGTTTTTAACGCTGCTGTCCCGTAATTTCCGCTCGAGCGGAGGAATTCCCGCTCGAGCGTACCTGTTTTCAGCACAGATTACGAAACTTCGAACAGGTATAACTCTCCCATCCGGACTCCGTTTTAGGTCGTTCTTGTGTCCAAATTGAAGCCCCGGAAATAAGCTTTCCAATGGTTCTAACCTCACATCCAAATTCAAAGTGTGGAAAAAGAAAAGGGCAAAAGAGTGGCGGCTGGTCGCAGACAAATTATTCTAATTAAAGCTTTTGGTCCAATCTTACTTTACCATCATATTACCACCTCAACCAATACTCCAAAATAAAATAAGAAAGTTCCAAATACACTAATAAAATTGTCCAAAAACAAACCCACGTGCCTCAGAAATACAACTCAACCAGGAGACCCGCTCGAGCGCCCAACCTTGCGCTCGAGCGTGCAGACTAACAAAGCCGTCCGCTCGAGCGTAAACTCCCCCGCTCGAGCGGAGGATCACAACTCCCAGAATCTCAGGCCGTCTGCAGAATTGCTGGAAACCCCAAAAGTACGCTCGAGCGCCAACTACTCCGCTCGAGCGGAGGGAACATTTTCAGATTGGTTGGTAAAGGTCACCAACTCCAGTTTCAAAGGCATAACTCGACGGATAGTTCTTCAATTCCAATGGATATAGTTGAATTAAACTTCATTAACTCCTAATTAAATAAGGATGACTTTTGGGGTCATTACAGATGGTGTGGTTGTTGTGCGGGCATTTGGGTTTATTTTAGGATCCGTATCAATTATTTGGACCGTTCACTTTATAGAGTATATTGAGTACAATATATTTGTAAAAAATTAAGTCGATCATCGTTAACCATTTCATCAAATTATATTTTTATCTACAAAATAAATAGCAAATTTGATTTGAAGTAAAAAACTAAATGTAAATATGATTCGATGAAATGGTTATTGAGTTATTGATATCCGATCAATTTGATTTTTTTTTTAAGTAGGTTCTACTTAATATATCCGAAAAGGTGAACAGTTCGAATCATCGTTCAAATACCCACACAACAGTGATTATTAGTGATTATTGTGTCTCCTGCACAACAACGACACCATCTCCAATATTAGCACATTTACTTCCTTACAAATAATTTAAGTGAATCAATTGTTTTTTATGAGATACATTAAGATTTTGGCACTCCGATTATAAATCTAATTTTGAAATTTTTCAAGTTAAAAGAATAATAATAATTTGGGTAAATTACACTGTCACGTTCCCGAGATTTCTGTTTAATACAGATTCAACTCTCACATTTGAAAAATTAGATTCCCCTATGTGAGATTTGTAATCTCATTACAAATTGCCCCCTAGATTGCTGATGTCATGTCCTAAAATTTTCTAAATGACCATTTTGTCTTTTTCCCTCCCATTTCTTCTTCCTATCATCATGAATACATATACAACTTAACATCATTAAATTCTACTTGAACATATTCTTATTAAGTGATAACATACAATTATAAATTTTATATAGAATTTTCAAACACAATGATATAACTTAATAATGACATTTCACTTTAAAACAAAACACACACAAACATGATTTATATTTACAACAATATCACTATCACAATATTTTTATGATATTTTTTGTATAAATTTTTATATATGAATATAATTTTTTTTTTATTTCTACCATTATATTTCGATTAGGTCAACTTAATCTAGATATATTTTAAAAGTATAAAATTTGTACAAAAAACTTTTTTTTTAAAAAAAAATCCATTAAATACAACAAAATAAGATAATGTATTAAATTTTTATATTTTTATATTTTTGTGTATCTGGTGAATTTAAAAAAAAAAAAAAAACCACAAAATATTATACCTCTTAAGTATATCTAGATTAGGTGCATCTAAAAAATAAAAAAAATGCTTAAAATATTAAAAAAAAATTAGTAAAAATACGAAAAATAAAAAAAACTCAAATTTTTGTGTGAATTAAACCCAAAAAAATGATTGTTATTTCCCTTGAAATGACATGAACAAAAATATTTGTATTATTTTATTATTTTATATGTATAAAGGCTAAAGGGCAAATATGTCATTTTAATTTGATAGGGGGTAAGTGTAATTTTTCAAATATGAAGGAGGAATCTGTATTAAATAGAAACCTCAGGGAATGTCAGTGTAATTATAACAGTTATGGTTTTGTCTCGACCCATTTCATGTTTTTAGATCTAGAATTTCATGTCTTTAACTGTTATTTATGTTCTTTATCGTCTTGTTGGTAGTTGAGTTGGTTTGTTAGTTGTGTTTGAAGCAAGTTGGGAATTAGTTTTTCAAAAGAATTGTTGTTATGTTTTCTACTTGTTTGCTCGAGCGGGTGTTTTGGTCGCTCGAGCGATTTTTGAGATCTCCCAGTACTTTGCCGGTCTGCAAAAATTCTGGGAGTAGGGTATCTTCACTCGAGTGGTATTTCTTGCACTCGAGAGGTTTTCTTTAGTCTACAAACTCCTAGAAAGGGGCCATTGTGCATTCGAACGGTGTTTTGGTCGCTCGAGCAGTCTCACTTATTGTGTCTTATGCTCAAGCGGTATTTTGGTCGCTCGAACAATCTGCGCATATATCAGTTCGGAAAAAGGGATTTTTGAATCACTTTTTCATTTCTCTCTCTCTAAAACCCTTCCAAACCGTAATTTCTTCATTCTCTCTCTCTCTCTCTCTAGTTCTTGCTTAAAACCTCAAATACTCCATCATCCATTAATTTCTCTGCCATTGCTCCTTGGAGATAAATGTAGAACTCGTCGAAAGTTTCATTCTAATTGGAGAGGATATCATTTTCGGCTCCGTCAAAGTTTCACCCTTGCTCTCTTTTTCTTCTACTCTTAAGGTAGCTTGGTTATTTGCTCCCTGGAGAGGGTTAATGATTTGTGGATTTTTGGATTAAATCTAGGGTTTAATTGTGAAATATAAAAGAGGAATTTTTCAAATAAATACTTAAGAAGGGTTGTGGAAGTGTGTATATTGATGGGTTGTGTTAAAATATGAGAGGATCTTTCTTTAAATGTGATATTTGAAAATAAATGAAGTTTTGTTTAAAAATTATTGATGTTTGTTTTATGAAAGAAAAATGAAGGATGTTGGATTTTGAAAGGATATAGAAAAACGTAT
Source organism: Camellia granthamiana (assembly GCA_036172215.1). Lineage (NCBI taxonomy): Eukaryota > Viridiplantae > Streptophyta > Magnoliopsida > Ericales > Theaceae > Camellia > Camellia granthamiana. Next base: position 70,467,008 of record CM069910.1, on the reverse strand, counting down.
CTGTTGATGATGAGAGTGGAGTTGAATATGTATTATCGCTCCCATTTTGAAATTTATGAGATTTTATATGTTATTAGAAAATTATTTGTTGAGTAAAAATATCTGTTTTGAGCTATCGGTGGAGGATAGTCTTGATTGTTATAGAAATTATATGAGGATTAGGTTAAATTAAAACTGACTTATCATACATTGTGCATTAAGCATTGTTTCATACTTGAACATTGAAAATGTATTATTTTGAGAAAAATGAGTGTATACCTTGGTGAATTTGGTTAGGGAGTGCGGTTGTGGTTTATATTGCTGGCCTGTTTGTCCTTGGTGAAAGTTCAGAAACCCGCGCGGTTAGGTATCGATCCTTCTAATTAGTACCGGTAAAATGGCTTTGGTAGTACTTATATAGCCTATTGGCAAATACGTACCTAAAGATTTCTAGTGTTTTGTATCTATTGCCATGTTTTCTGATATAAAAAGGATATTTTCATAAACTGATATATAATCCTGACATTGCAGTGTTTTGAAATGAAAATGAAAAGTGTTTGACAAATGGCATACATGTGTTAAAGTATCATAAATTGTACCTTATAACTTCGTTAAGTTTCATAAATTGTGTTAAAGTATCTCTACTGGTTTTAGCTTACCCTATGTGGAAAACAATTTTTAGGTGCCGATGATGTGACTCCGCCAAGGATATAGCTTGGAAGGACTTAGAGCCAAGAGTTTCTTTTTTTTTTTCTTTTTTTTTTTTTAATGTAATTATTTTTGTACAAGCCATGGGCTTTAACTATGTTGAGTTGATCTCACTTTTGTTGTACCCAAGTATTAACTTGGAAATATGTAATCATTAGGGTATGAGTTTATTTGTATCTCTTTTGTATTTCTATTTATGTACACATGTCATATATTATAGATTCAGAATTTAGGATTTATGAATGTATACACGCATATGTCATCTTTTGTAAATAAAAAATGATATCAATGAAAGGTTAATATTTCGCATATTTATGTTTTCTATTGGATATCATGGTATGTGTTGTCGTTATTATTTCAAAGTGTTACAGTGCACTACAAGAAAAAGCAGATTTCGTGACTAAAAATGGATTTTTCGTCGTTGAAAGTAGCAGAATTGGCGACTAAAATGGAATTAGTCGCCAAAAGTGAACACTTTTGGCGACTAAAACAATTTTGTAGCCAAATGTAAGGGTTTTAGCGACTAAAAGTCAGTTTAGTCGCCGAATATAGGGGTTTTAGCGACTAAAAAAATTTTAGTAGCCAAAACCAAAGGCTTTTGGCGACTAAAAACATTTAGTAGCCAAAAGTATAGGTTTTGGCGACTAAAAAATTGTTTGGTCGCCGATTATACGTGTTTTACCGACAAAAATCAATTTCGTAGCCAAAAGTGAAGCTTTTTGGCTACTAAAAAAAATTTAGTAGCTAAAAGTCAAGAATTGCCGACTAAAATGCAGTTTAGTCGCCCAAAGTAGAGGTTTTGGTGACTAAATTTCAGTTTAATCGCCAAAAGTGGAGGTTTTTAGGCGAGAATGAATTTTTTTAGCGACTAAAATATAATTAGTAGCCAAAACTATACAATTGGGGACTAAAAAATAGATTTAGTCGCCAAAAGTGATCTAATTTTTTTTTTAGTAAATAATTTATTTTTTACATAAATTATATTGAATAAAAATAATTATTTTTATATATATAGCTAGATATTAATACGGGTCAATATAGTATATAAATAATATATGTTGCATATATATACATGTGGTGTTGTAGTGGCGTAGTGGAGAGAGTGTGTTGTTAAAGGTTTAGAATGTGGGAGAGGTTGGCGGTTCGAATCTCAAAAAAAAGCAAAGAAGTTGGTTTTTTTTTTTTTTTCACAGAAGCAGCTTTGGCGACTAAAATTTTAGTTGCCAAAGGTGTTTATTTTGGGCGACTAAACTGTTTAGTCGGCGATTCATGGACTATTGGCGACTAAAAGATTAGTCGCTAAATATGTGATTTTAAAAAGTGTAAATCACTATTGGCGACTAAAACGTTGGTCGCTAAAGAAATATTTTTTGCCGACAAAAAAAATTTTAGTCGCCAATACCTCCAGCGACCATATATACGCGACAAAACGGGCAACCAAAAAAATTAGTCGCTGAAAGTAAAAACTCGACTTTCGGCGACTAAAAACGGACTTTTGGCGAAAGATGCTTTTTTCTTGTAGTGGTAATTTACCCTAATAATTTAAAAGACTATATTATTTTTACCTATCCGTCTATTGTTCATACTATCTATTTGTCCATGTGCCATCTATCTGTATACTTATTTGTCTATATGCTATTTATCTATCCACCTAATCTGGCTATATATCCATATCACCACAACTAGCAATCACAGCCAGTCACTTCTGGTAACTTTTTCAACAACTTTTAAGCATCAATGAATTTTCTAGCGACCGGCCGATGATGGTTCGCCAATCTGGCGACAATAGAGTAAAAATGAAACAAAATTTTATTGTCATTCTTACCAAGTAATTTTATTAATTATATCTTTATCACCAAAACAAAACAATCTTTGAACCTAATGCCATATACACCAAAAATATGGGAAATTCTAGTTACACACCACTTGTCCTTAATACATACCACTTACAGATTAAATTTGTATTACAATAATATCCTCAAATAAAAAGACCATTAAAGACAATATGGGGATGTATTATACCCATTTAAAGAATTATATAAAAACACAAAATACTCTTCGCATACCATCATCTATAGACATACAAACACTGTATTTCTTCATGATCTTCTAAGACTCATCATCTTCACCATTATTATCTAACACACTAAACTCATGATATTATGTATTATCAATTAGCTCATTTCATTCTCTTCTCCATTATACTTATTTTCCAAACTCAAAATATTATTGTCTTTGAAAATTTAGGATTTAAGAACATTGAAATCAATTGATTTTGAAGATTTACGCACCATAGATAACACTCAGGGGTTATTTGGGAAGTGATAGATTAGTATATTTTTTGGCTTTTTATGAAAAAACGTGAAATATATGTTAGGTTTGAACAATACAATAATGAAAATATCAGTTTACTACTTTACTTTTTTGTTTTTTGTTTATCTCGTTCGTATAGTTGTTGGGAAGACAACTTTTTGCGTCACATATTCAGATGAACAGAGTTGAACTTTTACACAATATTCGATTGTTTATATTCAAATAAAATTATTTGTTAAATTATTAATGTTGACCAAATATTAAATGTTCATACGTAAAAAATTGAACAGATATTTAATGTTTAATTTATTATTTCCAAACAAACAAAGCTGTTATTCATTTAATTTTTAAAAAAAACTTATATTTTATGTTATGTTTGAATTTTAAATTTATAAATAAAAAAATGAAAATAATTTTATCTATTTATGTATTTTTTTTTCCTTTTTATCATTTCTTTTTTTTAATCCTGAATTTAAATTATTTCTATTTTTAATTTAATTCCTTAAGAATTTTATTTCCCAAATTTGGGTTGGTTTGGGATGTTCTAAAAAAGTGTACTTTTTGACTTATTGGCTTATATGAGTTGGGTTTGGGTTGGGTTTGATGTGATGTGTTAGAGAGGTGATGTGATTTAAATAAAATGATGTGACTTAAATAGGATAGTGACTTTTTGACTTTTTGTATTATTTAGATTATGTCAAACTTGGCATTAATTCATTTCAATAATTTAATTTATTTTTAGTATATTTTCTTTTCTTTTTTAAGAAAGGGTGAATGTATTCAACATTTTACAAAAAAGGAATAACATATAAAGTTTAAGTCTGAACGAGTTGAAATTGTTCAACATATAAAGTATGAACTTATTTATTTTGTTCAATATAAATATTCTGAAAATATTCAATTTTTTTTTTTTTGTACAATAATATTATATTCAGACAACCAGACTTGAGCCAAAATCAAAATAGAAATTGCTATAGAAGTTGAATCAATAATGAAATTTAAAAATAGGAAAAATATATCAAGGTGAGAATAAAAAGTGTGAATCAAGGGTGAGAATCACAAATCTTTAGAGATCTTCAACTTCAACAATACATCGGTGAAACAATGGCGAGACGGCGACAACAATGGGGATCTGAAACGGCAACAATGCACTGGTGAGTCATCAGCGAAACAATAACAACAATGAAAATCTAAAATGATGACAATGCATCGGCTGAACGAAACCCTCCGTCGACAATGAAGATCATCAACACCTACAATAGAGATCTCTAGTGTTCTGAAGATGAAAATCTTTGGGTGTAGGTTGTGGTGTGTATTCAAACAAATAGATGGTATGTTGTCTTAGGGTTAGTGATGAAAAGTTAAGATGTAAACTAAGATATTTTTAAATCTTAAAAATTATTATGTATGTGTACTACGTAATGGTATATACTGAGAGAATTAGTGGTGTGTAAATAGAATTTTCTCAAAAATATATATATTCACCAATTTTCCCTCAAGTTTTTCTTGAATTTAAATAATGACATGGCAAAAATAAAAATGAAAAAGGTGCACCTTAGCTAAATTAGACATGATGTTACCTAATAAAAACCATGAAAGGCCGCCTAACCACAAAAGCAAAATCAAAAATAATTGAACAAACTGCCTAGGATGCGGTGCGGCCATCAACAAGAGATCACCTTTTTTTTAGAGTTCGACACAAACTCTAACATTCACATGCGCTACACTCAATCCTAGCCCAATACAAAAGTCACGATCCGTACCAAAACGAAATTACCACAATACCCTTCATCCTCATCTCTACCCTTCCCAGTTCCCATAGGACTGGATCGTCCAATCCAAACAAAGGGCTTTTTAGTAACTTCACACGGTAATTATTTCCTAGAAGAAAGAGGATAACAAGAATATAATAATAAAAATTAAAAAAAGCGAGCCCGATTAATACTCCGCCGGGAATAATTTAACGGCGATCGGAGGAATTTCCGGCCGGACCTGCCTCGATATTTCCTATATATACCGTCACTACGCCCCTCTCTTTCTCTCATATTTGCTTCTCTCTCTCTCTCTATCTAACCCTTGCCTCTCCAAACACATATATAACTCTCCAAACACACATATATTTATATATAATTTATGTTATATGTGTGTTTTCTCTCTCTAGATTCGGTGCTCCTGAGAGGTAAAATTCTCTCTCTTCGAATTTTTTTCTAAATTTTATTAGTTTTTGGGGGTTCATTTATAATAATCATGTTGATTTAAATTGAATTTATGACGAAGATTAAACGCAAGACAGATCAAAAGAAAATATACAGGATTGGAGTGCGTTTGACTATTTTGAATCTATATGTGTCTTTTTGAATCTCTTTGTGTGTAGAGTCTGTGATGTACTGATATTGAGCTCGATCTGGTTGTGGATTATGCGCGAATTAATAATTAGATTTGTGGGTTTTGTGTATGTATGGATGGATTGGCTAATCGATTTGAGGGTTTGAACTGGTGCGAAGAAAAGATGGCTGTTTTGATTCGGGAAACCCTAAAAAATCGGGGCTTTTTTGGTTTTTGGGTGTAGATTTGGATACTAATCTGGTACTCCTTGTTGGAGATTTGGGAGCTAATCTGTGCAACTCTTTTGGTTGATTAGTGATTGTTGTAGTGTGTATTTGGATTTGCTTTGTCATTTTGTTGTACATGTACATTGGGATTCTGATTTGTTTGTGGTTAATGTATGTTGCTGCAATTAGGGTCTTTTTTTGGTGTCGTAACGCTGTGCATAATGCATGCGCAATAAATGAATGAGATACGGATTAAGGACGTGGAGATTGGAGGGGGGCTTATTTTAATTTTCCCCCAAAAAACAAACAACTGCGTTGTTAGGTCTTTAGGCTCGAAGAGCACATTTGGTTGATGCATTTGTATGTATAACCTATTAACTATTGGATTTTGTTCAGATGTGTGAGTTTCAGTTTTATCCTGCTTTTGTGTTATCGATCATAATCTCTTATTTTTAGAGTGCTTTGAAGGATTTGCTTGAATCTGTAATGAGGAATGTTATGCTTATGATTCTTAGTCATGTCCTGAAGCACAAGGTTAATTTTTTTTTCCCATATCCCTGTTATGTCGGTCATATCTTAATTTTTTTGAAAATCGATGTGTCCAATGTCTGTGGGACCGTGTCCTTGTTTCTTAGCTTGTTGCATTCTTATCTGTTTTGTTTTGTGTTTACAGAGGACTGGGAATTTGAACTTGTTTTAGATAAACATATATGGTGTCATGGTGTGTATCCTATGTCTATCAAGAGTACAGAGTTGGGTTTCACATATTCTTTTATTTCTTACTTATTTTGTTGTGTTAGTTCATAAGTGCAGTTTAGGGTTTTTATTTCGAAGAGAGAAGGTTCCATGTTTACATGTGAAAATTAGCATAGTATTTTTGTTGGTTTGTTTACCTATGTAAATGTTAAGTTAAGCTCTCATTGATCAATTTGCTGAATTTGATTTGCAGAAGCCATTATGCTTTCAGCATTCTTTTGAACACTTAATAGGTCTGAGGATTTGTTTACCATTTGCTTATACTTCCGTTTGTATGCATTTGTATATGAAATGGGTTCTAGAGAAAGGCGACTATTTGATCTTAATGAACTTCCTGGTGAGGATGAAGAGACCGATGGTGTTCCCTGCTTACAGCCTCAAAGGGCCATTCCTTCTTCAAATACCAATACTACGGACTTGTTTGCAACAGCGCCTGGTCCTCAAATAATAACAAATAACCATGCTTTCTCTCATGCATCTTCTGTTTCTGGCTTTCAGCCTTTTGTTCGTTCAATTAGTTCTCAGGGGTCTTTAGTATGTGCTGAACAGATTAGGGGTGGGAATTGGAGTTCTGAGGTTGCCTCATCATCTAAGACAACTAAAGGTGATGGTTTTAAAGCAGCAATACCAGTAGAATTTTGTTCTGCAGAAGTTAAGGCTGTTGAGAAGGAAGAGGGAGAATGGTCTGATGCAGAAGGTTGTGCTGATACATATGGAAGCACTTGTATGCCTGAACAGTCTCTTAGTGATTATGGCAAAGAATTGCAGGAGAAGGGAATTGATAATGTCATGGATCATTGTGATCCTGGTGCGAATGTGGAGAGTGTCTCTCGAAATGATGAAAATATCAGGGATGAAAACAGTGATCATACTTTTTTAGGATTGGATCTAGACACTAATGATCAGAAAAGCAACAGTAGCCGAAATTCAGAAGGCAATTGTAAAGGTGATATATCCGTCGATGGCCAGGAAGAATCTGGGTTGGTTCCAAAACAAAAAGACGTTAAAGGAGTTGAAGCAAGTCATGCACTGAAGTGTGCAATTAATCCTGGAAAGCGGCCTAGGTTTGACCAACACAAGGAAGCAATGCTAGGAAAAAAGCGTAGTAGGCAGACCATGTTTCTCAATTTGGAAGATGTCAAGCAAGCTGGTCCTATCAAAACTTCAACCCCAAGAAGGCAGACTTTTCCAGCACCTGTTACCATTCGTACAGTGAAAGAGGCACGCAGCACTCCACCTGCGGAACGCACTGGAGAAAAGCAGAGTCAGCCTATGAACAAGGATTCAAAACAGGTTGATTTATCATGTAATGAAGGAAATACTTATTTGGAATCTAATGATTCTAAATCTGAATGTAATGGTGATATGAATTCAGGACTTCTAGGTAGGCCTAGGAGGCTGAATAGTGCCACAGATCTTGCTGCAGAGCTTCGCCCACCTTCCATACCTAGACAGAGTTCATGGAAACAGCCCACAGATTCAAAGCAGCTGAAGAATTCACAGGCGTCTACTAGGAAGCCAGCATTAATTGGTCAGAGCTCCACTGATTCAAAATTAGGGACCAAAAAACTTCCTTCAAAGAAGCAAACTACAGTGAACACCCAATATCAAGATACATCAGTGGAGCGTCTTTTGCGGGAGGTGACCAATGAAAAATTTTGGCACCATCCAGGTATGAAAATGTTTATTTCCTTCAAGTTAGCCCATAATTTTTTGACTATTTGTATTGAATTACTGGTGGGACATTCTTGAGATTTCCTATCTTCTTGTCTTCTTTGTTGGTGAAATTATGTCGTCATTTAATATTTTATATTAATGGAACACGTAAGCTTTCTTTCTTTCGGGAATAGCAAATTTGGTATTTTTGGAGCAACTAACGGCCAAGTCTTTTGTTTTTTATACACGTTTTTTGTTCTTTTCCTTGATACCGACTATATCGGCCTAAGTAGCACGGACACGGATACGGGATACGACATGGACACGACACAGACACGCGGACACGTAATTTTTTAAAAAATGGGGGACACGACACGCTGGGGACACGTTTAATATATATAATTTTATTTATATATTATATGTAAAATTAAAAAATATATACTATTTGTATTTATTTTTATTTATTTATTTTATTTATTATATGCAAAATTAAAAAATATATACTAATTTTATTTATTATATGTAAAATTAAAAAATATATACTAATTTTATTTATTTATTTTATTTATTATATATAAAATTAAAAAATAAATATATTATTTATATTTATTTATATTATTTATTTACAAAACAAAGGCATAAAAAAAAAAGAATAAAAAGAGTATAGAGGGAGAGAGAGACACGTATAAGGCAAAGGGGGAGGAAAGTGAAACCAAAAAAATAGGGAGAGACAGATCGAGAGGCGATGGCGCGATGGCGAGAGGCGACGGCGAGAGGCGACACCAGAGAGAGCTGGACAGAGAGAGAGGAGATGAAGACGATGAGAGACAAACAGGTTCTTCCTCGATCTAGCCTCGACAGGTTCTTTCTCTCTCTCTCTCTTTTTCCCTTTCTCTTTCTCTTTCTCTTTCTCTCTGGTTAGGGTTTCTTCTGTTTAGGTGTCCACGACGTGTCAAAACGTGTCCGAAAGAGTGTCCATCTGCAAAAATTAAAAAAAAAAAACAGGGACACGTTAGGTCGAGTGTCAGACACGTGTCTACCGCGTGTCCGACGCGTGTCCGTGTCCGACACCCATACGCTGCCTCCAGCGACGTGTCCGTGCTTCTTAGATATCGGCTGTTTTGAAGACTGATTTTCCTTGATTTATGACAAGAAAGCTGAGCTCCTTATGGTGTAACAATTAACATTCATGGATACATAATTTATTTAGTTGGATTTCATCATTGTATTGCCAATGGAAAATGCTAGAGACCCCAAATGTTTTACCAAAAAAATTACGATACCCATTTGAGTGTTTGGTAGATTTTTTGATAAATTTTTTTGTATCCCTAGCATTGCTCATTGCTAATTACCACCTACTCTCGAAAAAACTTCTAATAAGAGAGATTTACCACCGACTGTTAGCTCGAATGGCGCATCTCCCATCACCCAAACGAAAAGGTACATGGTTTAAGTTTTGGTTAGCACATGGGTCGTGTGCCCTACTTATTGGGAAAGAAAATAGTGGGGAGACTGAATTCGACGGTTACCATTATACATTATTGCCCAAGAGTTTCAGTAATCTACGAATAACATGAATTCATCACCTCAAGAGAGGGAAACTAAATTTGATCAATAACTGTGATACACTATTTCTGATTGTTAATAGGAATGTTAAGCTTTAATTCGATATTGTTTGTTAGGATGTTGCCATTGCATTATTGGTTTATATTTTATGGTTTAGTGATCAAACATATATTGGCAGTTTACATTTAACATCACTACTGATAGGTTTTTTGTTGAAGAGTTTTAATAATTTTAGAATGTAAGATGTATACCGTTTTCTTGCATCTTGTCTTGTGGAACATGTAAAGATGCTATAGTGTAATGTCTTTTTGGCTTTTGGATACTGTGAATTTAATTATGAATTCTGAAGTGGTTTAAGCTAGTTTCCAAATTACACTTTATCTGGTAATCATGTAAGAATCATTTTGTTATGAACTTCATTTGAATTTTGTTATTGGATCTGAGGTTTTAGTTTAGACATTAATTCATCAATGTACTGTTTCAATGTTTATTGGTTTCTCTTCGTGAGAACATATTCTGTTCCTCATCTTTCTATCATCTGTTGACAAATCAAACATTTGTACATCAGAGGAGGCTGAACTCCAGTGTGTTCCTGGTCGGTTTGATTCTGTGGAAGAGTATGTCAGAGTATTTGAGCCCTTGCTTTTTGAGGAATGCCGTGCACAGCTTTACAGCACTTGGGAGGAGCTAACTGAAACAGTTTCTAGAGACACACATATAATGGTCCGTGTAAAGGGTGTTGAAAGACGAGAAAGAGGTGTGCTCTGCTCTTCATATTACTTAAAATGTATTTAGTTTTTACTTTGCATGTCATGCATGCACTCCCTTTGTTCCCATGTTTTTTGGTCTTGTATTATTTTCTGGATGTCCCAAAATGATTATCCATGTTGAAAATTAATGCTGTGGATTTTGTGAACTTTAAATTACTGTTTTTTAATTAATGTAAGCGCATTTATTATGGTGAAGATATGGTAGCTTTGAAATTTATATTGTACTAGTTGGGTGTGAATGCGTTAAATGACGTCTCCTTAAAAGGTTGGGTTTTCTTTAAATGGAGTATTTGTGCTTTGAAATAATCTGTAAATGTTGCTGACTTTGTCATGTTGGATGACCATTCAAATTTAGTAGGTTAGTCCTGCAGCATTTTATATTTTTGTCCAAAATTTGATACTGAACTTTAAACCTGTTGTTTTTAATTCTCTAAACATTCATGTATAATTGTACTTTGACATTATCAACTTATTTTCATGTTAAAATGGTTTTGTTCTTGTACTCTGTTAGTGTGCTATGTTCCCTTAGTTAATGGGTTCTGAAGATGTTTCTTGGTATGACAACTCACGGATCAGAATCTTATTTTTTTGTTTTCTTTGCTTCAATTAACTGAGCATTCTTTTTATTTTATTTTATTTTTTAAATCATTTTCCCCTTAATGTTGCCTTAGGTTGGTATGATGTGATAGTTCTTCCTGCAAATGACTGCAAGTGGAATTTTAAGGAGGGTGATGTTGCAGTGCTTTCAACCCCCAGGCCCGGAGCAGGTTTGTTCTGACATTAATTGGTTTATTCTTCTTGCCAAGTCTTCTCTATTAATACTAGTTTTCTGCAAAAATATATAACTTAACTTACGTTACACTAATCAGTGAGATCCAAGAGGAGCAACAATTCTGCTATTGACGATGATGAGGACCCTGATGTTTGCGGACGTGTGGCTGGAACAGTTAGGCGATACATACCAATTGATACTCGTGATCCTCCTGGGGCAATTCTTCATTTTTATGTTGGGGACTATTATGATCCTAACAGGTTACTTTTTTCTTTTTTTTTTATGCTTAGTAAATAAATGATTTCTTGTCCGTTATATTGATGATGACTCATTTCTTTTTTGTTGTATTTTTTCTTTGAATAATTATTTACAGCAAGGTTGATAATGATCATATTCTAAGGAAATTTCAGCTCAGAGGCATGTGGTTTCTAACTGTGCTTGGTTCACTTGCAACTACCCAAAGGGAATATGTTGCTTTGCATGCATTCCGTCGCCTCAATTTGCAGGTTATTGCATAACAAATTTATTGCATTACATGATTGATTAACAAATTTATTGAAATGGAATCAAGCTTTTAAAGTATGCTTCCTATTAAGCTCATATTGCATGATTTATTAACAAATTTATTGATATTTCTTTTTCATAGATGCAAACTGCTATCCTTCAGCCTAGTCCTGAGCACTTTCCAAAATATGAAGAGCAGCCTCCAGCAATGCCTGAATGCTTTACGCCGGGCTTTGTTGATCATTTACGTAGGACCTTCAATGGACCCCAGCTAGCAGCAATTCAGTGGGCTGCAATGCATACAGCTGCGGGTACAAGTAGTGGGACGACAAAGAGGCAAGATCCTTGGCCTTTTACTCTAGTTCAAGGGCCTCCAGGCACAGGTAAGACACACACAGTCTGGGGAATGCTAAATGTCATCCATCTTGTTCAGTATCAACACTATTACACTGCACTGCTTAAGAAACTAGCTCCTGAAAGCTATAAGCAGGCTAGCGAGGGCAGTTCTGACAATGTCGCCACTGGATCTATTGATGAAGTTCTCCAGAGCATGGATCAAAATCTCTTTCGCACTCTTCCAAAGCTATGCCCAAAACCTAGAATGCTTGTTTGTGCTCCTTCAAATGCTGCTACTGATGAACTGCTTGCACGTGTTCTTGATCGTGGGTTTATCGATGGTGAAATGAAAGTTTATCGGCCTGATGTGGCCCGAGTTGGGGTTGATTCACAAACACGTGCTGCACAGGCAGTTTCTGTTGAGCGTAGAACAGAACAGCTTTTAGTGAAGAGTCGTGATGAAATTTACGGTTGGATGCACCAGTTAAGAGCCCGTGAAGCTCAGTTGTCTCAGCAGATGGCTTGTCTACAAAGAGAACTCAATGTTGCTGCCGCTGCTGGTCGAGCCCAAGGATCGGTTGGTGTTGACCCGGACATTCTTGTGGCTCGGGACCAGAACCGAGATACCTTGCTGCAAAACCTCGCAGCGGTTGTTGAGAACAGGGATAAAGTTTTGGTGGAAATGTCCCGCCTTCTCATTTTAGAAGGCAAGTTTCGTGCTGGTGGAAACTTCAATTTGGAGGAAGCTCGTGCTAGTCTTGAGGCAAGTTTTGCCAATGAGGCTGAGATTGTTTTCACTACTGTGTCAAGTAGTGGTCGAAAGTTGTTCTCTCGGCTAACTCATGGTTTTGACATGGTTGTGATTGATGAGGCAGCCCAAGCCAGTGAAGTAGGTATTCTTCCTCCCCTATCTCTTGGTGCAGCACGATGTGTTCTTGTTGGGGATCCCCAACAACTTCCCGCAACAGTAATCAGCAAAGCAGCCGGAACTTTGTTATACAGTAGAAGCCTTTTTGAGAGGTTCCAGCAAGCTGGCTGCCCTACTATGTTGTTATCTGTGCAGTATCGAATGCATCCTCAAATCAGGGATTTCCCATCCCGATACTTCTACCAGGGACGCCTAACTGATAGTGAAAGTGTTGCTAATCTGCCTGACGAAATATACTACAAGGACTCTTTACTGCGGCCTTACACGTTTTTTGACATTACCCATGGTCGGGAGTCCCAAAGAGGTGGATCTGTCTCTTATCAGAACGTACACGAGGCACAATTTTGTCTACGTTTGTATGAGCATCTTCAGAAAACTTTGAAGTCTTTAGGTGCGGGAAAAGTTACTGTAGGCATAATCACTCCATACAAGCTGCAACTAAAATGCCTTCAACGGGAGTTTGAGGATGTTTTAAACTCAGAAGCGGGGAAGGATATTTATATCAATACTGTGGATGCTTTTCAAGGTCAAGAACGTGATGTTATTATAATGTCTTGTGTTCGTGCTTCAACTCATGGAGTGGGCTTTGTGGCAGATATCCGCCGAATGAATGTTGCTCTCACTCGTGCAAAAAGAGCTCTTTGGGTATGTGTTTTCTGTTGGTTTAGTCGTCTCACATAACAAACATATATGATTTAGTCACTCAGAAACTAAATGCTTATGGTGGATTTATGTATTGAAACAATTGAACTTGATGTTTTGACAGGTTATGGGGAATGCCAATGCTTTGGTGAAGTCTGATGATTGGGCTGCATTGATCACTGATGCCAAAGCAAGGAACTGCTATCTGAACATGGATTCTCTTCCCAAGGATTTCTTAATGCCAAAGGCCCCTGCTTATGTGCAATCGGGTAAAGTCTCCTCTAACTTGAGGGGTTTGAGATCTGGTGTGAGACACAGGTCGTTCGATCCCCATATGGAGTCTAGGTCAGGAACACCATCAGAAGATGATGAGAAATCAAATGCACCGTTGATATTGAAGAATGGGAATTACCGATCCTCCAAGCCACCAATGGAGAACAGTTTGGATGATCTTGATCAGTCAGGTGATAAATCCCGAGATGCCTGGCAATATGGAATTCAAAAGAGGCCAATTCCAGCAGCAGCAGGGGTCACAGGGAAGAGAGACTTGTAGCAACTATTTGACGTCTAAAATTTGTCTTTGTGCCATGCATGAGCTTCAGAGCATTATTAAAGTTTGAATTTTGAGCTTCCGAACAAGCAGGTTGACAATCATTTCTAGGTTCAAAAGCAGCTGGAGCTTTGGCTTATCCCGATTACTTCAGCAGAACACAATGAATTCGGAACAAGTTCGTACTCAGATCATGGACAATACTTGCAGTGGATTCAAAAAGATCTGGAAAAAAGGTGGGATTTGAAGAGAGGACAGTCAACTTGAGAACGATGTTGGTTGCTTTTGCAGATCACTGACTTTGGTTTAACAGATTGCTATAATTTCTCACAAGATGCAGTGGCCTGCTGTCTGGTAGGTTATTTGGCATCAAACCCTTCATCTACAGCTTACAGGAGTCGAAGGTAATACATTTCTTTTTTATTAGTGGTGATTTAAAATTATCATCTGAAGACCTTCAAGAGTTCACTGCAAGTTCCAAATGCCAAATAACTCAGGAACCAATGCATGGGCATCAAGACGCATTTTGGGCTGAATCGGTGAGCTGCATTTTCTCCATGATGCGATTTTTCTGGCTGAACTTTGATGTGTTTCACATTGATGAATTTGAGCGAAGAAAAAAGCTTCCCAGTTACACATTTGACTTTTTTTTTTTCTATTCTCTCTCATCATGCAGCTACTGGCCTCTGGATCTTGAACCCTGATCGGAGCTGCTGAGCATAGCAAGCATATATACATTTACAATGTACACATTTTTGGGATGTTGTCTAGGGGGATGTTTAGAATCTTGGTAGGATTAACCTTCATTCTTCTTCGATTTAATTTATTTATTTGAAGGGGGTTTTGAGATGCTAAACATGCCTCTTCTGGTGGGTATAGTCAACATTCTGTATAGGAAGATAGTACAGTATTTGTATTAAGCCAAAATCGTTTTTAGCAGGGGCCGGTAGACTTGATTTTGTACATAATTTTCAGCTGTGGATTAATAGGAATTATTTTTATGATACATTGCCCTTTTTTCTTTTTCTTTTTTTGTAACTGAATTTATTTGTCTGGAAAATTACGTTTTGTTTGATTTCATGTTGCACTTCTTAAGGATCTTTGTAGAGTATTAGGCTTTGTTTGGCAAATGGTTTTTTTAGCCAAAAAGTCATTAAAAAAAATTAAAAGGTCTTTGGGAAAGTTAAAAAAAAGTTAGTTTTTAGCTTTTTATTCATTTGGGTCATATCATCTCGGGTCATATCATCTCTTACATTTTTTACCAACAAAAAGACAAAATAGACTAAAAAAATTTAGAAGTCAGTTTTTTACTTACTTTTCAAAACACTACTAAAAAATCAACAATATATATCAAAAAGTCAAAAAAAAATAATTTCTCTACACTTGTTATATATCTTTTTGTAAAAAATTATTTTAAACATATTAATTT
Source organism: Camellia granthamiana (assembly GCA_036172215.1). Taxonomy (NCBI): domain Eukaryota; kingdom Viridiplantae; phylum Streptophyta; class Magnoliopsida; order Ericales; family Theaceae; genus Camellia; species Camellia granthamiana. Next base: position 70,451,547 of record CM069910.1, on the reverse strand, counting down.
TTTTACATCATATTTTAATTAAAAAATTTTAAAAATTTTGAAAAAATCTGTTCTCAACAAGGGTGTGTTTTGACAATTGTTGCTTTCCTGTGTAGTTTATGCAATTTTGACATTTATGACAGGATCATGGCTTTTATTCTTCCTCTCAAAATTCATGAGAGCAATTAATGAATTTGTTGTAAATGTAACTAAAGATATAAGAATAAAACTATATGCGCCCAGATATAATTGTGCTCTTTTATTTTATGCCTCCGGTTGAGGAGTAGGTTGGTTTTTTGATTTTTTTAACTATCTTAATTTGGGGTTAAAAAATTTAGTTTGAAAAGGATTTTTGATTTTTTTGTGAGAGAAAGAATGTAATGATTATGGGTTAAATATGATATTTTGTCTTATTGGACTAAAATAACCTATTTTGTTTTATATGACTATTTTAATCCAAATCTTGCTTCCCAAAGGGAGGCTATATATAAATTTAAAAGGAAAATTTTAATATACATCTTTTTAAAAAGAGTATATTATATACATTTTAGTTATGTTAATTTTTTTCTTTTAGTTATAATCATTTTTTTTTTTACTTGTGGTATTATTTTAGTGATGACTAATAAATTTTTTAGTTATATCTCATATTGTACTTAGTTATATATATATATTTTTAGTTATGACTTAGAAAATTAAAGTTATATTACTTTTCTTTTTAGTTACAAGATTGTTGGCTTTTTGGCTTTTCGAAGGGTATTTTTGTAAATGCGAGCGTGCCAGCAAGGATCAATCAGTCCTTACAGAAATTATAATTGCCAACCAATTTATCAGACGATTGTGTTTTAGTTCTTTCAGCCTCAATGAAGATGACTTTTACTGGTGGCTTGACTTAGGAGAAATTAAGAAAAATAACAAGTAATATGAAGAACAATCGCAGTATTTCATTAAAAAATGAACACTTACAATAGTCCAAACTTAGCCTCGAAGAGGTTTACAGCAACAGTCTACTTGAATCTACTTGAAACTACTCCTAGGAATCGAAGTGCAGTGCGGGTATTTAAAGGACAAGTATTTAAAGTGCAGGTATTTAAAGTGCAGGAAATGTAAAAACTGGGAAAAGAAAATATAAAGTAAATGACTGGTTTGTATGATCTGAGTCTGGGGGTCTTTTTCTGGGGGCTTCCTTGCTATTTATACTTGCCAAGGATGACCTTCGAACTGCACTTCAAACCGTCGAACTGCTCCTCCATGATCGCTGATCATGCTGCCTTAGAAGTAGTTCCACTACGCCATCACTTGCAGTTAAACTTCCCTCTTATATTTGAATTTGAATATGAGTAACCGTTGAGGCCACGTCATCTTTCATCTCTTTACTGATCTGGTGTTACTCGGATCACGTGAGAACCAATTGTCATCACCACGTGTACGATCAGGATTAAAGACGTGAATCATCTTCCCATAATACCCTTATTCTGCCACGTGTCGAATTGTTACTGGTTTTTACAAAATATATAGCCAACATTACCCTCCGCACTAATATACCCAATACTTGGTGATATTAGTGGATTAAAAACTTCTCCCGCGTTTTTGGAATGTGCATGGAATCCACTTTCAGAAAACATAACCGTCACCTATTTGATGATCATTAGCATTAACTTTCAACTTGTTGAGCATTCCAACACCTTTAGCATTCAGACGGATCATGGCTCAATCAACTTCTCACTCTCCTGATCGAGCATACGAAGAGCCATTGAGTAATGCTGTTTCCCCTCGAAAGAATCTTCATGCATTAATTAGCCACCTTTACCCGCCCTTCTATATTCAGGTCATGGAAGCTTTTGCGAATTATCAATCTTTGGACTATGAGCACATTGCCATTAACCCTTCAATTCACAACTCCGTAGATACAAGAAGTTCTTCATCTAGCATCCCTTTGTACTTTGAACAGACTACCTTCAAGTCTTTGCTTCGACAAGTCACAAATATGGATTTGGGAAGTTCCTCTTCACACACCTCTGCATGGGATGAAGCTATAACTTCGTCATCGTCTGGGGCCTCTGGTTGGACAAACTGGTCGACCTCTGAAACTTATGATGTAAGGGAGCGCATCAACCATCATTTTGTTGAGTTTACTGACCCTTTGGAGTTTCCTTCCTTCGCTCGAAGTTCAGTGGTCTACCCTTACGTGCCCATTGACCTTCAACGTAGTTTAGAAGAAAATCTGCTTGTGGCCTGGTGTACCTCCTCCATACCTACAAAGATAATGCATCCTGTTCAGCGCCCAGAAGAAGCGCAAGGATATAGCCCTTCATTCTTAGCCAAGAAGGCGAAGATTTGTTCTTCTGATTGGCTTAATTACATTAATGCCTTTGTTCCTTCCGCTCCCATGCCATCTCTTACAATAGAGGCATCCACACCTTCTTCTTCATCTTCTCCATCTTCTGAATTTGAAGTAGCTACTCCTTCTTCTCTCCCCACTCTTTCCTGGATAGAGAAACTAAGGCTTGCTCTTCCCATGGACACAGTCTTTTCACCTTACAAACCTCCATTGTCCCCTTCTCCAGTTGAGCGGAAACAAGCTCAACTTCTGCTAGCGGCTTTCTCTCACTTGCCTTTCAATGTTCTTGAGGATGACACCCCTCTCAAAAACTTTCAATGGGCTTGTGATATTCTGACCAGGGGTCATATCCTTAACCCCATTGCCCAAGCAGAACTTCACCTGTTCCTGGACCAACTTCCAGTGCTCCTCTACTGGCATCGAAATTCCCTGGTCACTATGCAATCTTTGGATCAACTCTCATCCCTACGAATTCATGCCCAATACGAAGCAGAGAATTTCATCGAAGAGTTTGATGACTTCAAAAATAAAGAATCTGCGTATTGGGATGATTTGGTTATAGATGAGTTGGAACAAACATTGAGGGAAGAAGCCTTCGAAATAAAGGCTGAGGAGCTCTATTATGAAATACGAGCACACCAACTTATGCAGCCAACATTGGAGGAGATAGAAGAAATAATAAAGAAAGAGCAAAAATTCATTGATCATTGTTGGATGAAATTCCATGACCTTATTATTTATTCTATTCCTTATTTTTATGAGCTCGAATTCGTACCCAGATAGGGTTACTTGATGTAATTGTTTTGGCTTTAATACAAACAAATATATTTGACATTATCTGATTTTCCTCCTTTTGTCTTTAAAAGCCAACTCATAGTTTCGAATTGAACAATCTCATCCTTCGAATCCGGATTTAATTGTCTAATGAAACGCTAAAAGAGCCAACATGTCAATTTATGGAATACAATTGACAATTCTGGCTGTTATTACTTGGAATTAATGTTCTGAACTTTAACAATATTACTCCTCAAAACTAACTATAACCAATACATGATCATGGCTAATATAACCAATCAATTTCAAATTGACTATTTTGCTTCGAAGAGTAATCTACATTGTTTTGGTTCAAAAGGCAATTCCTTTTTTTTTTTATAATAATAAAACCAACGATTGGTTTCAATGTGACGAACAGTGCTTCTTATCCCTAAAAAGGATCTGAGGATTTGCTTCGAAGGTCATTACTTTGATAAACAGGTCCTAAGACCCTTTGAAGTAGACCAATATTCGAGCAGTTCAGTACATTTGAGCATGTAGTATGCTTCGAAGCCGGCTTCCGTACTTCGAAGCCGTTTGTTTGAATTTTGGCGCCAAAATTTGGCTTCGAAGCCAAATATCTCACTTCGAAGCTGGCATCAGCGTCCGGAATGTGCTCTTCCCTCCAGAAATTATCAATATTGGAAAGAACTCCTCGTATTCGTACATTTTTAATACTTAACGACTTATGAGATGTATTTCCGGACACAAAGGCTTTTGAAACCCTTCTGCTCACTTACGCATACGAACCCTCATCTGTCTCTCACTTTTCTCTACTCCCTTCTGTACTTTCCGAAAAAGCATACTATCAATGGCCTCTTCCTCATCAAGAATCCCATCCATAGAGCGAGTGAGCTCATCTGTAGCCTTGAAAAGGCTTATTGATGCTGAATGTGAGAAGTACAAGGCCGGGGAAAAAAGCGCTATCGATGGGCGTATCTTTGTCCCTCGTCACCATGTGCAACAAGAGTACGTGCTTGGGCCCATATTCAAGGAGGTCCTTACTGAACTTCCTGCCCTGTACCCTCGTCTGGAGGATCAATGTCTTCTCTATGAAGGTAGTCTTGACTGGAAGGGCTAGAGAATCAATCGCCCTCACCGATGTTGGCCCACGATGAGACCAGAGTGGCAAGAATGGTACGACCGAGTTGTCCCTGCTAGGACACTGGACCTTCAAGAGCTCTGTCTTCTCGATGCTCTTCGACTATCTAGGGTAACTATCTCAGAAGACCCTTTTCTAGTTCCTGCTGCTTTATGTTTTTGGAATCCCATTTTCAATTTCTTTCAGTTTAAGTGTGGGATGATGGCTCCCACTGTCCTTGACATTTGCCATCTTCTAGGAGTATCCCCCATTGGTGCTCCTATTGCACCAGATTTTCCTGATTTAACAGTCCCTTTCTCCCTCCCCTCTCTTAACTCATCTTATAGCGATTTTGTCAAAGCTGAGAATAAAAAAGAGGGTTTGGTAACTGATAGGGAATTCTTCTCCTTTTTGTTATATTGGCTGTGCAAATTTCTCTTCTGCACTTCTTCTCAAAGAATCATGCCGGAATTTGCCCCTCTCGCTAAAGCCTTTGTCTTGCAAAAACGGGTAGCCTTGGCTCCGTATGTCTTAGGCCATGTATATAGAGTTTGTTCTCTCTTTTGTGAAAAACCCTTAGATGCTAACCAAGGGGGGCCATTCTGGATCCTTCAACTTTGGCTTTTCGCTTACTTTACCGATTTGCAATCCAAATGCCTCAAATTTGCTGGGTCACATTCTTTTACCCATGGCATAAGATTAGCCAATGCCTCACTTTACCCCTCTACTTTTGCCTTTTATTTCTCTTTCTTTCATCAGCTACCAGCCGCCCCTCCTCTTCATTATTTCCGTCCCTTCGAAGCCAGTATTGGCCCGACTTGGTTGAATAATTTCCTAAGTGACAAGCTCTGTATCTCGCCTGCTCACAAGGAGATATGGGCTTCTTTCCTGCTTCCCAGAGAACTATTCATTGGGACCACCAATCCTAGAGCTTATAAATGCATAACTGAGCCTTATTGTCCTGCCCAATTTGCTAGACAATTTGGCCTCACACAAGGAGTTCCAATTCCGCTCTGTAGCAACACTAATCTAAGCCTCACCAAGAGGGATTTGAAGGTTCGGAAGTCAAGGCTGGAAGAGGCAACCTTCAAGTTTATGGACGACTTGGCTAATTTTGAGTTCATCCCTTTCTCTCCTCAAGGTACTGTATTGAAGAGATACCAAGATTGGTGGGTGAGCAACATGGAAGTCTATCTGGCCATCTCACTTCAGAACTCACTAAAGATGCTGGATGTGCCCAAGCCCAAGGGAATTGAGATTGCCATTTCTTCCACTGTTTCAGTTGCAGTTCCTGCTACAACTCAGTTCACTTCTGCTGCTTCAGTTCCTACTAGGATCACCCGAGGTATATACCTTTGTCTTTCTTTTCCTTTGTTCTTCTATACAACACTGGTTGTCTTATCTTTAATTCTTCTTCTATGAAGGTGGTCAGCAGCAAAAGAAGAGGAAATTGCTTGAACCTGAAAAGAAGACAACTGAAGCACAAGAAGAAGAGGAAAAGGAAGAAGACCAAGAACACGAACCACCCTTAACGAGAAGGAAAAGAGTAACTGATTTGGTCCAAGAGAAGACGGCTGCTAAGGAATCAGAAGAGGAGCTTATTTTTGGGGAATCTGAACCTCAAGCTGAAGGGGCTGAGAGGACAATTGAAGAGCAGACAAAGCCAATTCAAAGAAAAAAGAGAAGAAAAATTACTGTCTCTCTTTCTGACTTTGATGTCTCTCCTTCTGATTTTGATGAGGATTCTGATTTCGAGACAATTGCCCAAGCAATAAGAAAGAGGAGGAAAGTGACCGCTTCAACTGCTACCTTGGTTAAAGACCCCATTCATGAAGCAGCTGCCAAGGCAGTGGAGCAGGAACATTCCAAGGCAATAGTTGTCTTCGAGAGGACTGAGAGGAGACGGCAGCAACAACTTTTAAGAGAAGAAGCTGCTGCTGCTGATGTATTGCAAAGGGAAATGGCAAGAAGGCAACAAACTGCCGAACATTATTTCCTCCGCAGTTCTCCCATTAGTGCTAGTGCTTTTGAGACAAGTAATTTCCTTCACACTTCCATTGTTTTTCCTTTGTTAGCTTTTGATACTGAATTGTGACATTGCTTTACGTTTCTTTTTCTTGCAGCAACACCCACTGCATTCATCTTTCCAGCGAGGCCTCCCTCAATTTCAATTGGGGTCGATCAAATGCAGAATGTCAGGATTGTTCAAATCGCACTCCCACTTCCAAGGCCTTCATTTGATGTGCCTCCTTTGAGCCCCAGCATTCCTCCATCTCTCTTCCTTGGCTTAGAGCCATATCTTCCCTTCTTATCTTTTGATCTACCTCAGTCTGCTTCTGATCTACCTCAATCTACTTCTTCGATCCTTGCTCTTCCTCCTTCTTTCACAGAAAGTCCAACTACTATTCCATCTCTAAAGGTAGTTGATCCTCCCACAGAGGGTGCTGGTAATTCTCCAATTCATGATTTATCACCTATGCCTACTTCCAGCCCCTCTTCACTTGATTCGTTGGTGGCTAAGACCATAGAGGCTGCCAAAGAGGCTCCCTCAATTTCTCCTATCCCCATGCAGCCCTCTGTGTCTTCCACCACAACACTCTCTATGCCTCCCATGTCTAGGGATGAGGCAGACATCTTCGAAGGAAGACTGGCTAGTCTCTTCGACATATCCTCTTCCTCTCCAACCCTTACTGCCGATGCTGAGCCATTAGTCTTGGCTGATTCCTTGCTGGAAATCTTTGAGAGTCCTTCTTCTCCCGGCAGCAAGCCTCCTGCACCTTTAATAGATCTAGACACATGTTTGGAACTGCTAACTTCCTTTTCGAGGATTCCCTTTGAGGCTCTACAAAGGCCTATCATTAGAAATGGGTTTCTTCAGTGTTGCAACATTGCTGAGCAGTCCGGCATGAATGTCTCAAGTCATCTATCCCAGGCTGCAGCTACTATTGATTTTTATCTTAACATCTGTCATGCTGCTAAGACTGCGGATGAGAAGCTGGCTAGAGATCAGAGTTTTGTTTCTCAAGTGCATACTAAAGTAGCAGATCTCAAGGAACAACACTCTTCTGTTTCCCAGTTTCGAATCCAACTGCTGGAGAAGAAAACTCAACTTGAAGAGGAGTTAGCTGCAGTAAACCAAGCCTTGGTTCGAACTGATACCAAATTGCAGATTACCAACCAAGAGCTGGCTGACCGAAAAGAAGACATGGCTGCAGCTATTCAACTGTTTCCAGCACTTAGCCATAGGAAGTCCACTGTACAAAAACAATTAAGACATTGTAATGATTTTTGGGCCAATCTGTGGCACAATGTATTTAATTCTTTATAAAAGAACAAATTTTGTCTATCATTTGAGTAGTCTTATGTTTTCGTATTTGATGCTTATGTTATTCATTGTGTTTCCCAAATGGTTGGAAAATAAGGTTTTAAATATCTGCCATTAATCTTTTTGGGATGCACATAACCATTCAGATTTCTTAAATGGTATGCTCCAAAAGGCAGAACTCTATGAATTTGGTATGGTCCTTCCCAGTTAGGTGACCACTTGCCAAACTTATGGCTTTTAATCCCTATTGGAAGTATTGTTTTCCATACCAAATCACCTTCATCAAAGCCAATGTATTTGACCTTTTTATTATAATTCTTGGCTGCTTTCTTCTTTTGGAAAAGAATGCTATTTAATGCCAAAATTCTGGCTTCATCTATGCCTTCTAATTCCAAGCACATGCTTTGATGGTATTGCTCAGGATCTAACTGATCTTGGCATCTTACCCTCAAAGATTTAACATTGATTTCTACAGGTAAAACTGCATCATGCCCATATAATAAGGCATAAGGAGTAACCCCTGTGCTTGACCTTGGGGAGGTTCTGTAAGCCCATAACACATCTAACAATAGGTTATGCCAATCCCTAGGATTATCCTCCACAACCTTTTGTATTCCCTTTTTTAAGGACTTATTGGATGATTCAGCCTGACCATTAGCTTGTGCATAATAGGGTGTAGAATTAACAAGGCTAATTCCAAACTCTGCCACAAAAGACTTCACCATTTTCCCATCGAACACAGTCCCATTATCAACTGTTATGGTTTGTGGAATGCCAAATCTATGGATCAGATCTTTAATGAACCCAATAACCTCTGTTTGGTCTACAGCCTTGTATGGTTTAGCTTCGACCCACTTAGTGAAGTAATCAGTAGCCACTAGAATGAAACAATGATGTTTCGAAGAGGGTGGGTGTATTTTTCCCATCATATCCATGGCCCATCCTCTGAATGGCCAAGGCTTCACTACTGCATGTAGGTCAGTTATGGGCACATGCCTTATTGTGCCATGCTTTTGGCATGCCTGGCAACCCTTCGCATATTCTATGCAGTCTTTAAGGATAGTTGGCCAATAGTAGGAATGCCTTCGAAGCAACCATCTCATCTTTACACCAGGTTGATGAGCACCACAGATGCCTTCATGAACCTCAGCCATAGCTGTTAATGCTTCTCTTGGGCCTAAACATTCTAGCAATAGGCCATCTCCTCCCCTTTTGTAAAGAGCATTACCATACATTATGTATTGCATAGACTGCAATTTAACTTTTCTGCTGGCCTTCGAAGATGGACCAGCCAAATACTGCATTATTGGATGCCTCCAATCTTGTTCTTGCAAGTCATTATGATTGACTTCTAAGACTACATTCCTTTTATTCAAAGGTGGTATCAATTTTTGATATGTTGTTTGGCTTATGTCCCTTTGGGTATTATCCCTTCTCTTGAAGTTCGAAGCTTTCTGAGCCACATTATTAGCTCTATTATTCAAGAATCTTGGAACATGAGTTACATTTGCTACTTGAAATTGAGAAAGCAGATGTAATGCAACAACATAATATGGAAAAATACTTATGCTTTGACACTTGAAAATCCCATTCACTTGGTTAACCACCAACTGAGAGTCTCCAAATATATCAACTGCACGTACTTGTAATCCAATAAGGATCTCTAGTCCCACTATTAAGGCTTCATATTCGGCCTGGTTATTGGAACAATTGGCTTCATCCACTCTGAAACCATGTGTGGTTTCTACCCCTTGTGGAGATTTAATCACAATACCAATCCCAACTAAGCCATTGGCTTTCGATCCATCGAACCACATCTGCCATGGCTCAACACTGGTCATGCCAAGTTCCATTACTTCTTGGCTCTCTGTTTGAGATGGATGGTCTGCCAGAAAATTGGCTAAGACTTGCCCTTTTACTGCCCTTTGAGGGACATTCTAAATGAAATTCTGATAAGGCTAGTATCCATTTGCCAATTCTTCCCCTCAACATCGGTCTAGATAACATATATTTAACCAAATCTGTGGTTGCAATCACCAAGACAGTTATAGGTAAAAGATAATATCTTAATTTCATTGCAGCAAAATACAAAGCAAGGCACAACTTTTCAACAGCTGAGTATTTACATTCACAAGAATTTAAATACCTACTAAGGTAATAAACAGCTTGTTCCTTGCCTTCCTCATTGTCCTGAGCCAAGAAAGCTCCCAATGAATCTTCTGCTGCAGCTATGTACAACTTCAAGGGCTTGTTCCCCTTTGGTGGCATCAGCACTGGAGGGTTGGCCAAGTAGGCTTTAATACCTTCGAAAGCAGTTTGATGCTCTGCTGTCCAGACAAATTCCTCTTCATCCTTCAGCCTTAACAAGGAAGAAAATGCTTTAGTTTTCCCTGCAGTGTTAGAAATAAACCTTCTAAGAAAGTTAACCTGCCCAAGAAACCTTTGTAATTCCTTCTTACTTGATGGAGGCTTAGCTTCGATGATGGCTTTGGCTTTGTTCTGATCAATCTGTATTCCTTTCTTATGCACTACGTAACCCAAGAAGTTTCCAGATGATACACCAAAAGCACATTTGAGAGGATTGAGTTTTAGCTTGAACTTCCTCATTCTTTCAAAAGCTGTTTCTAACTGAAACAGATGTTCTTTCATGGACTGGGATTTCACTATAATGTCATCAATATAACACTCTAGATACCCTCCAATGAGATCATGAAAGATAGTGTTCATAGCCCTCTGATATGTAGCCCCAGCATTCTTCAGACCAAATGGCATTTTAATCCATTCGAAGGTGCCAATATTTCCAGGACATCTGAATGCTGTCTTGTGGATATCCTCCTCTGCAATGCAGATTTGGTTATAACCAAAATGCCCATCCATCATTGACAACACTTGGTGTCCTGCTGAACTGTCTACCAGTAGGTTCCACTATGGGCATAGGGTACTCATCTTTGGGAGTTGCTAAGTTTAAGTTTCTGAAATCGATGTATACCCTCATTTTACCATTCTTCTTAACTACAGGCACAATATTAGATAGCCATTCAACATACCTGGCTGTCCTAATAAAGCCTGCCTTAAGTAGTCTAAGAATCTCCTCTTTGACCTTCTGAATTACTTCTGGACTCATCCTCTCGGTTTCTGCTTGTATGGCTTGAAATTAGGCTTCATAGGGAGCCTATGTTCCACTAATGACCTATCCAATCCTGGTAGTTCATTATAGGACCATGCAAAGCAATCTTTGTATTTCTTTAAAACAACCAACAACTGGTCTCTGTCCAGAACGTTCAAACAAGCACTTATATAGGTTGGCTGTTGTACAGAACCTTCCCCTAAATTCACTTCTTCTAAGGGGTCTTGTGTCTGAGAACTTACTGAAGCTTCCTCTTTGATTCCTTCTACCTTCGAAGCATATTTCTTGCTTTGCTCCACTCCCAAGTTCTCTGGTTCCACATCCTTACCTTCTTCCTCATAGACAAAATCTGTCCATAAGGCATCCTCCTCTTGTATCTCCTGGACCTTTGTCTCAATGTCCAATGCGCAGTATTTCCCAAGGGTCAAAATTCTGACCTGTTGCTGCTCCTGTTTACAGCCAATCATCATGGCTTCTCTTTCTTGCTCCTGTACTTTCTGGACTATTGCTTCTACGTCCAATGGTGAGAATTTAACCAGAGCCAAAGACTTGGCTTCTTGTTCTTCATCTCTTTGCCTATAACCAGGCATCATTGTCATCTTTCACGACAACCTCTTCATCAGCACTCTCTTGGACTAAGTGCTTTAGGTGTGTCACTTCCTCATCAGCCGTCACTTCGGCTGAGCCATCAGCTTTCCTCAGTATACTGAGTGGTGTTACTCCCTCAATATACAACTTGGCCTCTGCAAAGTCTGCACAGGCTATGAAGGGTTGAGGATCTGCATCAATTTCCTCTGTCTCTCCATTGCCCAAGGCCATCATGATCTTCTGATGCAAAGAGGAAGACACACATTTGTTGGTGTGGATCCAATCTCTCCCAAGTAAGGCATTATATTTGGCATTGCTGTCGATGACGAAGAATGCTGTCATACAATCCCTGGTTCCCACACTCAAATTAATAGGCAGAATCCCTTGAGCCATCTGTTTATCTCCAGCAAAGCCAGCAATAGTCGTGCTGGTTGGGATCAACCTGGGATTCTTTTTCCCTAGTTTCTTCAAAGAAGATTTCGGTAATAAGTTCACTGCTGCCCCATCATCTACCAGGACTCGGTTCAGCTGTATCCTATCAAAGAAAGCCTTGATGTACAGAGGCTTAACATGTTGGGTCATAGAATTCGAGGGATA